>VXBL01001597.1:802980-879425 GCA_013400195.1 Aramus guarauna | reverse complement strand
ATTTTTTTTTTTTTAATTTTTTAAAATTTTTTTTAGATCACAAATCCTTCATTCTTGTATCTCTGAAGAATCAGGAGCCCACATCATATAGACTGGAAAACCGTTCTCTCACTGCAGCGTTTTATGTTATTATTTATGTATTTATTATGTTTATTAAAGACTGCCACTGTGTTCAGTGTTGTGCTTTTTAGAGGGTTAATTGGTTCCAGTTGCAGAGTTAATTGATTTCAGTTGGCTCCCAAGGAGGAGATGTGAAATGGAGCCTCTTCTGAGGGTGACACTTCCCGGGAGAGGGAAACACCTCCTCTCCCCTTCCTGCGATGTACAATTCTCCTTTGTACCTGAAGAGAGGGATGGTTTTTTTTTCCCTCTGCGTTGCCATTTCATCTCATTCTTAACGGCACGTCCTGTAAAATGCCTCCTTCTGAGTGGCAGGGTGTCTATGCAGTCATGAATGCACATCTCCATTATTAGCATCTTTTGATTTTCTTCCAACTTGGTGACTAATAGCAACAGATTCCAAATAGTTATTCTGAGACTTTTGACTCAGTCCAAATTTTGCCTTAAAATGGGTTTGCTTACATACAAGAGCTATTTTGCTCTCCTGCATTTGTTGTAGCATTTTCAAATTATTTTCAACTTGAAAAGGGTTTTGATCTTTTCTAATTTAATCAGAGTTTCCTGAGAGGACTTCAAGGAAGAACATCTCATTTACTGATCGGTGAAACTGGAAAAGTTCCTTATAGAGAATCATCAAAAATTCTGGCTGCTTACTGTCTATAATACTGGATTTATGAACTCAAACAGTTTTTCTGGTGGGTATTCACACTTCTTGCGTCTGGCTCGCTCAGAAATACTGCAAATATCGCACTTCTCTTTCTCATTAGAGGCAGCTAATTAATAAATATGAGAAAGTTAACTGATGGGAAAATGTTAGCTGGGCGCTGTGACTTGGTAACCTTGACTTTCTTTTGAGTAATAAAAACTAATAGATAACATGCGGAAGGAAGTGGCGGTGGATTTATATCATCTATCAAAACCACAACTGGAATAAATCCGCATAACTCTACAAACACCCACCGAGTTGTGCCACTTTATGCTATCTGAGGATCTTGTGTTCTGCGAGGAAACGAATAGGATGAAGTCTAAAATACCTTTATTTTAGTGAGGGCAGCAAGGAGAATCGTTGTTTTCTTGGAAGAAGCCATGCTGCAGCTCCATAGGTACTTGGGAAGGTACCGCTTTGTACCCTTCCTTTTTATCTTCATTGTCAAATTAAAGTACACGTTTCCTGGGTGCTTATTTGGCTGAAGCCTCCTTCAAGCACACATTCAATAATTTGTCTTATTCATCTCCTCATCATGCTCATGGTTATGTTACATTCACCTACAGTAAGGATTCAGTGATAGAGGAAGAATGAATATGGATGAATCGATGAATACAAGTGCTGTAAGTGATGTTTAGAGCTTCTCGTATTCCGTTTGACAGTCTCAGATGGAAGACTGTCAAGATCAGTCCTATGTTTTGAATCGTCAAGTGCACTTTGCGTGCTTTTCCCCCCCGAGTTGGAACCCGGTCTTTTGGCTATTGAAAGCAACGGGAATTTTCCTGCTGACTTCCCCGTGAGAAGGATCAGGCTCTTTGTCTGCCTATATTCTGCAGCTTTATACATTTCATTGCCCTACATACTCATGCTAATGAAGGAGATAGGTACAGGCATGGAAAGGCATGATATGAATTGGGGGGCTTGGAAAAGGAGGGCTCCATTTATTTATTTATTCTTTTAGGCTTGCCCAGAAGAATAATTTTCTCATACACTCTGCTTGAGATTTTGCTGGGAGAAGATGTTTGCAGGGATTGGAGCAGCCTATTGAAAAGTTGTTTCCGTTCAGCGTTCTGAAGTGATTTACAAATGATTTTTCTCTACCAGCTTCACATTAATTTGTAACAAAAACTTCCCTTTAAAAAATTTGCTGCCATCCTCCTAACTAGTGTACACTTTGTATTTCCTTGTCCTACTGTTTGGGTTATAAACATATTTAAAAAAAATATATTCACACACACAACATTATCATGATTCGGCTTAAGCATCTGTGGTTATAAGTGCACTTCATTTCACCTAATTAAGTTATTTAGTCATTTACACATTAGCAATGTACTACATATTCCACTTTTACAGGAACTTATTTTAATTATACCCACAGTTCTGTTCTGCTCCATTATAGCCATAGATCAAGCTGAATAATAACCATTCTAAAAGCCATATGCTAAAAGAGATTATAGGTCATTAAGGCCAAATTAAGGTAACATTTCTGATGGCCACAAACAGAAGTCTAACCAACAATTATCTTCTCTCAGGTCTGTAGATACAGTCCTCTCTCAGCTTTTAAGATGACAACCAAAGGACAATCTCTGATTCCTAATTGTTGGCATTGGTTTCAGAGGTTGTAATTTCTGAAATTAATAAGGTTTGCTAAGGCATAACAATATTTGTTTGTTTTCCGCTCTCCGATTCTGGTGTTTGCCAGGGGGCCCCAATGTAAACTTGATCTTCGAACACTCAGCTCTCGTGGAGTACCTACTCTGTGTAAGCATCTACTCATCCACTGCCTTTGCTTGTACTGACCATCAAAGCTCATTTCCAGTGGCGTTGGGTTCTACAGCTTTGGGCTTAACTGTCTTCTGCTGAATAGGGTAGGATCTAATTGTCTCAAGATTAATTTTGGCTCGGAGCTTGCACCTAAGCAGCTTACCAGTAATTCCCTTTTGAGTGAGCCTCGGTGGTATTTTCCTCTGGAAAGAGTTGAGCTATACGCAAAGTTTCTGCAGGGAGAGACGTGGGTGTCATATCCTCAGCGTGTGCTGCCCAGGAAATAAAAGTCTTCCGCTAGTTTCTAGCATTTCAAGGTAGCTGTAAGTATCATCGTTTTCACTGTCCAAACACATTCATGTAAAAAAAAGCCTCTGTGTCTGCTCTGTAGCCGTTAGCAAATGTTATATTACAAACAGAATTACTTTCCCCATCAAGTGGAATAAATATTCCCGTTGCACTCAAGAATTCAGAAAAATCTGGAGGAAATGGCTCGAACAGGACCGTGTTCCCTGAAGGTCAGTGAGGATGGGAGGGCAGGGTGAGGGGGACTCTGCGAAGGGTCACGGACCATTTCAGGCAGGAACATCGCAGTGATCTGATCCCTTCTTGCCTTGAAGCCTGGCAGACTGTGGGCAAGAGATGGAGACCTGTCTGGAGCGCTGCAGGTTGTCCTGCTTTAGCTGTACCAGGAAAAGGGATTTAAATTTTTTTTTTTTTTTGAAGAAATGAAAATTTTAAACTAGAAAGCTTTCTTAGCTTACAGACAACACTTTGCAACAAAATAAGCTGGAAAGCATTCCTGTCTATGGGTCGTTAGAAAGAGTCGTCAGCGGTCATACTTACGGTGTTCAGTTGGTGCTTGGTTCAGACCAAGCTCTGGTAGAAAGCCAGAAAGAATTATGTTCTTCTTTTCTGCCCAGTGCCATGCCAGCGAGTACCGTAATGGCTGTTGTAGCTCTTTGTGTGTATTCCAGAGTGAATCACATGAATTATGAGATACTGTAGGATAAGATCCCATGAACAGCTGGGATTCCTGTTGCATCTCACAAGTAACAGCAGAAAAAAAAAAGACAATCTCTTACCTAATGGATTTGTTAAAACAGGTAATCCCACATTCCTGAGCAGTTTCTCTCCGTAGATACCTGGCTGGCCCTCGCAGTTAATCATTCCCATGTTTGTGTCTTCAGTTGCCAGCTGTTGGACTTCATAAAGGAAGAGCTGCACTGCAAAGTGTTTCCTTGGTGTGTATGGACGTGGGGATGTGTATCAATGCCATTTATTAGAGTATTTGAAAAGGAAGTTAGGACTGGAAGGGAGGTTTTGGATTAGCAGGTCCAGGTTGCCTGGTATCGCTTAGATTGTCTTGCTCTGTCTTAAAATTGTTAAGATTTTTGATCCAAAAATCATCTTGGAATAGTGTCCCAGCATCTCAGTCCTGATGGCCAGAAGTCTTATTGTAATGTTTTGACAAAATTTAAATTTGGCCAGTTTAGATTTGCTTGTTGCAGCACTTAAATAGCATGTTTCCGTTCTCCATCTGTCCCCCTCCCCCAACGTGTGGCATGTCTCTACAGGAACATGCCTTTTTTGATAAGAAAAGTCAATCAGACATTTGTGTCTCTCAGATGCACGCATGCACTTGCCCCAGTTGCGTTTGTACTCTTCCCAAGGAGGGAGCGGAGTGCCGTAGAGCGATGCCACGACAGCAGGTGCCATCTCCGTGGATCTGAGGGAGCCCCATCCAACCACTGCTTCAGCTGCAGCTACCCCACGGTACCTTCTGACCTTCAGAGCTGCCCTTGGGTGTGGAGACCTTGCAGGTGTTGGGTGGGGTCCCAACTGGAGTCACCTGAGCTACCAGAGAGCTGCAGGAGCTGATTGGGGTAGGGGTGGGGATGGTTGGTGGTGTCTCTGGGGGCTCTGGGGCTGGACCTGGCAGTGGGATTGCTGCTGCTTCCCTAAGGTAAGGAGCGGTGAACAGTTTTTCAGTTGAACGCTTTGAAAGGAAGTCTGTGGAGGCTGGTATGCCTTGTCTTTCCTCCTCTTACCCTGTGAAGTTTTTCCTGGGAGGTCTGGGTTTTGCCTTGTTCTTTTTTTCTTGGAAAACCTTGCCTTGGAATTTGAATATTCACTTTAGAATATTTCTGCTTTACTTTAGATTGTAGAAAGTAAAGTGGGGTGCCTTGGTGGAAGTTCATAGTGTGTGTATGTATGCATGTGTCTATGTAGCAGTTTTTTGCCAGTTGTTTTCAAAATCTTGCTTAAATAAGTGAGTCTGCTTGCCTTATCTATAGATTGATGAGGTTTTGAGATAGAATCTGTTTCATTGTTCTCTTCTGTGATTCTGTTAGGGCTGAAATAGTTAAATCTAGTCTCCTGGTCTGAAATAAAAGTACCGACCCAGAATACAGACCTGCTGTGGGGCTGGACTTGATAGTAGGGAGTCAAGAGGACCCCGATGCCCCTCTTGTGTGTGCACCCCGTCTCTACCCTCGAGTGTCTCTAAGGTGAGGAGGTAGATCCTCGCGCTACGTCACTCACCGTGGTGGTGGTGACGCGTAGAGGTTAAAGTGATAAGGAAATTAGCCTGGGTATCGATGATGAGATACTTACCTTCAGTGTCTGGGGTGGTTTTTCTTCCTCCCAATATCTTCCTTAAAATTTTCTATGCTCTCCCAGTTTAGCAGACTGGTGTAATCCTTTTGGTTGCAATAGGATTGCAAGCAAGTGCTTGTGTTTTGACTTTGGATGCACTCTGAGATACCGAGTTAAGCATAGTTTGTCTTTCTGAAATTGGGCATGAACGATACCTTAAGCAGCTCTTCTGCTGTTAAACCTTCTCTATTGTGCAGGGGTCACAATGTAACCTATCCGTAATTTTTCTTAAACTCTGGTCCAAATCCTAAGGACCTCTACTCAAGGAAGAGTCCCATTGAGTTTGCCAGAGGAAGGGATCCCACCCCTCAGCGATGCGCCAAATTCCACGCGTATACACCGGTATGAATTGGATGTAACTGTACTAAATTCAGCGGAGTCGCGCCAGACTCGCGCTCGTGCAACTAAAAAACTTTTTTGCATTTTGTCACAGAACGCGATAAGTAGTACCATGGAATCAAAAGTGCGCATAATGTGCAAAGTCAAACTATATTTAAAGCGCCTTATTCACAGAGGAACACCTCTAACCTTTCAATATGTGAATAAGATGTCAACCTAGTTCTGTAACTCCACCAGGTTTTGACATGATTATGCATTTGCAGTCACTTATAGGCTTGCATTGGTGAAGTGCAATAATTTGCCTATGTTTATTTAAATACTGCAAACTTTGAACGTTATCACCTTTTTATTTAAGAGAAAAGAGACTACAAAGATGACATCACGGGAGCATCATGCATCGACAGTTAAATTTTGAAGAGGCATGTATTTTAAGGTGTTCCCTCTTTCTTCACCTCTCTTTTCTGAAATTGATAGGCAGGATCCCTGGAATGAAGACCAAATTTGCTTCTTCAAACTGAAATGTCTATATCTGTGTCAATATTTACAAAAGCAGTTCTAGCTTTCCTTGCTATAAAATTAGTCATCTGAGTGAGTGAACAGAATGTGAAATTCAGATACCAGGGAGCTGGAGGAAGACAGTAGGTTCTGGAAACCTGGCTGTTGATTTAGCTGTTCAAAATTAAGGTGTGGAAAACTCACTTTAAATCTACCATTTTAAATAATGAGGGGTTTTGGTCACTGGAACACGTATAAAAATTGGTATTGAGTAGCGTACATTTGAATTTGAAATTTTGGGAAGGCTCCATGGCAACTGTAATATGAAAGGAGCAGAGTCTTTCATGAATCCTTTGGTCTTTAGGTAATCAGGCTTCGTTTGCTTGCTTATTTATTCGGGTTTGCTTGGGTTTTAGGGATTTTTTTGTTTTTTTTTGTTTTTTTTGAAAATAGGCCATTGGACTGCCAACTTGGTACAGTGGTTGGTCTTCAGTGTGTAAATTGTTTTGAAATACGAATTTTGTTCTGAGGCAGTCTTGAAAATTCATAAACACCTGTGGGCTCTTTTGTGAAAGTGCAGGATGTGCGTTGTGCTGGGAATGCTTTGTGACTCAAAGATTAAAGGGAGGGAGTCCGTAAAATTTTTAATTAATTGTGAAAATGGTAAGAAGAAGGTAGACAACTACATCAACATTTTTCTGTACTGTGGAGGGATATGAAAATAATGTGAACTGCAACATGGCTAAATCTGGTAGTTACTTGAGATTTTACTTTTTACTTGAGTCATTGTAGCACTGTATTTCTAGTGTTTATTTGAAGTATGAGTGCAAGGAACAACTTTACCAGTTTACTTGTCATACAAGTTGATATCTAAAGGGAAATATCACTGATGGAAAACCAGAGAGACTAAATAGATATATTTGGTCTCACAGGCAGTCCATTAATTTGCTCAAATTAAATATTATCTTTAAATATTGAAAGGTTAAATGTACACTGATAATGGATTTAGACAGCCATTAAGTCATAATTGCTCTCTAATGTAGTTAGCAAAAGACATTATTTGATATAACTTATTGAAAAGGGACTAAAAGCACCAGGATTTTTTTTTTCTTCACTTGCCCTTTTTCATATAAATGTACAAGATTAAATTCCATTTTCATTTAACACTGTGGGACCTACTAAACTTTGAGAGTTTACGTGGCTCTAGGTGAGTGGGCAGCGTGTGGACTGTGTCCCAGGATCGGGCTTTGCGTTGTTGGGTCCTTCTGCCGAGTCCATCGTGCAAGAACGGGCAAGGAAGACGGATTGTCTCTGCTTGGACCGGGGAAAGGTGCAATGCTGAGCGGAAGGCAAACTCCCCGCCGCTGCGTTTGCATTCAGGAGCGTTAGAAATGAGGTCTTAACCCTTCCAAAGGAGGGGCAAAAGGTGCAATGAAATCCTTGGGGTTGCCGCTGTGGTCGGGATGGTAGCCCAGAGGTTGATGAGCTATGGCAGGGATACGTGCCGTGGCTTCAGAAACAGTGCGGAGAGACCTGCCGGGTTTGCACCGGCCGCTTCGGGGCTCTTCTTGGAGGTGGTCCATCGTCAGCTGTGGAGTATGAGCCGGGGTTGAAGGAACAAAGTCTGGGTTACAGGTGTGTTATGGTCACCAAGGCTTTATTTTGGTTGAAATGAAAAATATTTTTAAGCTTTCATAATATTTATCTGCAAATGTATGTTGATGCAGCTCTCTGGACTGAGCTGCTCCTGCAGACCAGGATTGCTGACCTCTTCAAATTCTTCTAGGGCCGCTAGCGCTCATGCTGCAAATCCCATTCCATTAAAGTTTTCCTGAGCTCCACAGGGGTTGGATTTTTAGCAGGTATAAATCATGGCAGTCACGCTGGAACCCCCAGAGCCGGGACAGTCCGAGGGAGGTGGTTTAAAAGCGATCGCTCTCAGCTTGGGGGCAGTGGGCTGCAGGAATGCCCTGGGGTAACGCAACTGGGGCAACGAGGTGGTTCAGCTGTGGGGCTTCAGCCTTCTGGTTTGATTATTTCATTTATTTATTTGCTTATTAAAGCTGACAAATCACCGTTGCAGTTTAGGTCGCCTTGCTTACAATCTGTTATCTGTCTTTCTGGGCAGTGGCAACCTGGGCTAGTGGAGGGTGTCCCTGCCCATGGCAGGGGTGGGACTGGGTGGGCTGGGAGGGCCCTTCCCACCCAAACCAGGCTGGGATGATGAATCTGCAGATGAAGGGCTCTGGTGGACGGTCATTTCTAAAGCTGCTCCGGTTTGCTTCAGAGGAGCATTTTGGTCTGTGGCCTGTGAATTTGGTGTTCGGACATCTTGCAGGGCTTTCTTATGTCAGGAAGAAAAAGATAAGTATCGATATATTCTTGGATAGTGTCTTTTCTTTAAAGCCTGGAAGGGCCTTAGTCATAAGTAGATGTTATCCTGTAAATGGGATGTTTTTCTTCTTCAGCAATATTTAATGAGATAATATCAAATAGAAGACTTACTTAAAACAAAGGAAAAAGCTGTTCTCATCTATGACAGTATTATATTAGAAGTCACAAAATCCCTAGAACATCGTACTGCTTGGTTTGGCCTTTTTCATGCAATTCATGTAAGGCTGGTAAAGAATCAGGGTGGATTTTTCTTAATTTTCCTGTTCTGAATCTTGTGAGATAAAAAAAACCCAACCAAATTGCTGCAGAATGATTCACAGGGAAAAACTGTAAGTTCTAAATTAATTACAAATCACGAGAAGGTGGTTTTGCAAAAGAAAGGTTTTACTTTTATCTTTTTTATCTCCCCCCCTGCCCCCCAAATCTCGGTGTAGGGTACAGTTGTGACCAGGACAGGTTTGACCCCTCTTTGGCTAACAGCAGCAGTAAGTACATGGTGACACACTGAAGGAAAAGCCCATTTTTAGTGGGTAGGGGATGCCTATAATAAGAAACTTATTTGAGTCGTCAGTCTTCTGCTCTGTGAGCTAAATCCTAGATCTGAACTGCTGGGAAGTACCTTTGAACAGATCTTGCACTCTGGCATGTGCGAGGAAATAGTTTGCATTTCTTACAAATGAAATGACTGCAACATCTTTGTCTTAATGAAACAGATATTTCCTTAAAAATACATTCTGTGGGTTTTTTTAATTCCTGATGCTTCATCCTTTGCCTGGTTTAATTTGGGCTCAGTTTGTAGAATGTAACCTTTGGCTCAGCACACCTATTTTTTTTTTTATCTTTTTTTTTTTTTTTAAGAAGAGCAAACTATTTTCAGTAGATTCCATCAATCACAGATTTGTGAAGAGACCAAGACCATGGTGAGATAAGGCACTGTACGGGCAGGGCCTCCCCGTCCTGCCGCTTCCCTGCGGCATTTAATCAAAGTGCTGGGATAAGTATGTTTCCAGGGAAAAAAATCCACATGCAGGAGGTTTACAAAAGTGCTTTTAGTTTGGATAACAGGAAAAAAACAACCCTTGTACAGCAGTGCCCAGCTTTTGGCGTCTCTCGGTTAAGGCATTGTCACTGTGCACGTACCTGGAGCCAGAAAACCTGTCTGGTCGCACCAGGAATGCGAGAAGCGACTCTCTTGATTTGCTCACCCTCCGGGCTCCGGCCAGGAAGATGCTGGAGATTACCTCTTTCCTTTCGACGGCCAGCTCTTTTGTTGAAACTGAAGAATAGGTGCAACACATTTTGAAAATGAATTAATTATGTATGGTTAATTCTTCCCCGTGCATTAGTTCTTGCAGTATTTGATGGCTTTACCATACTCGTGGTACGCTATTTTTGTTATTTAAAATACTACTTAATTATGAAAGGAAGGACAGTTAGCTGGCCCGTTTACTGGTCTGTAAAATGGAAAAAAAAAACCCAAAACACTAAACAAACCACAAAACTAATAGACCTCTGGAGAGGTTCCAATTCCATAGAGTGGTTTGTCCATTTGTTTTTCAGCACTGGCTTTTTGCTCCTTGTCCATATAACTCTGATATTGTTGTACAGTCTCCATCATGGCTCGGGGCAAAAAATGAGGCATGGATATTGGGTTAGAAATCCCTAATGCCTTTGCAGTGGGTTTCCCGGCCGTGTCAGTCTGACACACGCATGGGGTTTGAAAACCATGGTGAAAAATGAAGCTATTTCAAGTTGGGAATCGTGAAGTTCCTCATTGGGATTCAGAATTGGGGGACTTTTTGTGAATCCAGAGTGCCTTACTTACCCTTAATAAATGGGTTACCGCTCCTCTAGAGCATATTATTTCTCAGGACTAGGAATATCTCGTAAAAAATACCTTGTATGTTCCTTTAGGATATTTTTTCCCCAAGCAATCATCCTGAGCGGAAACCAAGAAAAAGGTTTATTTGTGAATGCTTTTACCTCAAGGGTCAGCCGGTCCCTTTCCCCGGAGCACTGCTGCTTTAGCTATTCCCATACCTTTTACCTGATGGTCTGCAGGAACGTGGGGAAACCTCCCGGCACGTGGTAGGGAGGGAGCAAATCTGAAGCCCCTGCGGTTTAAATGCTTTGAGAAGCGCTTGTGTCTCTGCGCCGGTCGCACGGGGCCGGCCGGTGTCACGGGACGAGAAGCAAATAGGAAATCCTTTTCTTCCTCAGCAAAAAATGTTGACAAACGGGATTTTTGTCTTTGTTACACTTTCTTCAAAACGTTTGGAGAGAAAAAAACAAACGAAAAACCGGGAAGCAAAATATTATTGTTTTTCCATCTTTTGTACAAGACAAGTGTTCTTGTTTGTTACCTTTTGTAATTGTTTGCTTCCCTCAGACCCTTTTTCAGACAGAATTTCCCAGGCATCAAAGCTGGTTCATTTTTAGAGTATGTTGAGGAAAATATTCCTGAGAAAATCGCTGCTCTGATTAAAGAGAGTTGTTATTGTTAAAAGAAAGGTTTTTAACAAGTTGGAGCCAAGTAAAATCCAGGTTTCTATTTATTTGAAAAATCTCAGCACCGAGGTGGTCTGAACTGTAACCTTATTGTGACTGAGCAAGCCCAAAACAAAGCGGAGGATCCTTCCCCAGGAGCTTAAAATTGGAGTATAAAACAAGGGAGAACAGATGGATAGACAGATTGGGGAGCACAAGAAAACAAAGAGATGGTATTGTTCGGCATAAATAGCTGTGGTCGGCTCTTCCCGGCAGCTGAACCGAGCTGAGGGCTGGTGAATAATGTATGGCTGATGCGGTGGGGACTGGAAGACCACGAGAAGGATGCAAGGAGGGAGTGCAGTCAAGAGGGTTTTCAGATGTATTTTGGGTTGCAAGAGAGTAAAGCTGGAGGTGGAGAGAAACCGGAGGTTTAGGGTCAGGGCAGAGGAGACGGTGAGTTGGGCAATGAGGAGACAGCGTGAACTGGATCGCTGGAAAAAAACATTAATGGGCTTGGGAGGGAGAACGGAGAAGAACCTTCCGTTCTTGAGAGAGGATGGAGGAGAAGGCTGTAGGAGGGAGAGGGGAATAACGGGGAGGAAGTAGTGTTTCATTTTAAGTTATGCTTTGGAAGGAATTGGCAAAGCACTGTGCTGAGGGAGAGCTAGAGCCAGGAGAATGAGAGGGAAGGAGGACTGAGTAAAAGGCAGAGAAAAGGCAGCTGGGGTTGTGGGTGTGCGATTCCGTGAAGCTGGAGTAGCAAAAGCTGTTTAGTAGGAAAGGCACGGAATTTCAGAAGCGGAGAAGTTGTCTGTGGTGGAGGACATCTCCCTGGTCGTGGGATTTCCACCCAAACAGCTCACCTCACAAGCGGAGTGCAGCAAGCGATTGCCGGTGCTGCCGGCCGGGGCTGCGAGGCAGCAGGAACCTCTTTGTGATAGGAGAGGGGGACAAAAGACTCAAAGGTGGAGAAGAGTTGAGGTGAGAGCCATCGGCCCTGTCACTGGGAAAAAGGAAAGAATGGATAGAAAGAGGAGGGCTGAGAACAGGTCAGTCGTCCGCTGTTGGGTTGAAAATCATGAGGATGGCAGAGAATTGGGAAGGGATTGAAATAGGGAAGTTAGTGAACATGAAATTAGTAAGGCTGGTGCACAGGAGTGAGTAGCTGTTGCCTATCAAATGCCTATTTATTGCTCTGTCAAATGGGGACAACGTGCGAGGGTCTGACTTCATGGAATGTATTGATTAAAAAACCCCAAACAAAACCTGAAGTCCCCAAAAGAGAGAGCAGAAGAAAAATAGGAAAATTAGGAAAAGGGAAAAAAAAAAAAAAAAGTCAGTTGAAGAGGTGTAGAGGCAGGACCCAGAAATAAGACGGAAGGGTATCTAAGCAAAACTGTTGACATTGGAAGGGTAGGGCGGGGTGAAGGATGGCGTTTGAAAGGGGCAAAAAGGAGAGGGGAAACCTTTCCCAGCTGGGTTGCGAAGTGCCAGATAAGGATGGGCCTCCACGAAAGCAGCTTGGTGAGAGATGTGTCTTTGCAATAGCTGAGAGGAGGAAGGCACGGGCAGGTTGTGAGCGATTGAGATCTTTTTATACCCTTCCCTGGGTAACGATGCTGGTGGAAGGGAGCACTTGGGGCACACCAGGGTAGGGCCTTTTCCAGAGATGCTCGTGGCAGGAATGGGTGGAAAAACAGTGCTGCAAGTTTCGAGTGCTAGTGGTTCAGGTAGCAAAACTCTGCCAGTCGGTACCTCGTTGTTTGAATATAGCTCTTCCTCTGGATTTCAATGGGATGGCTTTGGAAAGGAACGCAAGATGCCTCCCCGCCGGTGTTTGCATTTTGTGCTTAGCTCGTACAAAACGGGTTGTTTTCTGGAAAAAGCGTACCTGCAGCGAGGACTGATAGCAGTCTGGGTTTCATCCGGCACGGATCTTGTTGCCGTGTTGGTGTCGTATGCGCCGTTACAAATATTAGCCGTGAACAAGATGATAGCCATGAAGTTTAGCGCTCTGCATGAGGTGTGCTGTGATTGCCTCTCTCGCTACTGTGTGTCATTCATTTCAGATTTAAATATCTAATGGCTCTCATCAAACAACATTTAAACTTTCTATGAAATCCTGCAAATGTTCCTTTAGATCATATTATAAGTAACAATGGATGAAATGAGCTTGAATGGGAGGGCTGTGTTTCAGTCTCGGGGGTTCTGCAGCTGCTGGTGATGACAGTGGAACACTTCAATTGAACTGCAGCCTGGTATTCAGCAGCACTCTGCCCATTAAACGACGTATAAAAACAGTATAAATGGTCCGGCACATTTCCTTTTCCACACTATTTTCATCTTAGTCACTGGAGTGTTTCTGTAGAAAATAATTTATTTACTGGGAAGCTAACAAGGAATGTTTTGGTCACTGTGAGCACCAGATGTGGTGTTCGGATTGTAGCATGAACAAACTTAATTCAACAAGGAAGTCTTTATGCATTGAAAAGGATCTCACGTGACCGCTGCCGGTCCTGCTGGAACAGACCTGTCCTCACAAGGGAAGCGGGAACGAGCCCCCGACGTCTCAGATGGCGAAACGAAGCCACAAGCTCTGGAGGTCTTGAGGCCCTAACAGCTATTTATTAGTATTTGTTTGTTTATTTGGGTAATGCCATATTTGTGTTAGGAATTTTATAGACTCACGAGGAGATGTGTGCAGTTGCCCAAGGATATTGCAGTCCAGCGTGGACAGATGTCACATTGAGGAAAGAAATCAAGCCGTGGGGGTTGGAGAGTAGCGATGTGATAACACAGGGGGAGTCGAAGAAGTGTTGCTGGGAAAAAATAGGTTTGTTATTAACAGTGCTACTATGTAGAAGCTGAGTTTTGAATATAGTTGAAGCCCTAGTGTGAAGTATATTTTAGTCTATAGCAGTCACATCCTTGGCCATAGGTGATTTCAGTTCCCCCAGCCCCCTTTGCTGTTTAGCTGACTTTTAGGGGGCTTTTTGCCTTCTGGAACTTCACACGCCCCCTAAAGCCAGTATCATTAAACAGAGGAAAACAAAATCAAAAGACTCAAAAGGCGATACCGTACGTTACCATCAGAAATACTCAAATATCGAGAGCCATCAACAAGCGGAAAACCTTGCGGTTGTGGTGCCCCGGTGCTCCGGCCGGCCTCGCTGTGTTGACTCAGCCCCAGGCTGAGGAGACCCGTGAAACGTCCCCGTCCGAGATCGTGCTGATGGTTCTCGCCAACAGCCTGCCGGGTCTGAGGGCGGTGGGAACCGCAGCAGGTTAGCATCGCAGGGAAGGCACGGAGCCCGCAGTAGTGGTCCCACCTCTTGCTTAGCAATGCATAAAGTAGATGAGTAGAGGTTTTTTTTTTTTTTTTTTTAAATATATTTTCTTGGGTTTGTACTGCTTATGAAGCATTCGGCCAAATTTTCTTAAACTGTGACTTGAGCATGGTGAGCTGTACAGAAATAATCCATCTCCTCAAACTCTACATTATCTTTGTTCCAAGAGTTTTCAGGAGGGTTTATGCAGCAACGTGCCAACTTGAGACACCTTTATCTCATTGCAGTGAACTGGGATGAAAATGTAATCCAAATCGGTAAAAATGAATTGCTGCGTTCTTAAACTTTAAATATAAAAGCAATTGGTAGCTTAACTGCTCTTAAAAAGTATGCGGTGGGGTCTTCAGAGCCGTTGGCAAACACGGGCGGCTGTGATGGACGTTTCTGGAAGTCACTGGTCAGCAGCAAGCTGAACTGAAGCGTGCCGGCACTTGGGTGTGCAACCGCGCCGGGCTCGGGGGTGTCGGGGACCGGCGGGGTGCTGGGGCCAGGGCATCCCTCCGGCACCTGGGCAGGGGGTGCCTTTCCTCTTGCTTTGCTTTCTCCCCCTTCCTCCTCGGCTTTGATTGATGGAAGCGCTCACTGGGAGTCGTTTCTTGACATCCTTTAAAAAAAGAAAAAAAAACCTGAAAGCATGAAATGTTATGATAGTGTTATGTCTATTTTTGAGCGTAAGGCTGTTAATGTAAAAATGGTGCCGATATGCTGGAGTGAATTATGAAGGCAAGATTATTAAATCCCTGAAAATTGCTAATTTATTATTTTTCTCACCTAATTTTGATTTATGGTGCATGATTGTGGTGACACACATCTTCAAAAACAAGTGAATTGCTGAGAAATTATTTGCATATTGCAAAAATTTTTATGAGACTTTACATTTAGTGTTTGCCAAAAAAAAAAAAAATCCACCCCTCTTGTTCTCTGCTTTCATCTCAAGCCTTCTGAGCTAAAAGAAGATTGTAAGGGTTTGACTTCCATGGCTTCCCCATTGAAGCGAAAGGTGGCCTCATGCATAGCAAGGGTTCTTTACACGGTTTGGCTGTTAATTTTACTCCCATGGGAAGAATATTTGGGTTCGTGTTACTGCGTGCTACAAGCTGAAAGCTCTAGTGCTTTGCTATATGGAATGACTTCACCAAAAACTGTCATGGACGTGCGTTTGAAAGAGCACTAAGCCCAGGGCCACCCATGTTTTGTTCCAAGAAAACTGATTCAGTACAGCAAGGCTGATTCTGCTCAATGTGTAGAAACTTGGGGCTGGATCCTGCAAACCTGGTGCCCAGGAGTGGTTTGGTTTTCTTTGAACGGGATCGCTCCCAGGCACGAGCGCTGGTAAGCAAGAGTTTGCAACATCTGATCCTTCCAACAGCTAGAGACGGCTGCTTCTCGGAGAGCATTTCACCAGTGTTCAAGTGGTGGGACCCATCGTGGCACAGCGGTGCGTGGCTGAGGACGGTGAGCACAGGCAGGTGCCTGGCTGCTTGAAAGCACAGTGTGTCCGTACGGCGTATATACACATACCGAAATCGTCTTGTATACCATGAAGGTGTATTGGCCTTGGTTGGACGCGCCTTCAGGCAGTGCATGGGGACAAACAGCTGTCTGGCCTTTGCAGCTGGCCATCGGTGTGTTGAATTAGCTGAAGTTGGAGACAGGAGGAAACGCAGAATCGCCAAACGCTCTCGGCCGGAGCTCTGCCTGCTGGGTGCTCCCGCAACGAGCAGATCAGAGCTTGCTGGCGCGGGTGGAAAAGGAGGAGGAAGAGGAAGCGCAGCACCTCCGAGTGCGAAGGTGACATGCGATCAAGGCTGAAGGCATTGCTTCACGTGGATGCCTCTGCCTGTGCTGGCGGGAGGAGGGGAGCAGTGTGATGAGGTGGGGTGAGGTGATGTTGCTGTCCCCCTCAGGAGATCAGGACCGAGTTCCTGTACCTGGGGACTCGCTCGGGAGCTCCTTGGTGGAGGAGGGCAGCATTCACCGCCTTGGCACAGCCATGCCTGCGTTGTACCCTACTTCCTTTCTGTTCAAATCCTGCTCTTACTCCTACTGGCATTAACTGCGGGAATGTAAGCCTTGCTGGAGATGCTCCAGACTTAAACAGATGTGAATAAGAGCCCAGATTAGTAATGTGGTTTTCTTTTTTTTTTTTTCCTTTTCTTTTTTTTTTTTTTTTTTTTTTTTTTTTTTTTGGTTAACACCCACCTAAGTGCACCTTGCTCTTTGTGTGCAAAAGATAATTTAATCAAAGCATTCATTTAGAGCTGGCTCCATCCTGCTCAAGTTGTGGAAAAGCTTCCATTAACTGTAACAGTGCAGGATCAGGTTTTAAGGGCCAGAGTTGTAGGTGCCTAGACTTGCAGACAGGTATCTAATAGGATTTTGAGGAGCACGAAGCCATCTAACCGTCATTGAGAATCAGGTATCCAGGCACTTGGGGAAATCCCGCTAAGCACCTACCTGCACCTTTAACTGCCCTTTAGAAGCCTTGCTTTGAAAGCAAATCCGGAAAAAAACAAATGAAATCAGTGGCAAAACTGACCTTAGTGTGCAAGCAATAAAGCAGCTGAGGATAGAGGAAACTACGATCACTTGGATTTTTATTCATATATGAAACAAGCTTGAGACTTGTTAATTTTGCTTAAGTGCCATGGCAACGTACATATCTGTTTTGCAGCTTATGAAATGTATTTTTGGAACTACTGACTCACACACTTGAATATTTCTGCTGTACTAAGAGAATGTATTTCCTTTTGCTTTCGTGCAGCTATTCAGCATGAAAATAAGAGCAGTTCCCTTCTGGTTTGTATCAGGCTGCAGCTCAGGGCTGGTTTTTGGAGCAGTCGCACCTGGGCTGAGCGTGCCTGCCGGCATCGCTGGGTGCTGCTGCCGGCGGGAGTTGCGGGGATGGGCTCCACGGGTATAAAGCCGTAAGCCGTGGTCTCTGATACAGGCTGGATGGTGGATAACTGAGTCTGGCAGCGAGGGATGTTAAAGTACCGTGCATTTTGTCAGCGCAAGCACCCTGCGTTTAAGACGATAGTGAAATGGGGTTGGTCTCCGGGGTGGATTACGAGTCTATGGGGTGCCAGTGCCATAACCTCAGAGCAGGCGTTGGCAGCGGTGCAGATCCCAAAAAAACCCTTTTCTTTGCTGAGGGTGCTGGTAGGTGTGCCACCTTCAAGGGGTTGGGGAGCATCGCCGGCAGTCCCTGCTGAGACGCCGGCATTGGCAGGACACGTCTGGCGCTCTGGGTGAGGACAGCGAGTGATGGAGCTGATGCCCTTCATCTGGGCTTGCACCGTGGCACTTCAGAAGAAGTTTCCATTTTCAAATAACACAGCTGAGATTTTTTTATTGTGTGCTCTGTGGTTCTTGCCGTACTCAATGCTAATCTCCCGTTGATCAAGGCACTTGGTGACTTTTGGCTGGCAGGAGTAAAGCTTTCCTAACAAACCGGTGAGTTCAGGACGTGCTGTGTTCGCACAAGAGCCTCTGTCATCGGGGGTTTGTGACAATGAAAAAATAATTTTTCCTTGGCAGTAGGAAGCAAGCGGCATACCGTGCTGCCGTGAACATTCAGTGACGTTCCTCAGGTGACCTTTGCAGAGGTGAGGCTGGTGAGCGGTGTGCCTGCGGTACCCAGGCGTGACGTGCTTTCTCTGCCTCCCCAGAGCAAGCCGTGCTGCGGGTTGTGTCGCTGCGGGACGCAGGCACACCCGAAAGTGGGAAGAGGATGTTAACCGTTCTAAAAGATTTCTTTTCCTGGCTTCATTTGAAACTGCACGCGCAGAGTTTCCAAAGACCTACCTATGAGAAACCTCTGTGCCAGCAAGCGTGAAGGGGCTTGTTTCCCACGGGACCGGTGGGATGCGGGCAGGGAAGCTCCGCAGCTCCTCCCGCGCCGCTCCGGGCCGGCTCAGCTCTCCTTGGTACCCGCCTGCCGTGTTCTGGCTGGGCTTAGTCTGTTTAGATTTGCTTTGCCCAATGGCGCTGCCATCCTAATGGGGAACTTTTATGGCCGCTTTTGAAGAGCTAGGTCCTTCGTTATCCCCAAAACTGAAAAAGCTCAATTTCTGGGTCGGACCTTGCCAGGGTGCGATAGTGTCTACTCACCTCGCAGGCTTATTGTGGGGCTTTTAAAATTAATACTTAAGTGTACACAGTGCAACGTACTGTGCAAATTAATTGTTACCATTTCACTTCTAAGTGGAAAGCATGTGTATGCCCTGTCATTTAGAGAACATCAGAACCCAATTACTTAAAATATCTGCCTAGCAATTTTAATTAGTTTATTGTAGTATGTTTAAATAAAAAAATAAATAAATTGAACAATAGCTGTAGAAAAAATTACTTAAAATGGGAACTGATTTTCTGTACTAAATTTTAAGATACCAGGGGATGAGACTACACTGTAGGGTGACAGTTTCCAGCCAGGAAAGTTGAGGAAAACCCAAACCCCGTGATGCGGAGCTGTGCACCCAGGAGGCTGGCAGCAGAGAGCGGGGATGCTGCCTGCTCGGCTCCTGCGAGACGGAGACCCACGCTTGGCCCCGTGCGGTCCATCGTGTTGGGGTGAGAGTGGAGGACCAGGCAAAGA
Source organism: Aramus guarauna (assembly GCA_013400195.1). Taxonomy (NCBI): domain Eukaryota; kingdom Metazoa; phylum Chordata; class Aves; order Gruiformes; family Aramidae; genus Aramus; species Aramus guarauna. The sequence continues at coordinate 860,515 of VXBL01001597.1, read as the reverse complement.
GCGGGTGGATTTGTAAGTTTTAACTAGTAGCTGTAAAAGGGGTGATATTTCTGATGTCGCTAATCGGGAACGGGGAAGAGAGCGGCGGTATCTGCTCTCAGGGAAAGGGGAGTGTCGGTCCCCAGGCTGATGAACAGCGGGGTAACATCCGGAGTGTAGTAAACGTGAATAGGATGGTATGCGTGGAGCGGGCAGAGCAGAGAGGTCCCTGGAGGGACTTACGCCAGGGAAACGGCACGGTGGGCCCGGCAGCTGAGCAGGCTGCCTGCTGTGGGCACCCCGCGGGGGACGGTGGCAGTGCTTAGGTGTAACAGCCTCAGGGGGCGCGGGGCGCGGGCCCCGCTGCGCTTTGCTGTTCATGGCACTGTAGGGTAGGTTGGGGCCTCAGCTCTGTGCCTGAGCTGGATGCGCGCTCAAAGAGCAGCAAAAGGGTCTTTAAGCTGCTTTCAAGGCCGTTTCCTCAGATGAGTTGTGTCTTGGTCCCTTGTAATTTGCCTCATTTGAAGCCCCAGAGCAAAAGCCAGGAGGGAGACGAGGGAGTTTTGGAAGGGGACGAAGCCCCAGGGGAGCCCAGCTCAGCCTCTCCTTCCCAAGGGTGGGAGCCTGTTCCCAGCGGGGACTGCCAAAACGTGGGTCATGGAGCGTAGCCGGGGCGCGGGGATGGCGGTGGCGTGTTGTGCAGGTATGGTCTAGGCAAATGCATGCAAGAGGCAACCTGGGGAAGCCTGTTTATTACAGGAGAGAAGGATGGGGCACCATCAGAGGGTTTAGGTACTTCTAGCTGGCTTGGAACGAGGATGTCTGGGCAAATAGGTGGACTAGATGACCCATCAGGGCTTTTGATGTCTCTGTGTTTAATTGTGTTTGTCACTGGACTGTGTCTAGAGGTTTTAAAATACTGTTTTACTAGAAAATGTTCAGGATTATGCTATCAAGACCAGGTGGCAGCAGTTTTACAGCATGTATTTTCCTTTCCAATTTTCAACATTGAGACTTGTAGAATGTCTTTAACTGATAATTTAACTCCCTACCTACTAATTGGACCAAGACATAACTTTGTAGCTTTATCTCTTTCCTATTCCTCATTTTATTTCTGTTTCAATTAGTGAGTGTGCCTTTAGCAAGAGACTAAGATTGTTTTTCTATCTGTTATAAGATTTGCCTGCAAGAGAAATGCATTTTATTGCCTGTCTTCTCAAACGCTCAAATAGCATCCTCCCCTTTACAATCAATGAAAAGACCAACGAGCTCGTTTGCCTTAGGTTTGGCCTCCCTGCACAGGGCTGCTTCCCTCTTACCGGAGCCGGGGAGGAGGTTTACCTGTGGTGACACTTTCAGTTTAACAAAAACCTGCTTTAACCTCCATCTTGTGTCCTATTTCACAATTGAAAAGAATGAACATGGAAGCTTGACTCCATCAGAGATGCGGCAGAAAGCTCTGGGAGCAGCAACGCCTATTCCTGGGCACCGGGAGCACCCGCCTCCTCCCACCGCTGACCATGTCTATTTCAAATCGCGAGATGGTGATGCTGAATGGTTTATGGCATGTGGGTTATTGAGCCTGAGTCACAGCTTTCTCATCCTCGATACGGTCGTTTGCAGCGAAGTCGCTGGGTTAGGATCGTTAGTTTTAGTTATTGGCAGGGTTGTAGAAGTGCTTAGGAGCTGCTGGTGGAGGAGTCCGGGACTCAGCTGCGTTCAAGGTGGTACAAAAGAGGTGGCAAACGCTGGAGGTTTGACCAAAATATTTTAAATTCTGCTGAATAGAAAATCTCCATTCCCTGCCTTTAATGTAATACCAAATATGATAGAGAAAATAAAACCCCGGTAGGTAATACAATGCACGGTGGTCCCAGCCAGATACTCCTGTTCTTCGGTCACCAACGCGAAGAGTGGGCAGTTGTGTATTTCTTGTAGACATCGAATGTGTCCTGACAACTTCCTGCACAGCTTCCCAATTGCTAGAAAATGTAGAGTCTATTTGCCAGCCACGGTTAATTGGTTATTACTCATTATTTATTTAATTTAATGCTCTGGTTGACCACGCACTCGACTTATTTAAAATTCTTTTAAGAAATAATTTGTTTGTCTCTTGTTTGCCTTAGAGATATTAACAAGCAAAATAGAAACCTTAGAAGTTTGAAACTTAATTTTGGAGCTTGTGTAAAATAGCTGGGTGGAGGTAGGCTTTCTTTACAGAGAGCGCTTTTTAAACACCGGAAGACTTACAATGAAGAGCGCTGATTTCTGTGCGTACTGGGTGTAGATGTGTAGTTTGTGGACGTAGGAAGAAATACTCCGTGGCACGTTGGGATTTCTGGTTGCGATGGCTTGCTGGCCGGACGGTGCTCTTTGTCCAGCTCCTTGGCCTCGTCTGTAATGTTGATTAATCTTTGAAAAGGGCACTCTGGGAGCAGAACTAATGTCTTGGGTGAAAATGTTCCTGAAAAGTACTTGTCAGCTGCAAACGTGTCACATCTTGTTCTTATGCACCTTATTTTCCTAAGCAACAATTATCCAAAAGAACTAAAATAGCTTGTTCTAAGACGGTTTCCAAATTCCTTCTTTGCTGTTGTTCAGACCTCCTGAATGGTTGCATTTGATCTACGGAAGGTCAGATTTGTTCCCTTTGTACCCTTTTGTTGCTCTGTCACCTGTGGGTCCTTGTGGACTCTTACACCTGGGTTGACAAAGGTTGTATTTTGGGGATGAATTTTGTCTCTTGGAAGCTCTCTTAACCTTTTTGTTTGTTTGTTGTTGTTTTTTTTGTTTTTTTTTGTTTTTTCCATAACTTATCCTACCTTCTCATTCAATTTTAAATAGGTTTTTCAACTTCCATGATTTTTGTTAATCTTGCCTTTTGTAAAAAAAAACCCCAAACATTTGTCAGCGAGTCCCTCCACCTGAGGTCTAGTGTCCACAAGTTAAATAACCAACTTCCTCCAAGTAACTTCCTAATCTGCTAATTTCTCTTGATTTTCTTCTCTTGCATTTTCCACCCTCCTCTTTCTGGCTTCATGATCCATGTTTATCACTGCATAATGTTATTTCCTTCCAGCCCCGGCATCTGCCTGGCTGAGCGTATCTTCCTGCGGTCGGCCAGCCGTGCCCCTCGCTTCCACCATCAATCCACAACCCGCTGCAGCCTCTCGGACACCGCGCCGTTCAAATTGAATGTATCCAAATGCTGTGGATCTCTCTGCTTCTCTCTGGTCTCCACAAGGACCTAATTTATTAGAGAAACTGAACACTTCTGTAGTTAAGGTTCTTGGTAGCTTATTTATAGCTTTCAGTTGTGCTCGGTCCCTCCCTTCCCCAGCACAGCCCTTCTCTGAAAAAACAACCCCAGCCAAACCACAACCAAACATCTCCCTTCTCCTTTTTGGAGGCTTTTGAAGAATAGTGAACTTGTGACATTTTCCATAGGGATGAATAAAAAGATCCCCAGGTAGTGCAAATCCATGCCCAAAATTCACATGTAACCAAAGGGGGGGTTTTTTGGGGGGTGGTGGTGGTGTTTTTTTTTTTTGTTTTGTTTTTTTTTTCAAGTTGGTGGAAAAAAGTTCCGATAGCATTTTTTCCCCCCCAGTATTTTGCTCTTGAGCACGCCTCTGCACTTCCTGGGCTTGGCCAGGACCAGAAGTGGAAGTGCTGAAATACCACGAGACAGACTGTTCGTCTGAGCTTTCCCACTCACTTCTCCAGACCCAAGCACTCTGAGCACTTTGGATAAACATCTGAAATTTCTGGCTACTGATTGGAACTGAACCTCTGTAGTTCTCATTCTGGGTCGCTCAGTGATGCCCCTTTTTCCTGGTCCTCCCTGAAAGCACAGATTTCTCCATCTCTTCTGCAGGTACCCAGATTTATCCAAAGGAGCCGTCTTCTGCGTGATTTCCCAGATAATTCCGTTCATCTGCTGTTATCCCTCTACATTTGTCCTGCCAGGCCTCGAGATCTCCAGCCCAGCTTTAGTCCGGCCCCACGTGGGCATCGTTGCTCTTTGAGGGCTGTTGAAGCCTTGTCTCTGCAAGCACAGGAGGGAAAAAAAAGAAAAAAAAAAAGACAAAATTTTCATCCAGGTGGAGGGATTTAATGGAGAGGGAGTTAAATCACCGGGTGTAATCCATCACTGTGAGATCCTCATTTAAACAACAGACTTTAGCTCTCTTCTGCAGTGGTGCTATTTTATTTTCTAGAAAGAAAAGTGATTCTATAGATCTCGCTTGCATTTTAGCAATTACGTTGCTAATTCAGATAAGCAATCTTTGTGTTACCTTAAAGAGTGAATGAAACTCCTATTAGTTATTTGGTTGTGATTTTAAATTGTGGTTTCCAGCAATTCTCGAATTTGGATGAAATTTAGAATTGAATTGTACCAGGCAAAATCCAGCAGTTCAAACTACTAAAAATTATTTAACTGTAAGCTTACAGATTTTTTTCTGCATTGCAATGAACAGTGGCACTGAAAATATGAACTGTTAGTGATTTGTATTAGCTGGTGCATTGAGTTGATTGGGTTTGGTTGGTGTCCTTCGGTGTTTTAAAACCAGTAAATCTAAAGTGTTCTGTTTTTATTGATAGGGTGGAGGAAAAAGATAAGCTATCGTACATTTTTCAGCTCCAGCCACGTTAGCCATTGGGCTGTGCTGGTAGAACAAGGGGAAATGAAGGAAATGTTCCGTATGTGTTCGGAGAAGGGGCTGGTGATATTAGAAAAGACTTTTTTTTATTTATTATTTTTTTTTTTTTTTCACGCCAGAGTGCTTGGAGTTTGGCTGGTTCTTGCCACTAGATTAGCGGTTTGTGTTTCTTTGAAATAAGAACACCAAATTTGCAATGCTTGAGTATTAACTTTTAGTTCACTTATATTGTTTAATTACTGCAACTTCAGATCTTAAAAGAAGCCAAAGTTTAAATTTGCATTGAATTCTTCTGAAAAGAAAATTATATTTAATTCAGAATGTTTGAAGTTTGATTTCAGAGTGATAAAAGTAATTGTTTTCCTTATTCTGATATTAGTTTTCCCCTAGAGTCCTTAGTTTTCAGTTTTGTAGCGCGGCCAAGGAACTTGGGGGAAGCAATGGCAGTGAAAAATCCCTTAAGATATTAAACGTTGAAAGATTAAATAACAAAACACCAAATGGACTGGAAAATTCCCCTCCAAACTGACTGATGCTGTATACGGTTTCTCTGGGAGCACAGAGCAATATGTTGCAGGTGAGAGAAGTGAAGGTGAGCACTTTCAGGCCCCTTAAAGCTCACTGTTGGGAGCTTTCAGTTACTTGGGTCCTCATGCAGCTATGTGAACAGAGTAATAGCTACGTAAATAGACATATACACCCATGTTTTTGCAAAACTAGGCCCAGAATAGTTTTCTCTATACGTGGCTTGATTCTGCATCCAGCAAACTGCCCGTATTTCAACTACGCAGGTCGTTGGAGAGCTTACAGAAGGTAGGTGAAAAATGCAGAGTTCCTCCAAAGGAGAAACTGCTGAGCTTGTAAACAAAATTATTCGTAGTAACCGGATTAATCTGTATCTTTTATCTGGCATCTTAGAAATTCTGACCTGGGGAATTTATTTTTTTTCTCAGTGGTCCTAGTAAATGCAGTCACGAGCATCTCTGTAGCAAGGGCTGCTTATTTCATGGTCCCTCTTCTTTCCTGGCTTGGTTCTTCCGCAAAGCATTCCCTCTTTGCTGACATTGAAGTGACAAAGCATCTTAGGGAACGATGCGTTTCGATGCGAGACAGACTAGCGATAAGCACTAACTGCTTTTTCTGAAACAGTAGTGAAAAGGCGGCAGTAAGCACAGCCAACGTCGTTTTATGGCGACTTTCACTTGTATTTGTGAAAGAGCGTGTTTAAATATGTTAATGTTACGCACAGCCATTGGAACAGAACGCAGGCTATAAACTTCACACTGCGAGCACGAAACCTGGGGCTGCCTCAAGAAATTTGTGCCAACTCGTGTTATTAGTTCCATATAAAATCATAATGGACAAAGGTCAGAGAAAAATGAATTGCATATATCAGATGGATTTATTTTGTACGTTGAAGATTATTTTCTGTATTTATTTTCACAGTTTCCCTGGCTTCCCTGCAATCCTGGCTTTCACAGAGCAGCCAGAGGAGACAAAAACTATTGAAAACGGGAAAACTTAATCTGAAAAAGCAAGCCGTTGCCAGCCGGTCCGTGATCAGGTGTCTTACCTTTCACTCCGCTGAATTTGGTTTCTGAAATTAATTTGGCTGTTTGAGAAGAACATTTGCGTTATCGTAGCATAGAAATGTATCATCGCTTTTATACGCGCTCATAAATCACGCGGCTCAGCCGGTAATTTTCGAGCCTGTCCAAGAGTCATGTTTGTGCTGAAACTCTGCAGAAGACGTTTCAGCTCAAAAGAACAATTTTGGAATGAAACGCAGCATTTTGCAGGAGATGGAACGGCTCTTTCGGCATATGGCAATTATGATGTAGCTCGTTCTGGCAGGGGAGGCAGGAAGTCTGCAGCTCGGGGTCCTTTGCATCGCAGGGTGTTGACAATTACTCCTAATGTCGTTAAGAGTAACCAATTATAAATTTAATATTTTTTTTCCCCCCTCTTCTGAAGTCCTAAAATTTTTATAGTTTCTACGGCTATTATAGATTTGGGCAAACGGTCGCAAACCGTTTCTAGGCTGCGGCGCAGGCAGGATGCTGGGCGAAGTGCCGGTGCTCGCCGCGGGCTGGCACCGTGGCGGGTGCTGCGCGGGATGTCCTTCACCTCATCGTTCGGTAGCGCTTGCTTTCAAGGTAATCCCTCTAGCACAAGGTCGGTATCCGCGCAGCGAAGTCTTCTCTTTCTACCAGGCATGTAGGGCTAGCCTTTTTATTTTTAATTTTATTTTATTTTTAATTATTTGTTGATTTTTGTAAAAGAGCAGGCATTTTGTCAGTGCGGTGCACAGGTGATGGCAGGGGCTGGCTCCACAGTCACCGTAAATCAGCACAGCCCCACCGGCATCCCTGCAGCTCCGGTACTTTCTCCCAGCCTTCGTTTTGGAATGGTGAATTTGATGCGTTACTCAGTTTTTTTGGAACCGAGTGTAATTTTCCTCTCCCTGTTCTCATCTTCTTGAAGTCAGGAGAGGTAACGGGATCGCTGTGTGAAAATACCGCGGGTGGAGTGAAGGACTCTGTTTGAAGGGAATATTGGCCACAGAATAGAAGTTGCAGGTCCATTGCTGGAAAATCAGAATAAATAAAAAGGTATAATAAATAAATAAAGGTTGGTTTGTGCTCCATGCTGGGAAGGGGCCACGATAGGATTGCATTAGAAGGAAATAAAAGGCACTTGTGGTGTTTATTCTCTATAAAACACATTTCAAGCCTCAAAACCTGTAGTCAGTATAAATTCTAAATGGGAAAGAACAGAGTGTATTAGACCTGTGAAGAGGAGATTATTAAAGGGTTGATTTAACTAGTCATGTTGCAGCCCATAAACCATATCTAAATCTCTGCAGCAAGCTTAAAAGACTACATTGAGGTCAATCTTTATAATACCTGGATTTGAGAAAATTGAAAACAAATTTCCGCGCAGAGGAGTTCAGATTTCGTTCTGCAGGGCGAGCTCCCCTTACTAACGGTTTTAGGAACGAGCGCTTCAGCCCAAGGGTGATGCTGACATAAGCAAAAGCGGTGACTCATTAATTCGGCTTTGTTTGCTTCGGCAACCAAAGAGAGAACAAAAAAAAAAGTCCTAATCCCCTTACACGTAGGAGAGGTGCCTCTTCACGGTGCTGCTCCTCCAAGTGTCTCCCCTACCACCCGGTTACACCGAGCAGCACGCCCGCCGCTGGTTTAGCTGCGGGTCAAGCGGCGCGGCGCAGATAGCATCACCGCGTCCTGCGCCAGGTGAACCCGGCGCTGCCAGGGCCGCGCTCCCGGCGTGTGGCTCGCACCGCGCTCGGCCGGCTCCCTGCCTCCCGCGGCACGCCGGCAGACAGATAAGTGTAGATTTGGTCACTTGCCTAAAGTCATATAATAAGTCGGCAGCAGAGCTCTGAATTTGATAACTAATATAAATATTTATTACTGGTATTACTCTGGCAGCGCTAGATAGCTGCGCTGTGTTGTACTGCACCTCGCGCAGGGTTTCTGCCTCGGAAAGCGCGGGAGCCTTGCAGCTGCCTTCACTTTTTTTTTTTTTGATGTTTTTCCTTCTTTTCTTGGAAAAAAAAAAAATGGACAAAACCAAATACGTGCCTTTTGTTTAATTTTATTGCAAGTTTTTAATAGCATCTCTTTCCCAGCTGTTTCTCTTTCAGTCTTTTCCTGTGCTGAAGTCATACTCCAGCGAATGACATCATCTCTCTTCCAAGGAAACTACTCTGATGTAGTTCCTGTAATTCAAGCAGTAACCGAGTTAATTCTGAATTAAAGGAGTTGTTATTGCAAATATGTTTTTAGTGCAGGATCAGAGGATGGCTGGGAAGAGATTTCCTTTCTAGGAGGAGTAGGCTCCCTAATTAATTAACTGTAAGGAAATATATGGAACAACAAGAAGGACAAGAGGAACTATAGTCGTACTCTGATCAATTTGCAAAAATTGTCTCCATTTGAAAAGTACTTTATTAGACTATCTGGAGAAATCTGTAATGATCTGCCAAAGTAAGTAGCGTGCCCAGACTTGCTACCCAATTATTTTCCACGGGCAATTAAGAGCGAAGAGGAGCTCCCTGGAAGCAGTTTGTCTGTGTTATAGGTGACTCCTTGCCTGGGTGCTTGCACTGCCGTACGCCGAATTTCGTTTCGTCTATGTATCTGGGAGTATGGAATTCATAGACTTGTTTATATACGCGCAGAGCAAACCCTGTGTATAATATGTCATGTAAATCCCTTTTTTCCTTCTTTTCTTGGAATCCCCGCTGTGGACCCCGCTGTGGTCAAATTTGATGTCTTTGCCCAGTCCAGTAGCGGTTGCCATTAATTTTTGTGTGACCAAACCAATGCGTATTTCCCTGGACTTGTTCTCGAGAGAGGCCAAAAGTATTTTGTTTGGGGTTTGGTTTTTTTTTTTTCGGTTGGTTGGCTGGTTTTCTTTTTCCTTCTCATCAGCTGGGTAAGATGTTAGCAATGGCGAGTTTTGGCCATTAGGCTGTAGGTTACCGCAAAGAGGATTTAGCGGGAGGAGGTCGTGACGGTGCTGCGGCCACGTCTCGTGACCGCGAGGAGCACGACCTCCTGGGCTGGTGGGTGTCGTGCTCCGCTTTTCTCAGCCCGGGAGCGGTGGGACGCCTTTGCCGCAGTACGGATGGGGTGCTTAGACGGCAGCCGTGTCCCACGGTGCTCGTGTGCTCAAGGAGAGCGTCAGTGCCCGGGATTCTTGGCCGGGTTCACTCCGGGTGCCTTCCCAGCTGTCACACGGGTGCTACCGGTTGCGGATGCTCCGGCTACCCCGCCGCGACAGGGCAGGAGGGAATTAGTGTCTCGCAGCAGGAGACCGTGGGAAGTTATCGTGCGAGGAAAGGAGAGCGTGTAAAGGTAAAGGCTGCAGTTGAACGCGGGCTGAGGTTTTCCTGTCTCTCCCCACAGGCTGTGGCTTGAAGTGTCTGGCGGAACAGCTGAGTTTGGCACTTTATTTGGCATTGTCGTTTGCATCCTGGTGCAAATGTATCGGGAAAACGTATAAATACATTAAATGGGCAGATAGGTACGGGACATCTGTTAGCAGGTGCAGAGATTAGAACTTTTCTATCTGATTCAGTGCATTTCTAATCTTGGTGTCTAGCAACAGCCATGTACTTAGCAGTCCCACTTACAAGCCCCAAGCATTTCAAGGCCATTGAGGGAAGAGTGAAGGTCACCGCAAACTGCGTTTCACACGTAATAAATGTACGTGGTTTTCAACAAGTACAAATTTACACCCATCCCAGTAAGCCTGACCCAAGGGTATAAATGCTGTTTCTTCAGCCCTGATCTCCAAACCCAACGGGCAGAACAAATTGCTTGGACAAGAAACATAGCGAGTGCGCATCATTTTCCTGGACGTGATGCTCTCGGAGTCAGTGGCACAGGGGTAACGTGTGGGTACGCCGCAGCCGGGCCGGAGCGGCAGAGCATTCCCACGTGAGTTGCAGGCGTTTATTCCAGCCCTGTAGTTTATCTGTTGGGCAGACTCGTTTTTGCAGCTTCAGGATAGTGTGACGGTACCTTTAGCTGAGGGAACAGGAGGGAACCTGAACCTTTAAAAATTGATTTAAAATACTTTATGAGTATGCAACATCCATCACCTTCTCTACTGGTCTATGCAACATCTGTAAATTGAGCTGGCAAGGGAAATTAAGGGGTAGGTTGGTCTGGAATATCATAAGTGTAAGGAAGGCAGCAGTTAATTTTTTTTTTAAATCAAACCTATGTGGAATAAGGTTTACAAATTCCCAGCATCTGTGCGAGATTGAATTTGGCTTGCAAATTATGCTCAGCAACAGCTCTCGGTTTTCGGAGGCTGTGACGGGCTGACTCTTCTGAGCAAAGGCTTTACCTTGAATTCCTGAAGCACATCTAGCGCTGGGAGTACTTGGGATTCCTGGTTTCCGATCCCCCAAGATTTCTCCAAGATTTCTGGATCCTGTGAGTTGCAGAAAGTGGCATTGGTAGTAAAGTGGGGGTAAATAGATCACTCTTACATCCAGGTACGTATCTATTACAGGCCAGTAAAACCGACCTTTGGAATTCACCATCCCCAAGAACTACCTGGGAGTTAACAGCCTGTTTATGGCAATAGAAGCAAATGTTGTAGTGTATTCCACAAAGTACAGCGAGGACTGGGAAAGAACGGGGTCCAGCTTTGAGGCACAGTTCTGAGAACTGGGGAAAGAATGAATTAGGGAGTGGTGTGTGATTGTTTCATGTCAAATAATAGAAACAATGCTTTGTACTTCCTTGTGGTGTCTCCTGCCATCCGAGAACATGAGACGTAAATGAGCAATAGCCCCGTATATAATGGGATGTTTCTGCTCTCTTTCGGAATATCCTGTACAAATCAAGAGGTGTAATAAGCAGCTATGAATAAATAGAATATTGTACACGGTCGAGAGACGGGGAAGGGTAAAGACACAGGTTTATGGGAGGGATTTCTGGGAATTGTAGGTGTTACCGACATGGGCATGAAGGGAGGGAAGTGTGGGCAGGACTTCTGGGAATGGTTAGGTGTTACCAACGTGGGCATGCCGAAGGGGAAGTATTCCTATAAACACGCGCCGTACCCTTCGCTCACGGCTGGTTTGTGTTTCTGAGCAGAAGGATGCTTTGCTTGCAGGAGTAAGTCATGAAGCCTGGCAGAGGGCTGTGGTTTTTACACGCACATCTATGGATTTACTTTCGTGAATAATGAAAATACGATACCTGTATAAATCTCCTTAGATGAGGCTAAACTCAAGTTTACTTTAATGATGGTAAAATAAAATAACATGAAATCCTCTGGGAAAATTGCAAATGCAACTCTGGCTACTGAAGAAGCGTTACGCTGAAAGGCATAGACTAGTTATGGATGGAAAGAAAAGACTTGACTTAATCCTGGAAAGAAAGTTGAGACCCACATTAGCGGCAAAGCAATTATAAAACGTTAGAGAAGAGACAGTGATTATTGGACTTTATGACAGGAAGTCATTGAGAATTTCCTGAAAGAAGTAAAAGAGGAGTGTATTTGCATTCTGCTCAGTGATTTGGGAGTACTTAGATATTTATAGGAAAATTCCAAGAGGTTGTGTGTGTTTTCCATTATACAGATTTCCTATAAAAAATAAATAAATGTTGCCACAGCAAACTAATGGCTGCATCTTCTGCTCTCTGCTGCAAAATTTACTCACGCTAGATTATACTTGGCTTAAATTTTTACCGAATCACTGATTGACTTTGCATGATTGCAAAATGTTTAATGATACAAAATACGAAAGACTTATAGGAATGAAAAATCTGTAGAATTTAAGACAAAGAAATGGCCCTGAACTCTTTATCCGAAATCTGGTGTAGAGTTAAGTCTGGTGGGGTACGTTGGGCTGACGTGTGTGGGATGGGTTTGGGTCAATCCCTCCAGGGGCGTTGGAGGGCTCGGGATGCTCCTGTCCAGCGGTGAGGTCCCTTTCTAACCAGTTTTCCCCGTTCCCCTCGGTAGGTCAGCTCTCCTTGTCTTGCGCATACCCTTCCGATTAAAATGTGTTCATCCCAGAATGATGAATAATACACAGGAGGAGGAAGAGGGGATATAAACCGGGAGGAATATGCATAGAAACATGCAGAACTTCACACCCCAGAGTCTTTGATAGCTCTCTGGGAGCTATCTAAATGTCTGGCTATTTGATGGTAGTCAAACAGCAGAAGAATTTTCCTGTCATTTTTTTTTTTTCTTTCACGCCTGCAGGATTCGTAGGTAAATAGCTGGGTTTGTTCTTAAGGCTTTTGTTTGTGTTTGTGAGTAGGTGGCATCTGGATGTGAAAGTTTAATGAGGGAGAGCGGTGCTGGGGTGGGTTTTCAGCAGAGAAGGAGACGGGGGCTCAGGTTCCCCCGTGCCCCTCTCCGGAGGAGACCCCCTCATCCTACGGGGTCCGGTCCCAGGCAGCCCCTTGCTCTGGGACGTCCAGCCCAGGTTGCAGAGCTGGTGCCCAAAACAATTCTCGGGCAGACCGGCGTCTGGACCCACGGACGGTTGGTGTTTTGGGGTCTCATTGGCTTTGGGGGCTCTCAAGTGCCTGAGCTTCAGCTGGGTCCAACGAGATCCTCGATTCCTAACGATCTGCTCACGTCCATTGAAGGGACTGAGACGCAAAGAGCCTGGTGATTTAGGGTCTTAAATGCTGTGTTGAAACTGGGCATGGGAGCAGCGGAATGCCTCAGGTCTGATCCTAGCGTGTACGTCTATTTATCATGTGGTTGTAGACAAGTCGTTTAGCGTAAAGATGATGACATTTATGTGAATGCCTAATTCCACAAGTAAACGCTGAAATAGGGAGTTTTCGGAGAGATTGAGCAAGCGGGCCCACATTGTTCTTTGTGAAGCCACTCTTGATTAATTCCTGTATAAATGAAATTAGAATCAGACCCAATTTCCCAAAGAGAAGCGAATGAAAATAATTTCTCTTGTTTGGTCTGGGGATGGGGGTGAAGAGGCCATAAGTCCCCCAAATTGAGGGGTGATCTGATCCTATCAATTACATTTTCCAGTAAGTGTTTGTTGGTTTTGGTGTTGGGTTTTTTCCACCTCGTATCCAAATCCTTCAAGTTCTGTCTTGGAGTGTTTTAACAATTAATCTAAACCATATTAATTCTCGTTAAAGCTTCTCTCCACACAATGGCTTTTGTTTGGCTTCAAGTTATGGTGTGTGAACTTCCTTCCAAGCTCATATTCCAAGCCTAGATTCATCTGAAGCTGTAAAACCTAGCGTTGCCTTCGGGGAGTCGGATCCTGCGTTCCCATCGCGGCGGCGTTCCTCTGGCACTGCGTAGCCTGAGCTCTGAAGGCTGCTGATGGTTTCTTCAGCCACCTCGTTTTCTGAGCATCAGACCAGGCGCTACAGTTGGTCAATGTTCATTCCTCTTACAGACCAAGTTTGTATTAGGACTGAAGCAATTTATGTCGGAGCTTTATTTATTCTCCATCGTGAAATTCCAAGTCCACTGTTATTTTCGGCTCCCTCGCTCTCTTTGGGCTCGATCCTCAGAGCCGAAGCGAGTTACGTGGGTCTGTGGCTGGATTGTTCTTTTTAACTGATAAGTGTGTGCACAAAGACACATACGTGTGTGGTTTTTTTTGGGTTTTTTTAAAGAAGTTGATGTGTGCGGACATCAACAGGATATTATTAGTCCCGAGGACTGACGACAGTTTGACAGCCTGATGCGTAGAGGAAGGAAGTTTACAAACATCTCGGCGAGAGCCATGTTGAGCAGTTGAAGGAAATGAGGCATGTCCTGCTGTTATTGTGCTTATAGCCCTGGGATTCCCAAGGGGCAGAACAAGCCCATCTTGAGACCTCAGTCTGGCAAAGAACGAGTTGACTCATATTTTATTTTTGTTGGTTTTGTTACTAGTCTGTTATTGTTCCAATTGTGATGTTGCTTGTAAACAAACTGCTGCTATAATTTTATTTGCAACTAGTGAGTGGTAGCGTAGGCACGTACAGGAAAAGAGGCATCTAGAGCTAGTCGTTATTTTTCGTATGTTTTTGATGTTGCAATGCGTCAGCTGTGCTATCTACCAGGCTAATAAGTGCAGACACTGAGTCTTGATTTGTGCGCAGAGAGCTCTAAACGCTGACCAAGAAGCTCAGGGTGGGACGTGGTACCCCGAGAGCTCCTGGCCGAGAGCCCCGTGGTTTCGGGGGGTCCTCAGTAAGGGTGAAGCTTGTCCCGTACGTTTGGGGCCTGACTGTATTGTGGAGTTTGATTAACCATAATGTAGGATATTCAGTGAAATGAAAAATAGGAAGCTAGCGACAAATTTTCTATAAAATAAAAATAAGTGTTTGTAAGTGACAGAAAACCATCAGGGCTGAAAGCCTAAATCCACTGTTTGTGCTGAATGGGAGGAGCACCGGCACCACGGTTTCTAAAACTGAAGCAATAAAATTCTAAGAAATTAGATGTCCCGCGTGCGGAACACACTGGTCCATCCTCGGAGACGTCCTTTACGTGCGTGCCTTTCCACTCAAAGACCGTAATGCAAACTGTGTCTGGTGTCTGGAGCTGGACACGGTCCCGCTTCTCGTGGGTGGTCGCACGAGACACCTCCAGAGCCTCTTCCGACGGCCAGTGCCGCGGCTCTTCCTTCCCAGGATGGCTGCCGTAACCTCAGCTGAAGTTAGGCACGGCAGGCGCCGAGCCTGGGGCGAGAGGAGAGACGCTGCCCAGCGCTCAGTTTAAGACTTTCCCTTTGACAGTGTTCGTGAATAAAATTTTCCCTTTAGTTGTGGTTGGGGGTTTTTTTTAAGTATTTCCTTACTTAGAATTTTAGTCTGAATTTCTCCTTTTTATTTTCTCTCTCCCTACTTACACTCTGTGGCTGTTTGGCTGTTCTCTCCCCACTCTGTAGTATGACCCACGTTCCGAGCAAGTTCTCGGGCTGTAACAGCATACAGCATAGCATCATAGCATGGTTTGGGCTGCATAGAATCATAGAATCATCTCGGTTGGAAAAGACCTTTAAGATCATCAAGTCCAACCACTAACCTATTGCCATCCCACCACTAAACCATGTCCTCAGGCATCTTCAGGACTAGGGCTTATTTTCAAGCTGGGACTAGATCTGGACACCAGGCATCATGTAATGCTTCCGTGTCACGGCGGCCAGTCCATCCGGACAGCTAGGACAGAGCTGCTGGTCCTGGTGCCACCAGCCATGGTACCAGCATCTCCTCCTCCCAGGGAGGTGTGAGCGACCACCGTCTGCGGCCAGGTAGCCAGGGCCAGAGGAGTCCCTTGGTTCTATAGATTGGGATTAAATCTCATCAGCTACGGCTCACAGCCAGAAATCACTTGCTCGCAGAATAGTGAGTCAGATGGTGCTGTTTCCAACGTTGTTTTGGGTTTTCTTGCAGTATTTTTTTATTTCGGTAGCTAAAGTGATTCAAGAATTAAAGAGTCATTCATGGGAGTGAAATAAACTAGACTTTTAAAATATATATACTAAATAAAAGACTACATGTTGGCATGTTGATGAATATCTACAGGGTTTTTTTTAAGCCAGTAGATTATCACTTGTGTTACAAAAAACAATTTAAAAAAGAAAAAAAAGCCAAACCCCAAGGTTAAAGTGTATCCTAGCTCTCTTGCTCATGTTTATAGTACACTTTTATTACTGAAGGTAAGACAGATAACTGGGCATTACTCCAAATTCTTGGCACTTTTCCCTTTCCAAGGCACTAATATTGGGATTAGCGTGTTGTTTTAAAGCCATTACCTTTCTTCACCTTCATAATTGCTTGTTCTTAGGGGAGGATACTGAAAACTCAGCGCTCATAAAGTAGACTTGTTATGCAACATACGCAAAGTTGTACTTTGGTACCGGTTGGATTTACTTTAGTCTTTCTCTGTGTGCATTTTTGCCTGCACACGTATGCATTTGTATGTTCTTTGGTTATTTAAACACGTACAGGGCACACACGTGGTGGACCAAAACCAGAACTAAAGATCCTAACGCTTCAGAGCTGCAAAAAGTCGGTATGTCACCTTGGGGCAGTGATTTACCATTCCTGGATGAACGCTGCTGCGTTTCGGGCGTCACGATGACGTGGCCCGAGCTAGAAGCTGCGGAGCTGTACGGAAGGGATAACTTCTGTATGTGCGAGTGGAGAAGAGGTCGTTCCTTGTGTGGCGTAGGGATGTTTTCTCTTTAGGCTCAGAACTGAGCTCAGAAGCACTTGCATTTCTTTTCTGGGTGCTCATTCCCAACAAGTCCCAGAGTGAAAGCATCGAGACTACGGTTAGTGAATTGTCTCCCATCTGAACCGTGTGGCTAGCTGGGGAACAGGTACAAAATATATGTATATATGTATATATATATCTCTCAATTGATTCACCATGCTGCTGGTGCCTGGGGGAAAAGCCATCTCTGACCAGTGACCGAGCGCTGGTCTGACTGGGAAGAGAAAAACAGGCTCTCGGAGTCAGAAGACGACAGGTAGTCAGTGGAGCAGCAGCAACCTTTGCTAGGGGAATCTGAAATGGGCTGACAGAGAGCGAGACAGCAGGAGAGAGCATTTACTGCGAACAATTGACTAGATCCCATGCCCTTGGGGAAGTTTTTGTTCTTTTCTTGGTAGGGGAAATAGCTTGGATGAAAGATATGAGGATATGAAATAAGTTTAACAGCAGGAAGTTGTGTAAACATGATTAATTCCATTAATGGAAACTTTCAAATTGAAGGTTGTCAGTCCTTGTGTCTATACCTCTTGTTTTCTTGTGAAACATCACGCAGAGTATTGAAACACTTTCATAAGGAAAAACATTAAAAAAATGAGAGAGAAGAATATGCTTGGTTAGTTGCCTGGAAAGAGTATGAAAATGCTGCTGCCTTGCCCAAGATTATAGTAGATTTGGAAAGGTTTGTGTCATATTTTCCTGCCATGTTTTACTTGTCCTGTATGAATAACGGTTCGTTTGCAAAGCTTGTCTGGGAAGAAGGCATGCATGAGAGCACCAGCAAGGCAGCTTCTCCGGGGCTGCTGGTGAGAAGATTGCTCAAAGCACTGCAAGCAAGAAATTTTAAAATCGAGAAGCCGGTAGCATCACTCAGCAAAAGGACAGCTTGCAATTTTGAGTTCTAAAGATGCTGTTGGAAAAACACCCGGTGGCATTTAGTCTGAATTCGGAGGTGCGAAGAGGCACGTATGCGCCATCAGACTAACATGGGAGAAGTAACACCAAGTGACTCATCTCTCTCCCCACCAAAAAAAAAAAAAATTAAAAAAAAAAATCACAGCAATGCTGAGATTGCAGAGCACAAGCGTACAAGGTGCCGCTGCCTGTGGCTTGGAGGAGGTCACGAACCTGCGTTCATTTTCCCTGCTCTTTAATCAATTTGTGAAGACTCTAAGTATACATTTGTGCCTATATACGCACACGTACACGTGTGGGTGACCTTATGTCTTGGGCTGTGGACGGCCTTGCTTACACTCCTCAAAGCATCCTCTGCCCCCCCCAGCTCGGCTGAAATAAGATGCAGCTGCCATCAGGCTCTTTGCCTTTTTATGATATGGGGATGCGGTGGTATCAAAGCAGGCAGGATGAAAGCACAAAAGCTTCCTGTTTCCAGCTGTTTTCCTCAGCAAAGACTTCTTTTTTTTTTTTTTTTTTTTCTCTTCCAAAGATGATGCTTCCTTTTAAGGGGTTTTTAATCTGCAAACTGTTTCCTCAGTTTATTTCACTACAGTAAAATGTGTTCCCTTTAGGTCATATCTGTCTCTTTTAAAAACCAACCTGCCCTTTTCAGTAGTTTTATTTGCTACTCAAAAGAACAAACACGACTTTATAAAAAACCTTTAATGAAGTACAAAGACCAATAAACCTTTTGCCACTAGAGCTGAAAATTTATAGTGATTTTTTTTTTTTCTTTTAAAGAGAAATCTTGAATAAATTAAGTGGGGAAAATCTACTGACTTCGTAACACTTCAGAGATTTTAATACTCAGATTCTTGCATCTGTACCTGTGCTTAGTGTACAAAAAATAGGTTTAGATTTCTGTCATATATAAAAAAATGGTCTGTTTGGGGACACAAGTAACTTTAAAGAATGGAAGAAATAGTGATTGGGATGCAAAAAAAAGAAAAATCTTCCAGCTGCTTCCATTATGTTAGTCTCTTCTCATTAAACTGATCTCTGTTTACTTTCTCCTAAAGTAAACATGTATAATTAAAATATATTGTGCCTCTCTCTACGGCTCTAATTCTGGATGTGGGTTTGTTGCAATTGGAAATACCCTAAAATGCTGCCAACACCTCGGTGGAAGAGGCACCCTGCAGTTATTTTATCAAGGTAAAATGTTGATGGGGAACTAGATGGTGGGTTGAAGCTCTTGCCCAGGTCAGTCCAGTGACCACGGTGCCGCAGAGGTGCCCGGCGCTGCCAGTGCCGTGTCTTCGTGCTCTTGGCCACCCAACGATTTTGCTGATGGAAACTCTCTGGTGGGTTCCTACCTGCTCGCTTTGCAGGGTGGATGGGGAGCGAGTGGAGATCAACCACCCCGGACGGGAGCGGTTGTACGGCATCACCGGAGGTATTTGGCAAGTCCTTTGACTGCAGCGAAACCGAAAGCATGAGGGAGAACCACCTTGTTTCATTGGAGCTGTAGGGCTTTCTCTGACATATGTTTTGAATGGAGATGGTGTCCCAAATGCCAAGATGTGTTGAAGGATAGCTGGTTGTTTTTGGATGATTGTCCTATATTTACTGCTTACAAGTTGCATTGTTGTTGAAAGTCTGCTGTGGTCTGTAAATATGTTCTGGAGCTGTACAAAAATATCACAATTAACATATTCAGAAGGACAACAATTGTCATGGTTGAATGACTTAGAAAGTAGCACAGGCTGTAAACAGGATGTGCTGAAATGAACTAGCACACAGTTCCGCTGCGGTGGTCTTTTCAACGAACGTCTGCTTGTTATCAGCACTTCTGAAAATAATCTTTGGATCCTCTAAAGGACATAATGCTCTGGATTTTAAATCGGTTCTTCTAAGATGAGCAGCTTACTTGGCATTGCTACCATTAAAGATGCCCAGGTTGGGTTTGGGAGCGACGGCTGGATTGTTGCTCTCTAGCTTAGCGAAATGCTATCAAGGGAAGAAGGGAGAGAGGGAGAGGAGGGATGAAAACTCTCCCCTAAGTTCTGCTGGAAAACCCCTTCTGTTAACAAATTCAATAGCTAAGAGGGAGGCAGGATGTCCTAAGAGGAACTGATATCTAGACATGGTGGGTGTAAAATTTCCATTTCTTGAGTTTGTGGTTGATTTTCACTCAGTAGCATTAAGGTTTGTAACAGAAAAAAGGTATTTCATTGGAGTGGTTATAACATACTCCAGTAAGACATTGCTGAATCCGTACTTGCTTGATGGAGGGACAAAACTTACTCAATGTCACATCTCGGCACTCTTAAATGCTGTAACTTCATTTCAAATGACACCTTTCAGGGCGATTTCTTTCTTAATGACCCATCAGATGAAAAAGTACAGAATTTGCTAAAAACACCTTTCAGAAAGCCATGGACTCTTTCCCAGGTTTGATTCTCAGCAGCATTCTCCAAAGTTCTTGTAATTTAGAAGGATGACTCGAACGATGATCTGAAGACAGAGGATGTCCGACAATGCACCGAAACTTTTCCTTTTGGCCATCTTTCCCCACGGGAGCCTCTGCTTTCCCTAATGTTTGTAGGAACAGTTTCCCTTAGTGTGGGCAACTGGGCCTCGCGTCCAGCAAGGCGAACGGGACACCAAAACCGTTTCCGTCCTTCCCTTACAGGTAGCTTTTTTTTAATGGGTTTTTAATATATATATATATATTTATATTTTTTTTAATGAGTTCCGTTGCAAAGAAATTGTGGCCTTCTTGGGAACAGCGAGAGACTCGGAGCCCTGTACGATTCTTTTGAGCATATGGTCAGGCTGAAAAATAGCAGATGCTGATGAGCAAAGGGCAGAGCCTCAGAAGGGAGGAGATGAAGAAGGCTTCAAGAGACCCTCGCTCAGTGATCTTTCAGTTCAAAAATCAAATGCTGCCGTTATCTAAGTTATCCCTGGCAAAAACTTCAAGGTTTGCAGTCGTGCCTCAGCTGTTTGTGGAAGAGTGGAAGTTTTCCAAAAGTGACAAATAATTTCTCAGACTTCCGTTTTAGCAAACGCAGTTGAGTTGCGGGGCCTCAAAAGAGCGCGGTGAGAAGGCCTGACGCTCTGAATACGTTGAAGCTGTGCAGGGCAGATACTGAAGACTGAAGAGGTTTTGCAGCTATATTGGGTCTTCATTATTATCCCATGAGAAGAACAGAAAGGCTTGAGAAAATCAATGAAATCCTCAGTTTGAAGGAAGGTTTCACGGGCGGTACGCCGGGGAAGGAGCGTGTGCTGAAGGCAGCCCCGTTGTGCCCGGGGCGGGCGGGCGGACGCTGCGGGTAAGGGAAGGATTCCTTCGGAGCGAGCAAGGAACCTGTACCGATGGCCAGTCGTACCTCTGAGCACGGCCGTTGTATCTGCTGAGGACAGGCATCCTTTTCTTTTTTGTCAGTAAGTATAACGAGTGGGTAGTGCTTTGTGTATTCTACAGTGATGAATTAATTTGGTGCTCATTGTGGTAGCGCTGATCATAATGAATTAATTTGGCATTCATGTGGATGACACGCTTTTTTCTTTTCCTTTTTTTTTTTGAAGCTTTTCTATTACAATGCAGAATTAGTGAGGAGACACTTAAAGTGTTACACATCCGATTCAGTTGTCATCATAACCTGTTTGTACTGTTCCCTCGTCTGGACGTTGCTGGCGCGGAGCGCTCGTTTTCTGGAGAAAGGCTTTTCTGGGCGGCAGCAGGGAAGTTTTGGTGACAGTGATGGTACAGCAGCGGTACGAGGTTTAAAAGTTGCCTTTCCTCTTCTGCTTGCCGCTTTTAAAGTACCTGGGCAAACTCCAAGGCTGTAATACGTGATTGATTTTACACAGCTTGGAATAAGAAAGAGGCATTTATTTTTGCTACATAATGCCCAAATCTAAATGCATCGTCAGTAATTTGTGGCATCGTTGAAGACAAATAGACTTTTCTTTGTGTAAATATTAAATAGTGAAACAACCATGAAATGTAGTCCTTAGCTCCTGCTTTTTTTTTTTTTCCCTTTCTCCTGAAATGTGCTTAGCTGATATGTTTATACCTATATTATTTATCCCTTCTTTTGAAGACGGTATATGAATTGCACATGCATTTTCTTTTCCATTGGTAAAGTGTTTCAGTTTAACTGGGAGACGTGCTGGTGAGTTGGAACAGTAAATGTTGGTTCAAAACCAACCTGACGTGTTGTGACGTTGCAGGAAATGTTTAAAATGTGGCTCTCGCATCAAGGGAGTGATTTTTTTATTTTTTTTTTAAAGCCTTTAAACAGATTTTTTTAATTTGTGGTCGTTCTCATATTTAGTTCTTTCTATGTTTAACGTATATTAAGATTTTTCGACAAAATACATAAGTCTCACTGGAGTTATTCTGTGATGCCTTAGACACAGGGCAGTTAGCAGGAATTTCTTCCTCACGAAGTGCCTAATTATTAGTGGGATCCGGACCTGAGAAGGTAGAAGCAGTG
Source organism: Aramus guarauna (assembly GCA_013400195.1). Lineage (NCBI taxonomy): Eukaryota > Metazoa > Chordata > Aves > Gruiformes > Aramidae > Aramus > Aramus guarauna. The sequence goes on along the minus strand of VXBL01001597.1, from coordinate 838,707 downwards.
GGAAGGGAACGAGAGGGTTTTTTAAGTCCAGAGAGAGCTTTATGATCCCCTTGTGCAGGGTTGCCAATTTGACATTGCACCATGAGACTCAATATTTGGTGTTTCATTTGGCCAGGGGAAAAACAATGCCATTATCTTGGCTTTTTTTTTTTTTTTTTTTCTTCTTAACGAAAGGGAAATTCTAACTTTTGCTTGCAGTGAAAAGCAAAAAAAATATGAGCTGAGGTTAATGCACCATAAAAACTAAAGAAAACAGAGAAAACAAAGAAAGCAAATTTCATTTTAACCAATCTTGAGTTAAGATTTGGGGTCAGCAACGTGTAATATTACCCAACTCCTGCATCAGCTTCTGGTTGAACTCGAGTGTGTATTTTCAAGGAGGATTTTTCAGCCCAACCAAAATCTAGCCCACGGCATCCGAGTGTAATAATAAAACCCAGCAAAGACTATTCTTGACCAATGATGGAATACTTTTGGTCAATCTTTTTCAAGTCAGGTGCTTGAAACCCATTTTATTTATATATATGTATTTCTGGATCTCCAAGACTTTTCAAAAAGTCCACCCACCTGCACCAGTCCCCCGGGGCCTCCAGCAGCCGGCCTTGTCCTCAGGAGAGCAGGGCCGCATCTGGGGCTGCTCCGCAGGAACTTGATAAAAGCCAAGGTTTTAAGTATAAGAAGGACTAGGTTTTTTTAGACACTGCATCCACTGCGGTGAGGGACTCTTTTATCCAGGACGCTGAAATAATCGGGACATGCAAATAATAGGGTTTTGGGGTTCGTTTGCACGCTGTCAGCCCAGAAAGCCACCCGTGTCCTGGGCGGCATCCCCAGCAGTGTGACCAGCAGGTCGAGGGAGCGGATTCTGCCCCTCCGCTCTGGTGAGACCCCCCTGCAGTGCTGCGTCCAGCTCGGGGGTCCCCAGCACAAGAAGGACCTGGAACTGTTGGAGAGAGTCCAGAGGAGGCCACGGACATGATCCGAGGGCTGGAGCACCTCTGCTGTGGAGACAGGCTGGGAGAGTTGGGGTGGTTCAGCCTGGAGAAGAGAAGGCTGCGGGGAGACCTTAGAGCCCCTTCCAGTCCCTGCAGGGGCTCCAGGAAAGCTGGAGAGGGGCTGGTGCCAAGGGCAGGGAGGGACAGGCCAAGGGGAATGGCCTGAAGCTGCAGGAGGGGAGCTGGAGCTGGGCTGTGAGGCAGCAATCCTTCCCTGGGAGGGTGCTGAGGCCCTGGCCCAGGGTGCCCAGAGAAGCTGTGGCTGCCCCTGGCTCCCTGGCAGTGTTCTCGGCCAGGTTGGATGGGGCTTTGGGCAACCTGGGCTAGTGGAGGGTGTCCCTGCCCATGGCAGGGGTGGGACTGGGTGGGCTGGGAGGTCCCTTCCCACCCAAACCAGTCTGGGGTTCTATGATTTATGTCTTCTACCTGTGAGTGTTGTGGAGAATTGCAGAATTGCAAACTGAACGTGAAATCTGGCGTGCCGATGGCCGTCGGAGAGAGGGCTCACCTGGGGCTGAGGTGGCTCAATCCCTCCCTCCCTCCTGCTCCTTGTAAATTCGAGTCTGCGAGTGAAAGTGTGAAAAGAAAATATGCCCGTGCTTAGGCAGTTGGTTGGGTAATGGGGTATCTAGAGCCCTTCCCTGGCCGTCAAATTCATCCGGTTCAAATTCACAGCTTTAACCAACTGATGTCAAATGAATTTTAAAAGGCTTTGGGGAAGGCAGTGCTTGTCACAAGCCCAGATCTGTACCGGGGCCAAACGTGGCCCTAAAGCCAGGAGTTTGCCATCACTAACCTGTTGCCAGTGGAACCAGCGGTTTATCTTTTGCCAGTGGAACCAGCGGTTTATCTTTACCGCCAAAGGCTGCCTTAAACTACTGGGTGGATTAAGCCAGGTGAAGTCACAGCATGTCCTCGAAAATATAATAACCTCACTCGCCTTGCTTTAAAAATCCCTTAGCACTGCAGTGTAATAGATCACTTAAAATTTCTGTCGAATTGATTTCTGGTACTCTTTTCCCTTGTCGGTTGATGCTTTGCCCAGCAACATGTGGATTGTCTTACGATAGCAAGTGTCCAGTAAATAGAAAGTGTTTGCTAAGGGCTGTCATAGTACACTTTAAATGCAAATACATCTAGGGCAGTTTTAATGTAATTTTCATATAGATGAAGTCATTCTAAAGTAGACTTAAATTAAAGCGCTGTTCTCCGAAGACTACAAGTTTAGCAGAAAATGTCTTTTGGTTTCATGAGATATTTTTCTCCTGTTTACATTTGATTTCCCTTTCATCAGATCTGCGTGGTTTGCAATCAGGACAGTATCTTTTATTCACTGCAGTTGGTAGAATTTGTGACTTTTGCAACAGCCAGTCGGAGGATGAGCTGGACTGGTGGGGGCTGGTTTTTGGTTGTTTTTTCTGTCCTTTTTTTCTTTTTTTTACCTCCAAGTTTTTCCAGTTACACATTCCTCACTAATCTTTCTGTTTCCAAGAAACATAAATATTGGGAATTAACCAATCGTGTACTGGCCAGAGAGGTACAAAACCCAGCTGCTGGTGTGGTCTGGAGAAAAAAAAAAATAAAAAAAAAAAAATCTGGTTTAGATAACAGCATCATATTGGAGTGTATACAGAAACAGCTCTAACAGATGCACTCCCCCTCCTGAGCTGCCCATTCAAAGGGAACGAGCTGATCACTGAATTTATTCCCCACCCATAAGCGGGGGGGGAAAAAAAAAAAGTTTGCATATTTTTAATGCTCGATTTTATATTTTTTTTCCTTCTTTGTAACGAAGCAAGAAGCCAGCTTTCGCCCCCTGAGTCACACGGCAGGGCTCCCGCTGAAGGAGCGGTGATTCACAGCGGAGGGGGAAGCTGCCGAAATGGGTTAGAAGATGCGGAGGGGGAAGTTCCCGGGCTCTGGCCGGCGGGTTCGGTGCCATCGCCGCGCGCCGAGGCCTTGCCGCGGCTCTGCCTCGTGCCAGCCGCTGTGGTCCGGCGGGGATGGCAGACGGAGGCGGTGACAGCTCCTGCCCCATGGCCCTGCAGCTGGCACCCGCCAGCCACGGCCGAGACCCCCCCGGCCCCGCAACGGCGCTGCAAAGCGGCGCGGCTCCTCTGGCTTCGCAGCCGGCACGGAGCGGGGAGAAATTAACCCCCTTCCCCGAGGTTTCGACAGACTGTTCAGAGCTAAATTCTGCTTTGAGATGTCGCAGGCAGAAGAGAGAGGAATTAAGCCCGCTGGATTTGCTTCCATTAATTACGAGTTTCATTTATTTGCTTTTACAACCTCAAAGCCACTAGTCAACTTTAACACGGACAGTTTAAGTCGAAGCAAAACCACACGTGAGTGCAAACAAATACTAACTTGTTTCTTACTCGTCACTCCAACACGCGCAGGAAAAAGCCCCGTTCTTGCAGTGCCTTTCCCATCGGTGTTCCTACACGGCTGGTTTGCGGAGTCAGGTCTCCGGTTCACTTACAGTTCCCGTGAAGTTGTCCCAGACCGAGCTGCTCTGTGTCGGATCTCATCCAGTCCTTTTAGATGCCAGGACCCTGGGTTTTATAGGAGTTTCTGGATTAAACTGAGGCTTAAGTTTTTAATGAGATGTTTCAGCACCTAAACATACTACCTGGTTTTGAAACTGCCCATCTTCCCGTGTCTTCCCCTAGTTTCCGCTGGAGGCAGTGGGTCTCTTGTATATATTTATGTAAATATAAAACTGCGTAGTTAAATTGCCTACATCGAGTTTAAGAACATTTTGTTTTTTTTTTTTCTTTTCAAATCAGGGCAGGTAGTTTGTTTTGGTTTTTTTTTTATGAGAGTACCTACCACGTGCTAAATGTGCCGTTGTCTGCACGGTGCTATAAATTATTAGACTGACTTATTCCATGAAATAATCTCCTTAATGTATCCGAGCAGAGCATTAACCTGGTTGTTCTTTTCCCTTGCCTTGTGGGAGCCCTGGTGCCCTCCCCAGATTGTTGTGATATATTGCAGCGTTGCTGCCAACTGTTAATGAGATTACTAATGCAGTGTAACTGGGTAGCAAATTATTAAATGCTATTCCATTCAGCTTGTTTTAGCAATTCGTGAGAGGGGCGCTCCTTGTAAATCAAACCCCTCGTATATTGGTTTTGTTAATGAAGAGTTAAATGAAATCCAACATTTTAAATATTGCATCACTGACGACGATACCGGTTCTGCGTTGCCAAAAGGATTTGGGCTGCTTGTGCAGGGAGTTAGCGTTAAGGACATCAACCTTAGGAATGAATTATCTAGCTTGAATTACTAAGGCACAGGGTTTCCTAACACGTCACGGCCCAGTAACCGATATATCGTGGCGAAACAGTGGCCCGTTGAGCTGCGGCAAAGCCCAGACCCGCGTGCTGCGGGCGCTGCTCTGCCGGGCCGGAGCCGGGGCGGCCGCAGGTGCCTTTACTTCCGGAAGACACTTGGATGAGCGCTGCTTCGCCCAGCTGTAGCTCAGGCATGGCTTAGTTGGGAGCGGGAGAGGGCTGGCTTTGCAGCCGGAACATCTTCTGCACGTTCCGCTCCATTACCTGGAGCGTTTGGGCACCTTTTCTTGTATGGCAGTATTTTTTCTAAATGTTATTGCATTTGAAGCGTAACATTTCTCCTTCATGCAACACACTTTTGGAGTGTTACTATGTAAGTATCCATAACTTTTCAAAAAATTTCATCTGTATATCTGACTAATGGCACTTGTAGCCTTGGTGTCTAAAAAAAAAAATTCATTTTAAGTGGTTGGTTATTCATTTGGTGTTGAGTACTTAAGTTGGATTTCCACAATGATTTTCTCTTCTACATGTAAACAGGTTTTGCTATGTCTTACCACGTAGTTGTGACTCATGAAAATCCGAATGTTCTACCTGCGTTCAGATTTTCGGTGTAAAGTTCGTATTTCTATAGGCTATGCGCACATGTAAAAAAAAATAAAAATGGAAAATGTATTTCTTTAGAAGCTCAATGCAGAGTTGTCCCAGAACAGGGAGCAAAGCGAATGTTAAAATAGAAGGTATGCTTTGAGTCTTGCTGAGATGAGGATCCGAGCGTTTCACAGCAGCCTTGGGAAGCAGAGGGCTTCAGAGATGCTTGGTGGGCAGACTGGGCAGGGTGGGTGGGTGAGGCACAGTTTAATTATTGAGCTAATTGCTATTTGCAAGAGAAGACGATAGACGGTCTGCGTGACGATGATGCTTACAGCTATGGATACAGGCCCTCTGTCCTCCTTGCTTGAGGTCCTCCGAGATGCGCATGGTGGGATCTGGAGGAGCCGGAGCTGTGCGGGGCTGTAACTGGGAGGGACCACGTGGTGCAGGGGGGGTCGGGGTGCTGCTGTGGGAGAGAGGGGTGGGCAGATGGAAAACGTGTTGTGGAAGGTAGTGATGGAGAACAATGAGGATACATTGTCCACAATTGTCTCCTTGTTAGGAGACATCTCATTGTAAGTGGCCTGGCCTTAGGTAGGTGGTTTGAATCAAAGCTTCCACCATCACCTTTTGGCTTTGACTGCTAGTTTGGAACTGAGATGTCCGTTTGGTTTGTACCGAGACCTTCATAACCTGCTACTATGAGGGCAGTTTCAGTAAATCTGCCCTTAGATATTTATGTCATGGTGTAGAACACATGCACGTTGCCTAGAGCAGTGGGATTAATTATCAGAGTGCTTGATGTTACTGGGTTCAAGTAAAAATTAAGTACTTTAACATTAATATAGACTATATATGAATATACAGTGAACTAATTAGATGACCACAGTTTATAAACCGCATTCAATTTATAACTGAAACAGTCCTGAGAAACAGACTCTTTTCTACTAAACTGTATCTCCTCTCAGCTTAAAATACATAAAAAAGACTGGTTTTACTTAGAAAACCCTTTCCCCACAGCACTCCCTACCCCCAAACTATCCAAAACCAGAACAAACCCAAACCTTCAGTAACTTGGTAAGCTGGAAGGAGCAATATAACTAGAACCTTAAGCTTATTCTTACTATCTGCTTCTATTTCTAGCAGATCTGCTAAAAACTGGTTAAATGCTGAAATTAGACAAATGGAATGGATGTGTGAAAGTCAACTGTCCTTGCAAGCACAAAGTCTATGTCATATGTGTGTTAGAAAATAGCTTATGTAACTCCGCGAAAGACAATGTGAGGTTTTATGACCTCATCCGACGGCAGGACAATGCAATTCTTTGTTATGAATATTAAGATTGGGAACAGTTTAGATTTGTTTACGCCGTTGACGTTTGCTAGCGAGTGCTGTCAAGTGGTGCCTCAGACTGTCCGTGGGTATTTGTATAGACTTTGGAAATTCAGGCAGAAAATAAAATGACCATCTGATTCAAATGAATTTTCCAATTATTTGTGGCTTTAACAGAAGCGATTGAAGTGTATTGTATATATCTGACAGCTGGTCCTACTTCTTTGACAAAAACCCCCCTAAAGCTTTGTATCTAATCCCTTGAGCAAACCAATAGTAAATTGTTTATCAAATAAGTAGTAGAAATTTCCCACTTTGAATCTGCGCTTTCTTTACGTTGCTGTCACAGAACGGATAATTATATGCAACTTTCCACGTGCTGGAGGTTCATGGATTCACAGTTTGTCTCTTCCTCTTTCCTTCTCGAAGCCTGAACTTGGTGCAACTTCTCCCCGTCCCCCGCCTGCGGTCTGTCACCATCCCCTCTATTGTCTGGTACCAACCCCGCGTTCGGTTCCTCGTGAACCCCTTTATTGTCTCCCCGCTGTTTCCCATGTCATATTTCAGTTTTCTGCACTGGTTTCCATGGCCCTTCGCAGTCTGGGCTTTTGTCCGAGTCAGCCCTTGACTACTTCTCTCGCCTTCAAGCCTCAGACTGCCCTTCTTCCAGATCACCTCCCTGTCTGTGGTTTTTATCATGTTCCTGATGCTATTTAGAGCAAAATCTTAAAAAAAAAAATAATATTGCATCGACGGATACGCATCTTAAATTTGCCAGTTCTTTAGCTTACCGGATGCCCAGGTGACCAGCTTATTCTTTCCTTGATCTACTGCTCTTTAATCCTTCTTCTCTATTTTGTCACTTTTTGTTGAGCTTGCTTTTTATTTAGCTCTTGAAAAACATAATACTTGGAGAAACAACAGTTCTTTCGAAAAAGAAACCAGCAGAAAAGGTGTCAATCTACAAAACGGGTGTGTTTAACTTAATTTCTATTAGCAGTATCTGCCGTGCTGTTTGTAAGGTGCTTCAGAGCACAAAGAGGAAATAGCAATCCCAAAGTATCTGTTTATCATACTTGTCTAAGTGTGATAATCATAATTAGAGTCTAGGATTTTTCCCACCCTTCTCATTTTTGACACAGCTGTAATTCATACAATGAGAAATGCAAATCGTGTGTTAGTGTGGCATGTGCACAAAAATTCTCTTTCCTGTAGAGATCTTGGTCCTTTTCCTTATCGTTTGAGGGTATTTCAACTGTTAAATCCCATATAAGATTACTTTCATTCGTTAATATACTATTTAATACACTACTCTTTTTTTTTTTTTTTTCCCTTTGAAGATAAAATTCAAATGCGAAGTCATTTGTCTTTCTGTATTTACCGTTCTGTGTATTTTAGATCATGTCAGCAAACCAGCGCAGTTGGCAGTTTCTTCTGGGGAAGTACTCAGGGTTAGCATGAAAGGGTTTACTGATGCAGGTAAAGACATACTGGCTGCATTACTGCAGAAGTGAAACGCCAGTTTTGCAAGCAGACCACCACTTGCCACGCACGTTTGGTATTTTGGCATATTTTTTTCTATTTTTATATCTGTATTTTAAATATTTTTAGCATATAGGACTGTGTCTTTGATTCTCTGTGTGAAAATTATCCAAAAAGCAGCTGATGCTTTGTAATCCGCACCCTTTCTGTTATCTCTTTCTTCAAAGCCCTGAGCGTTGAGGACCCCTCAGGGCTCAGCCTGTATCACAAGCCCACCTCACTAACCCAGAGTCCGCGCGGGTCCCTGAAGGAGCACTCAGGAGCACAACAGCCATCAAACTTTTTGAGCTGATGCGGTAGAAAACAGGGTCTAGCTTTGCCTTTAACACTGACTGCTCTTGTCATCTGCTGCCGGCAAGAGTGGGGTGCCTCCTTTTCTTCTCTGTCACCCAAACTGGTACTGTAAAAAGCCAGTCCAGCGAGGAGTTTCCACAGCTCGGAGCTCTCTTTCCCCAGTAAGCGTGGGCTACCCGCTCCTGTCCTCCTCAGCTGTCGTTCCTGCTCCTCTTGGCTAGCTTGGCTACTCTTCTCCATGCTCCTGTGCCATGTTTCTATAGCAGCTTCACTGCTGGATCTTCCTTTGTAGTTCTGGTGTCTTCTGTGCCCTCTGATTATCCTCTGGGGAGAGCATGGTGTCTCACAACACGTTACTCTGACTTGATGGTGGTAGAACCGAAGTAATGATCTGAACCAGGCGCCTTTGCTAGTAGACCAGTTCTTCTGGTGGGCAAAGGCTTGGACCTTGTTAGGTTTCCTCCAGCTACCTCTTCATCTGCCCTTCAGCTGCTCACTTCTGGAGAAGCTAGACTTTCTGCGTCCTTCACATGGTCCGAGGGCTGGAGCACCTCTGCTCTGGAGACAGGCTGAGAGAGTTGGGGTGGTTCAGCCTGGAGCAGAGAAGGCTGCGGGGAGACCTTAGAGCCCCTTCCAGTCCCTGCAGGGGCTCCAGGAAAGCTGGAGAGGGGCTGGTGCCAAGGGCAGGGAGGGACAGGCCAAGGGGAATGGCCTGAAGCTGCAGGAGGGGAGATGGAGATGGGATGTGAGGCAGCAATCCTTCCCTGTGAGGGTGCTGAGGCCCTGGCCCAGGGTGCCCAGAGAAGCTGTGGCTGCCCCTGGCTCCCTGGCAGTGTTCTCGGCCAGGTTGGATGGGGCTTTGGGCAACCTGGGCTAGTGGAGGGTGTCCCTGCCCATGGCAGGGGTGGGACTGGGTGGGCTGGGAGGTCCCTTCCCACCCAAACCAGTCTGCGATCCTTCTCCGAATCGCAGCCCTCTGTGCAAGCAGGCGCGGATGGGGCAGCCGCGTGTGTGCAGTTGGATTTTGGAGGGTCGGTGCTGGGCAGGACTGCCAGGCTGCCCGCGCTGGACGGCAGGCTGTCGTGTCACCCGCTGCCCTTGCGCTGGAGCAGGAGGGCTGGCCTGACACCAGCACGGCGTCCAGAAGACGCCCACTCTTCATGGGCAGGAGTTGAGTACTGGGACGGAACCACCATTTTCCTTGGCGGCTTTTCCCAACGCAAACACATTACGGCATTTTCAGGGAGGTTAAGCAAATGTATTAATTTTGACTACAGTATATTACCTTCCTTCTTTGGAAGGTCACGTTAAATAATTTGACTTTGAGTTCACCAAGGAGCATTTGGAAGATTTTTCCTTTCACGCTAGTCTTCCACAACTGGGCCCACTTGCTGTAGAGGTAAATTCGGGAACACAACAACTTTGTTTCTCTGAAATAACACGTGATTGTTATTCCCGAAAGATAAAAAGTCATCAGTTTCAGCATTTTAGTGCTCTCATGCATTAAAATGTTTTCCAAGTTTGTTACAGTATTTTGGAATTACAGTAATGCAATTCTGTTTCTAAGCCACCAAAACAAATAATTATATCAATAAATATTATTTTGCACTTAGGCACATAAAATGACCGTTCTTGAAGAATTATCTTTGGCTTGATATGTAGTTTGTTCAGATCCTTTAAAAGAATATGGTCTAGCACCGAGTTAAAGAAAAGTTAAAGAAACACAGTTCTATGTTTCTTGCCTCGGAAGCTGATAAAGGGCAGATTTTTCAGAGCACACCTCTGAACACAGGCTGCTCGCTCAGCACCTCTGTTACTGCATTTGTGAAACGTCGTGATTTTGATTGTGCAGCTTCTCTGAATGCTGCTCTTTTAAACATGAAATACTCTTCATTCTGAATTAAGGGAATACAAAGACCAAAGATGAAGTTGTAGTCTTAATTGAAATCAAATGGAAAACTCGCACAGAAGTCGAATTGCACCCCTGTCTTTTCATGGCAAGGAGGTTTAGCTGATGAAAACAAACTGAATTTTCCCTTTCTGCTCACTTTCCTATTTGAACATCTAAAAAAATCATATAGAGATACATATAGATGTGGGCTTCTATTTGCTCTCACGAGCGTAGTGGTCCGGTTATTTCATTTGTGTATTTGTACGTGTGCTGGGCCGATGGCGCTGGAAGAGCGGAGCGCAGCTGAGGTCCTGGGAGCGCACCGTGAAACACCCTCGCACCCTAGGAAGGATCGTATCGCACGGCAAGAGGCTGTGGGCTTCCGTCGAAAGGTTGGGGCAGCGATCTGTGGGCCTTAATAAAAGACCCAGCCCCCCCTGGAGAGTACCGGATGGAGTACGATGTTAGCTTAATACTCGTTTTCCCCGGAAAATTGCTCAAAATACTGCTCAGACCGATGGTGGGAACCAGCAACGCTCTCCTGGTGCAAATCCCAGTGTCCCGCTGCCACGGCTCCAGCGGGAAGCTCGCTCCCGTGCGAAGCCTGGTTAAGCAGCGTGTACGTATGAATGGTGGGGAAATCAACGGTCGTAATCAAATTTGCTACAAAATTAACAAGATCTACCACTGTGCTCTTTTTTTTCTTCTATTATCTCACCTACTTGCTAGACTGTTACTGTGTCTGACACCAGGTGCGTACTTCTTTTTACATGGGTCTTTCCTACGTGTCATCTTTCCAATGGCACCTCTTTTTTTAAAAACAGTTCTGAAGTTCTTACTTTTGCTGGTCTGAGTCTTTTGTTTCTTCTTTTTTTATTAATTTTTTTTTGTTTCCCCCAACTCTCTTTCTAGGAGCGAAATGCTTGTAGTATCTGTGTTGCTGTTTGTCAGAGTAAAGCATGAGAATATAATTTCCTAGCCTGTGATTTTAGGATTTTATGTATGTGCCCAAATTTGTTACTGGAGGTGGTGGGAGGTTCAAAAAAAGTTCTATTCTGGAGTCATTTAGTTTATTGTCCTGTGTTATTGCTACAGTCTTGGATGATTTCCCAAGTATTTGTTTGGATTATTAATGCAAAGAGGAGGGTTTTTTTTGTTTTGTTTTGTTTTTTTCTTTCCCCCTGGGTTTGGGTATTTTTCCAGAAAAAATACTGATTTTTTTTTCTAATTCTAACATCTCTGTTTGGGAGCACCTCAAGGGATTTAATGAAACTTGTACCAAAGAGAGTTCAAAGGGCATTATGACCAAGGCTGAGAAACCTTACGTGGTGCCTCCAGTTTAGGCATCGCAGCCCCTTCAGATAAAGTACGTGCTGAGAGAGTCCCGCAGCCTGTCAGCGCTAGTGGCCTACCATGAAAATCATTTGAAATTACATATATTAGGTAGTAAGTTGCCCTTTAGGTCACCTAATTCTGAACTTCTTTCCTTTTCTGGGGCTGGGAGGTGCGTATTAAGCAGCTTTACTCGTTTGAGATCCGGAGCACGGAGGCGATGTGAAGACGCCTAAGGAGCAGGCTGATGCTGCTGCAAAGCACGGGCGGTGGTGGAGGTGTGACGGCAATCGCCCGCACGCTGGAGCGCGCAGAGCCGCCTCGCCGTCAGTGGTGGACCGCGACGGTACCTGCTGTGTTTGTGCTGAGCTCGGTCCTGTCTGTGTGGGTTGGGCGCGTTCGGAGCGTACTTAGCAGATGGGGAGTACCGGGAGACGCGGGCAGAAGGCGAGCATCCCTCAGCATCGCTGCTGGAGGGTCTCGGAGCCTCGCGCCCTGCTCGGGGGCTCCCAAGACATCCCTCCGTGCTGGGCTCGGATGTCAAGGGAGCCTTGGTCCGGGAAGCCAAACTCTGCAGGCTGCTGAGAAGTACTTTCAGGGTTAGGTGGCTGCTCGACCGGAGGCTTTCTGGAGCTCGTTCCTCTGCGTAAGTGCAGCTTTTGGCCCCGAAATCGGTGCTCTGGATTTCTCCCTGCATCCTTAAGCATTAGTGGCCTCTCTGAAGTTGGGGCGCCTTCCGACAAGGGCTGTGATCGATGTGGGTTGCAATCCTTTTTTCCCCACATCTTTAACAGGGGTGATACGATTTCAGTCCAGCCAATCTCGGTCCGCAGCGCTGAACATCTTTTCTAGATTCAGTTGAATACGCCTTTTTGTTTAAAATGCTCAGAGTGATTTGAGTCCATTTAAACGCCAGTTTTACTTCTGTTAGGTAGAACTTCTGAGATGCCGAGTGAAGCTTTAGTTATTTAAATCCCACTGTATTAATTGTGTATGAATCGCGTCCTGAAAACTGACCAAATCTGTCCGTGATGATTTGCTTTGCGTAATGTCACATTGCCTAATGCTTGTGATTAAGTGGGGTTAATTTACAGGAGCCAGATTCTGGAGAAAATTACATATGTGTTCAAGTTTATGCACTCTGGGATAAATCCAAGCTCTGAGAATAAGTCACTGGAGAATTTTGCCTTGACTTTGGTGTCATTAGGGTTTCACTGTCCTAATTACCGAAGTGGCAGTACTTACAGGGTACATAATAAATTTCCGGAATTAGGTTTAGGAGCTTACAAACCTTCTTGCAGTATCTGTCATACTAAATTATTAGTAAACTGGGCTAGATTAACTAGGTAGTAATTAGTGAGGAGGTTTGTCTTTTCTGCCGAGGGAGAAGCGCTGTTGATTTGCGGGCTGGTGGAGGGGGACAGAAGTGAGCTGGCTTTGGGCTGTCGGTAGCTCGCTGGATCACACGACGAGAATACTTGTAAACGAGATGAAAAGAGACAAGGAGCGCCCGTGCGAGGGGCGGACGCCCATCTGTTCCTCGAGCTCTCCCGTCTTGTACCCCATCGCGTAACCCCTTCGTGGCCGCAGGCGCGCGGAACGGGCGAGAGCTCCCTGCGCGGCACAGCCCATCGCGCGGGCGCTGAACCCGCTCCGGTGACGCTCCGAATGCGCTCAGCGGCCGAAGGAGACGTCGTGAGGGTTTGCAGGCGGTCGCTGCCTTCTGCGTGCTGGCGCGGGGGCAGCGGGAGGCAGCGGGAAGGCTTTGGCCAGCTCCGCTTCCGTTGAAAAAAATATTTTCCAGCAAATTCACAACTACAAAAAAACTGTATTATTTGCTCTTTATAACTCCCGATGTCCAAGAACAATTCTCATCTTGCTAAGCTCTTCATCTCCCAGCTGAAGATCTAGGGGTTTTTTTTTCAAAGCACATCTTTTTCCCCAGCTAGAGCTTGCATTTTTACAGAGCTTCATGATACGTGTTTTAGACTGAGTTCCTTCTTTTTGTCTGTAGCTGAGATAAAGAATTAGTAGTTTAAAACAATAACTACATGTTCCACTGTGATCAAGGAATTAGATAATCTGGCATGTTTGCTTAAGGGGTCTGTATCTTGGGGCTTTTATAGGGCAGTATTAAAGCCCTGAGCCTTCTTATTATGCCAATACCCAGAAGATTGCTTTAATGAGAAGTAAAGGGCCTTTTTCCAATTACAAGGGAATAACTGTATTAAGTTCCTGTGTTATGTCAACCTGCTTTGATTTGATTACTGCGAAAGAAATGGATTTATCTGTCAGTGTTACTTAATTAAGCCTTCTCATTGATGTTTTGCAGAGTAATATAGTGTAGTTTGCACATTTAAGTCTAAATACAAAGAAAATTGGTCGAAAGCTAAGACGCGACCTCTGAAGATAAGGCACGAGAGCCATTGCTTGTCATTTTCTGATCAGAGTCTAGAAGTTTTAACTTTGGCGGAAGACCGTAAGCATTGTATGGGCTCACATTAAAGCAAGGTAAAGGGCAAGGAATTTTCTGCCAAATTTGAGACCGCTAAAAATTTTTGGAGTCCAGGCAAATCTTATGGAATTATTCTGTGAGGTTAGTCCCCTAATCTCTACCTGCTATGCTTGGGTGTGTAGAATGGTGTCTGCGTGCCTGTAACATCTGTCTTCCCCGATGCATCCCCAGAAGCTGTCCCTCCCTGCCCAGGAGTGTCCTTCCCTCTCGGCAGGACTTTCTCTCCGGGTTAGTCTTGGCTGTGCCCAGGGAGTTGGTCTGGGATGTTTGCAGAGGTGAGGAATACCCCAGCCCTGAGGTACATGTTGCTCCCGTGTTATTTTAAGCATCTGTTAGTGCCCTCTGGTCATGGGCACGCTTGGCTCGAGGGAGAGGTAGGGATAACGCAGCAAAGACTTCCAGAAAGGACGGCCGGTCGGGAATTCAGCTCACCACAAAAAACATATGTTTAACCGTAAGCACGTAAATAGTTCCTTTCACGTCATCGGGACCATCCAGCGGTTGGCCATGAAGCTAGCGTTTCCATCTGCTGCTGGAAAGTGCTGGGCATCTTTGGGAGCATGGTGGCCCTTCCCCATTCCTGAAGAAAAAGCTTTTTGAAGAACATGACTCCCGAGAGGCACCACGAGCAGGTTACATCGCGTGTGTAGGTGATGCGTTAGAGTGCCCAACACCGCGGCATCTATATTCTTAAAATCGGAATGAAAACGTAGGGTACAGCAGTCAGCACCAGAGAGCCGGGAGCAGGACGGGGCTGTCGCCCAGCCTGCGGGTGCTGGGTTTGTCACCAGGGCTGTCGCCCCGTCCCCCGGGTGCTGGGCCCGAGGGCTGAGCCGTTCTGCTCGCAGAGGGATTTTGGAAGCTGTGCTCGAGGGTGGGACGATGCCCATCAAAGTCAATGGGATAATATCCGCTGATTTTTAGCAGGCAATGGATCGGGGCTCTACAGAGTTAATTGCCTGTTACATAACACAAATGATTTTTAAAAATATGCCTAATTAACCTAATAGAATGGTTGATCTGATCTGTCAGGTAAATGATACACATTTTCTTTCTTTTTCTTGAGCTTAATTAAATATTTACCTAAGAGTGTCTTGTGCTATTAACGCGTTCATCTGTTATTGAGATAATAGCAATTGTAATTGGGGGAAAGTATTAAACTATACAAATGTGTGGGGTTTTTTGTTTTTTAATCTTGGAAATCAACCAGTTTTGGTCACATCACCCATATTTTAAAGTGCTAATGACCGTATCTGTTCCTCAAGACAACTGAATTTCCCACTGATCCTACAAGCCTGCTTGTGCGCGTGGTCTTCGGCAGCACTCCGAGAAAGTTTCTTTAGCGAGCAAGACCAAATACGTATTTTATTTTTTTTTCCTAATTAGATTAAAGCTGCTGTTTGTGCATGGCAAAAGGCAAATAATATTCTTATTTCATTAGGATGCTGGTGGGTACGCAGGAGTAAGTTGGAAAGTAGCACTGAAATGTGCAACAATACCGTTACAGATCAATGCCAATCACATTTCCTGATATTTAACATACTGTAAGTAAAAAAAGTAATGGATTTAAGCAGTACGGTCCAGTCCATCAGCGTACAAAAGGATGTGCTTAACGTTAAGCGTGAGCGATCTCACTTACTTGAATTAACGCGAGAGTGAACTGCGATTTCAGTGGAATTATTCACAGCTTTCCATGAAACCTGCGTGCAGGTGCCTCGCTGAACTGGTGTGATGTTTATCCGTTCAGTTTTTAGCCGAGGGGAAAGTCTCGGGAGACTCCCAACTCATTTTAGTCCCGGTTTCGTGCTGGCAGCGGTCGTACGCGCCTGTCCCAGCAGAGGTGAGGGCACTGCGGGGGATCTTCTCCCTTCCACCGCGGCGGTCCTCTGCGGACTGGGGTTCCTGGGCTCCTCTTGGGTCTCGGCGCAACCTCAGAAGGACGCGGCCGGCCCGGAGGCGCGTGTCACTGCGTAGGGTACCCGAGAGGGCCAGCCCGGTGTCTTCGGAAGAAGTTACCGTGCGCGTCTTTTTGGAACCTCTGGTGTTGTGAGGAGGTTTTACTAACGATAAACCGGGTTAACTGGCAATACTGGAAAAGACTTGGGGAAAGCAGAATAAAAATAGCTGCGTCCGAGAAGAAATACGGGGAATCGCAAAGCGTGGAGCGCCTTCATAGGCAAAATGTGGCTACGACCTGATTGTCGCCAAGGCACAGGCAGCGGAGCAGTCCGGCTAGCCTCCTGTACCCGCTGGCTAGCGCAGCTCGCCTCGCCTTCCCGGGGCGGCTGTCAAGCTGTCCCGTCGGGGCACAGACCGGATACGTGCAAGAAAACGTCAGGCTGAGACCTTTCCGTGTTTTGCTGCAAAGTTCAGAGGAGCTTGTAGGAGTCCCGGCTCCTCGGTCCGTACCCTCGAGGGCAGGTTTTGCCGCATCCTAACGCGTATGCGATGGGATGTGTTATTCCCAGAGCTACCCTCTCAAACGGGGGGAAATGGTTAAGAACACCCCGAAACGGGCCATCTGAAATTACTGGAGTGTCTCCCGCCCAATGCTTGCAATGAATTTTCTGTCGAAGGATAGAGGAAAAGCCAGAAAGCTTGGCTTTAGGGATGTGCTTTCCTCTTCCTGAGGCACGAATAGCGTGTAAATGCTTTTCTGCGGCAGCAGAAGCCTAGATGAGGTGGTGAGAGGCACATTTCCCCCAAACGTGCCTTACTTTCCCTTCTAGGTTTCATCTGTTTTAGCGGGTTTTATTTCTGCTGTTTGACAATACCTATTTTTGTGCTGGAGACTTTGATAGGATTTTAACTGGTACAGCGCAGTCACTTTTTAAAGTGTCGAGAAACACGGAGCTGCTGAAGTAATTTTTCTGTTCAAACCTCAGGTTCCTGAGGGTCCGGTTCATTTCTGCTGTGAATTTAAATGAGTTAATTTAAGCAGTGGGTCAGAAGCCACTACCATCGTAGTAGCCCTGTGCCTGATTCTTAATTAAAGGCAACAGGAGATTAATTTGAAACATTAATTTAAAAGTGCCTATACAAAAGGAAAGAATTATTGCAATAAAGCCTAAAGAACTTTTTTGTCCCTAGATGTAGAAGACAGAACTAGCTCAGGGTCCTGGGGGAATACAGGACATCCTAGTCCATCCAGGGTAAGTATATCTAATCTTTTTCCCCAAACCAGACTTCCTGCGTATGTAAATTTACAATCTTAAATACGAGTTTTACACCTGATTGCAGAGAAAAATGGGCATGCAAAGTTGACTGTAGCCTGTCTTCTCTTTAAAATTGCTTTTTTTTTTTTTTTTTTTTTGAACATTCAAACCTGATCCTGTGATTGAGTTTGGCACCTGCTCCACTACTGCTAACAGGTAGCGGCAATATTAATTATCTGCTTTTTCTTGCCGGGCCCTATCAGGCACCGCCACCACCCAGAGTGCCGCGGAGCAGAGCCGTTGCTGCCGAGTGTTTTGTTTGCTGCGGGTGGATTTTTAGGGATCGTGGGTGCCACCGAACCCGAGGAGGGAGAGGGCCAGCGCCCCCGCCGTGGGCAGCGCTCATCCCCGGGCCGGAGCTTGCCGGCCGCTCCGTGGCCACCCCTGGCCACCCCGGGGCCCGAGCGGAGCGAAGCTGGAGAGGGGCCACCAGGTCTGTCCGGCCGTGCCAGGGCTGCCCACCCGGGGAGCTGTGCCCCGGCCCTTCCCGCTCCCGGCCCTTCCCGCTCCCGGCCCTTCCCGCTCCCTGCCTCCGGTGAGGGGTTTCAAACCCTTCTCCTCCAGCAGCAGCTGGCAGCCCGGCATTTCGGCACGTCTCTCCGGCTGCTGGCGCTATCGGAGCTGTGGGGCAGGTAGCCCGGCTGCTAGCCACCTGCTCCGGAGGCTGCTGAGGATGGGGCACGGACATCTCCTGTGCTCCCCACGCAAGAGGGGGGTCTCCCTCCAGGGAGCGCAGACCCCGAGCAGCTACCTGGCGCGGCGAGATGCGCCGTTTGCCGAGACTCTCCAGGCAGCTGGACGCGGTCATTTCGATTGCGGCTGTGGACAGTTATCCAAATTCTTCAGACACCTCAGGATCAGGATGCCGGTTCCTTCCGTAGGGAAGAAGTGCTGTTTCCAGCAGAGCAGCTGTGTGCCCCGTGGGCAGCCCTGCTCCCCAGCCAGAGCATCGCGGCTTTGCCCGGCCTCGGGGCTGGGCACGGCTTGCGTTTCAGTACCGAGAGGATTCTTTCTGTTTGCTTCCTGCACATGCACGAAGGACACTTACGCTGGGCAAAAAGTGCCTTCGCTCTTACTTACGCCCTTATTTAAACAGTTTGTTTCAATTGCTTTTTAATTGTTTTCTAATTAACGTGAAGGCTCAGGGCTCGCGCGCAGCGCTGCCGGGAGCTCCCTGCCCTCGAGCGCGTGGCCAGGAGAAACGCGGTTGCCCTCTTGGTCCTCGGTCCGTCCCTTCCCCTCGGGGCAGGTCCTGCCCTCGGCGGACGTTACGCCAGCTGAGGTTTTAAGCGGATGTCCGCGACACTGTGCCGCACCGCGGGCAGCCGAGGGGGGTCCCCCCGTTTACGGCGTGGCGGGGGGACCCCGGCCCTGCCGCCGAGGGAGGGAAGCCCGACACCTTTTCTTATTCCATCCTGCTTAGCATCCATTACGTCATTACTGCTCACATCTGTCAGTTTTATTTTTATCCCTTTTTTTTTCCTTGACACTTGTATTGCTTCCTAGGGAAAAATGTTTTGAAAAGTAAATTCTAAATTTGCACACACAATTATTTATGCATGCAAAAACTTGAATGTGAGTGTACAATTAAGTTTTGAGATATAAAGAAAAGAGCACGAGCCTGGGAAGAATTCTGGAGTTTCAATCAAGACTGTGCATTAACTTGCAGAATTATTCTGCAAACAGCCTGACCTCTCTCTCTTTCCTTCTTTGTAAAATGATGACGGTATTTCCAAGTTGGGAGAATTAGTTTCTCGTGAGTTCTTCTGAACCGAAGAAACAAAACATTACATAACTGCCGCGCTTGGCCAATATTTGTAGTTAAATTTAAGATTCTGCTAATCGAGTGACTGAAAGCAGAAGGTTACGCCAAGACTGTTTCAAAATTTAGGGCCCCGATCCTGGCAAGTTTTTTTTTCTGTCCTTGACTCTGTGGGTAGAGTCTGAAGCTGCTGATCCCCGGAGGAGTGTTGAGGGTCACGGCTGCTCGCCAGCCACGCACGGAATTGCACGCAGGGTTATTTTTTCAGTGAGAAGTAACTTTCCACACCTGCTGTGAAAAAAATCCTCATTTTTTCTTGGTATGCCAGTGCGTGTATATAGCAGTGAGGTGATTAAGGCGGCAAATTTCTACGTAAAAATAGATTAAAAAAAGGCAAAACGTTAAAATAAGCATTTCTTTGCTGTTCTTGCACATGTTACGGGCAAGAGGACTTTTATGCTGAGAGAGGGAGTTATGCTGAATTGCACAGCACGAAATTCCAGGAGCCTCATCTCAGTCACCCATTCAGGATTATCCACGCAGCAAAGCAAAGTCAATTACTAATGAAATAAAAATTTGAAACAGCTTTAAAAATGTTCTGGAACGCATCACTTGAAGCAGAATCAATAGGGGAAAACAATAAAGGGAGCAATAATTTTTATAACTGGCTTAAGACTTAGAAGGGAAATATGGACCTGTAGGTTTTGAAAAATGCCGTTTAAACGTGTAAAATTGTGTTTTTTCCCCATTTGTTAACAGAACTATGGAGATGGGACTCACTATGATCATATGGCGAGCAGAGACCTTGGGTCGCATGACAATCTCTCTCCTCCCTTTGTCAATTCCAGAATACAAAGTAAGAAATCGCATTTCTGAACTTGACTATGTTGTTGAAAGGGGAATAAGTGAACCAGCAATAAAATTCTGAGGGCTTAAATCCCTCATCCTCATTTTTGGGGTTGTTATACTCGGCGTAAGGGTGGGAACGTGGATTTTAATTTATTATTTTTTTTAAGCTAGCATGCAATTTCAAGAATGTAGGCCGATGATGTTTATTGAGCAGACTGTTTTCTTGCTGTGAGAGGGATATGCCTTTCGATGCAGTAACTGCAGGATTTGCTGAAAGAGGTAAATGGTCGTGTCCTAAGGCTCAGCCTTGCTTTCTCAAAGCGGCGACCAGTTGGCAGAGAAAACAAGGACGTGCTCCGAAGGGGACTTTTAAAGTAGAAAAGGATTTCTGAAAATATGCTAAATACATGTTCAGGAAAGGGAACAGATAAATAACTGGTGAGGGACGCCGGAGCCGCTGTTTGTTTTGGAGCACGATGGATCGCTGCCTGCTGGGACCTGTGAGCCACAAACTCCTGGATTTCAGGCGAGGGTAGTTGCAGCCTATTCTGCGTTAGAGGAGCGAGGTTTTGCCCAGGGCGTTTGGCAAGGACCCTCCTTCCACCCCACGCCCTGCGATAGAAAGTTTTGACACCCCTGAATAATCATTTAGCTTAGCAGCAGACAGCATAGCAGTATGGAGAGAGGCTATAATTATTTCTAAGTGAATGATAGCTACTTTCTTTAATTACAGTTGATAAATGAGTTTGGTTAAAGTAAATATATGATGTAAAAATATTAGTAATGCTTACGCTTGGCCAAGATCACACCCTTCTTCTGCAGTTGTCAATGAACTAACCAAACGCTTTGCTTTAAAGGATTGAATGCCAGCCAAAAAAAACATGGAGCTGTAACTGCGATATATCATTCTTCAGCTCTAATATACGTCCCTAAAATATGCCTCGTCTTTTAATATTGGGAAATATTTGTGAGTTGTTTAACATATGGGACAATGTTGGAGCTTGTAGTCATTTGTATGTATTCACGTACAAAACATGGTTACAACAGTTTTAAAGGGTCTAATATAAGCCAAAAAAAGCATGGAAATTTCAACACTCCCTTCTTAACTCACGCCATGGGGCTTAGGTAGTGCGCAGAGACGCTTCGCAAATAGCCACGCGCTTGTGCGAAACCCACTGGGCTGCGTGGTGCTTTCAAGTTTAACCTTTAATTTGGGTCTTTAGAACTGAAAAGTGTCTCTCTCTTCTGCCTGCCCTTGGGTTACAGAAAGATCTCATTCCTGACTCCGATTGTTTTTGCCAGTCGTAGTGAAAATACTGGTTTCACTTGGTTTAAGAAATAGTTGCGTTATAAAAACACGTTTGGAGGCACCCGGTTAAAGAATTAAGCCGGGCAGCGTCTCACAGCGCGTGGTCCTGAAGCACCCTGAAATTTTTCTGAGATTTGGTAATTCCAACTGGAAACGAGCAGCGATGTTCCTATGCGCACCGATTAATGCGCGTGCAAGCCTATGGCAAGCGACTAACAGCTTGTGACAAGCGTGCTGTTGCACAATAACGCGTGTGTGCTGCTGGGGCCGTCAGCTGCCTCCCGCAACCCACGGCGTTTTGCAACCACGCTTTAGGATAATTCCCTGATAATTAGAGTGGACTTTTCTTAATTTGTCCTGTTGGGGTGATCCTCTGCTCCCTGGTTTTGCTCCGCTCCTGGCCGCGGGGCGTTCCTGCGGGAGGAGGAGGGGTGGCCGCTGGGATGCGTGCACGTTTCCCTCCCGCTCAGATCCCACCGCGAGTCTTGTTTCTGTGCCGTGGGGGAACGGAGACCCGCACCGGCACCGGGACAGGCGGTGGTTAGGAACTCCGCCGCCGTGGAGGATCACGCGTGCGAAGCGTTGTCCTAGCAGAGACCCTTGTTGGTCTGCGCTGGTCACGTCTGTATTTCTGATTTTAGGAGAAATCTAAATCTTACGGTGACGAAGAAAGCGCGGTGCTGTTTGCTCGGACGGAGGCTGCCCGGACTGCCGGCTCCCGACTCCTGTTACTCCAAATTTATGTGTCACTTCCCTTTTCCTGGTGGGTCTTTGAACTCCCCCAAGGAAAGGTCCCCATAACCCCTGATGGTGTGCAGCTGGCACCTCTGGAGCCCCAGTTTTCTTCCCATGCTCCTCTTGCTCTTAGCGACCGATAAGGAGCCTGACAACCATCCAACTTGAACTGGTTTTATACTGGTGTATAGGGCTGAGTTGAATGGAGTTGCTCCTGATTTGAGGTGCTTTTCCAGGCAAGAAAGACTTTGTTGTTACCGGGGATTGGTATTACCGACCCCGTACCTGTGAACCACAAACGTTTGCGGACAGGGCGTGCTTAAATTGTGTTTTATTTTTCCGATAGTCGTTTTTAAAACGCATTTTGACGTGGCCGGGGTCTAGCAGGGAGCCTGTGCGTTAGGCTTCGGAGCAGGCCCTGCGGGGAGGAGCGGAGGGAAGTCCTCACTCCTCAGCTCCTCAAACTCCTGCTCGCCTGTGTCCCAGCACGGCTTGCTTTGCGCCTGCGCGACCTCGCTCGCTGTTGTCTGCTCTCTGAANTTTTCCTGGTGGGTCTTTGAACTCTGTGTGGCCCTGCGCTGTGCCCGGGCAGAGAGCTGCGATGGGTACGGCACGTCGGCTGTTGCTTCTCATCGCCTCTCCCGTTTCCGGGTGCTCTTTGGGAACGTTTCTTATCCTACTACTTGGGATACATCGCTAGTACATTAAATCATTTACCAACGTACAGTAACTTGCTTCTAAACCCCCTGTAGCTTAATGGAGCGTTTCGCTGCAAGGATTAGATTGAGGTTTCAGGCGCTGCTGCAGAAAGCTGCTGGCTTATGTGGTGACCTTTGAATCTCATCTGGGTTAGTGGTTGATATTTTGATTTGGTTACTGTGGTCATATTGTGACAGCTGCTGGTTCATTATAATTCAGTTCCTCTCCTCGGTTTGCCTACCAGGAATATTTAGGTTTGTGTTGCTTCAAAGTGCTCTAACCACCCTGAGTTTAACCCGGCATGCCACACAAGGTGAAGCGTTGTGAATTTTTTGGTCACCAGCCGCCGTCCGGTCACAGCGGAGGGTATGGTAGGAAACTTGCTGTGGGAGAAAACTTTCCCTGAGGTTTACAAAGCCGATTGATTTAACCCAGTTTGTTGAATGTAGTAAAAATGAGAACAGAAAAGATGAAAAGCACTTCTCTCTGTTGCACGGACAGTTTGTGTACTCTTCTCCCCACATGTAATATTTCTGGTGTTCACAGTAGTGATTTTATATATCTTAGTGGAAAAGTTCCTGCACTACTCGCCAGAAAAGAGCATTTAATTTCACATATTGCTTTGAGAGCCTCTAAAAGGGCCTACGGTCACTGAATGGAGATCTCTTAATAGCTGTAGGAGTTGGTGGGGGATCTAGCATGGGAAGACAAAAATCTTTGCTGGTCTTTATTTTCTCTTTGGATTGCTAAACAGAAAATGAAGAGCAGATACAGTGACTTAATCTTACTTCCCTCCCGGTTGTCTGCTTGAGATCAGTGCCGCTCTGCTTGGGGTTGTGCTGGTACCACCATCGCTCGCCCGACGCGCTGTTGGCAGGGCTGGCACGTGCGTCTGCCCGACCTTGGCGCTTGTATCGCAAAACAAATATTCCCCCGCCAGGTTTCTTCCCTTTTCCTTTTAAAAAACCCAATCTCCAAGTCATAATTTTCCTCTTAGCATTGTTAATCGGGAGAAGGTGGCGGTTTCTCACGGTTGGAGCGGCCGAGCGGAGCCGGTGCCAGCGCAGTACCGGGGGCCGGGGCGGTGCGGGCTCCCACCGTGCCGGGGCTCCGGGCTGGTGCCCGGGGTTCCTGGGCAGCCCGGCTCGGCTGCGGATCCGCGGCAAGCTCCTGGCGTGTGGTTTAATGCCTTTATGCTCCAACGTGCCTCCCTGTTCATCCGTCTGAAGAACGCGCGCGATGTGTTTTGCCGGGATCTTGTGAGATGTGATGAATTACTGTCTAGAAAACATCCTGACTTCCTTGGATACTCCCTATCTGTGCCAATTTTTAATATTATTTGTAATGCTATGATAGCACTTGTCTCCATACGAATATTGCTGTGGCGTTTGCTTTTAATCCGTACGGCTTTGATTCTGTTACTGTTGTTATAAGTAGAAGTGGAATTTTTGCAGATTAGTTAAGTTTACCCAACACGGCATTATAAGGCCTTGCTTTCAATTGCTAAACTATAAACATTTGGGATGAAATTTTCCATGCTGTGTATCTGACTCAGCCTGATTATTATTTTTTTAACCTTCTGCAGAAATGATTTCAACATTTC
Source organism: Aramus guarauna (assembly GCA_013400195.1). Taxonomy (NCBI): domain Eukaryota; kingdom Metazoa; phylum Chordata; class Aves; order Gruiformes; family Aramidae; genus Aramus; species Aramus guarauna. Next base: position 814,741 of record VXBL01001597.1, on the reverse strand, counting down.
CTAAAATGAGATTACATTTCATCCTGGCAGATTTTTGATTTTCTCAGTTAGTGTCTGGCACGTCACGGCCATTAATTCTTTTTCACACCACCTCTGTTATGTCAGGTGCCTTTTGGTTCCCGTTTTGCAGCTGGAGAAGTGAAGGTACGTGAGGAACCGCAAGGGAAACGTCAAAAAACGTCCAGTGATTTCCAGTTGTAAATTTGAAATGCAAAAGGGTTTGATGGTCTCTCGATTCTCGCGTTCAGTGGCACCCAAAGATGGCATCGCTTGGGGAAACTGCGGTCGTGACGCTTCGTACGGGCCGTCCACGTCCTGGGAACGCACGCTCAGTAGCCGTTTACTTGTCTTAGTGGTGTCTGCTTTTTCCAGGGCAATGCAGTGTTGAAGGAGCCCAGCAACTTATGGTGGATAGAAAACAAAGAAAGAGCTATTAGAATTGATTTGTTCCAACTATGGCTGACATACAGAAAGAAGCAGCCACAGGTGAATTTTCATAGATCAGGCAGAACTGTATTTTCCAGAAAAACCTGTGACCGACTAGCTGTAGCATTAACTAAGATGGGTTTTACAACAGAAAATCTGACTAGTAACGACTGAAAAGGTCAGGAAAGGCCCTCAGAAACCAAAGAGCTGGAAATGCCAGCCTCTGGTTTTCATTTAAAGTCTTTTAAACTTTTTTGTGCAGCTGACGCAACCCCGCGCCTGGGGTTTTAGGCGAAGTCACTGAATGGACCAGGCGTGCCAGGCGGGTGCTCCGGGTCGGGACAGCAATCTCTCATCGCGTGCTCTCCCACCCGCTGAGCACCCAGTATTCCCCAGCCAGGTGGACGATGCTGGGAGCGACCTGATCCCCCCTGGAAATGAGGCGGGTTGGGGTGGGTGCAGTAGGGATCCAGCTGCAGATAGGTGCTGCTCTCCGCGTTCCTTGTCGAGCATCCCCAAAGGAAAGGGAAGGAAGGCCTTTGACTTGGTCCTGTGGTCGCGGATGGAAGACGTGCTGTGGCCACGAGGCTGCTGTCTCTACAAACCCCAGCCGTGACCAGGAGAACCAGGTCCCACTGTGCGGGGTTGCGGTGCTGCCTGGCTTGCTGGGGGTAGGAGGGGGGCTTTGGGGCTCTTTCGAGAAAACTCTGAAAACCTGAATTCAGCTGCCAAGTTTGAGCTATTTGGCTTGTTTGGCGTGTTGTGCCTTCAAATCTGCATCTGGTGTCTTGCTGGTTTTGGTTCTATGTTTTTATTCGCCTCTAATCTCGCTTACCTCCCCTTACGACTGCTCTGGTGAATGCTGTGTGTGTGTACAGCCCACCGACCTAACTTTTGTTCTTCCCATCCCCACGCGAGTACAGAAGGGAGGATCGGAGATGGGGTTTTCAGCCTAAATCCAGGAAAAGTAATCTGTCCGGGGTTTTTTTCATAGAATCCCAGACTCGTTTGGGTTGGCAGGAACTTCACAGTCCATCTCGTTCCACCCCCTGCCATGGGCAGGGACACCCTCCACTAGCCCAGGTTGCCCAAAGCCCCATCCAACCTGGCCGAGAACACTTTTGCCAAATCTAGAATTGTCTCACAAACCATAATACCTCGTTTTCAATGTCTCCAAACTTTAAAACTGGCGCTAATCTGGGAAATAAATGTGCCCCCATGCGTATTCTGAGAGCAGGGCACTGTAAGTGCATCTCCAAGAACTGAAACTCAAACCAGCGACTGATTTCGGACATGGTCTGTTCTGCTCTTCAAGGGGCATGTATCTAGATTTCCCTGTAAGTTCCTTCCTCCCCTTACCCAGGAACAGCCGGACAGGGTTTCTCCCAGCCTTTTTTTCGGGATTAGTTTTAGCTGTTTCTGCACAACAACGCAGAAGTGCCTCTGGATAACCCCGAGTAACAGTTTGAGTTTAGCTATGCAGGGTGTCAAGGCTGAGACCTGAGGAGCGTAGATGTAGCACTTTAGCTTTTGAAGATAACCACCATGAAAATCACACAATTTGCTGTCAGCTGGGGCCTTGAAAAATGCCTGAAAAATGCTTTGTAGGAGACACTTGCTCACGTTTCCCTTCTTGTCGTGGAATATGCCTGCTGCCTTGCTTATGAGCAAAGTTAACAGGAAAAAAATCTGTGCTGAAAAGCATTTTGTAGGTGTAGATATAAATATGTTACAGCTCCAAATCAAGAGTTTAATATATTTTGCAGCAAGTCTATCTTGCAAGAGCTGCCAGTCAGGATCCTGAGCTTCAGCATTCAAGCCCAGCCTCTCGCACAGGCCTGAAGAAAAGAAATTACAAGGACATTTCCATTTATTTGGGGAACGAGCAGCAGATGTATAAATAGAAACTGTAGACTGTGGCAATTAATGTCTGCATACTGAGCAAAGAATTGAAATATTATTTTGTACCACATAGTTTTCAGTGAAGTTTACATTCCATTGTATTTTGTTCTTAAACAAGCCCAAGCATTTTTAATAAGTCATTTTGTGCGACGGTTGTATTCTGCGTAGCATGGCATAGACTAAAGCTGTGTGAAAAATTTGCATTGAACTACAAATGCATTTGATCTGTATTTGGAGTACAAATTGTAAGTTTGCAAAACATTGCCTGAAGTTATCCTCCCTGTAGGCAGAAAGGAACGTCCTCCTGCTGATAATCCAGCCCTCTCTTCTGCAGGGACCTTCTGCAGACCTGACGGTTTTCCAGCCTGCCGTTGGGATGGCCCTGGGGTGGGGAGCGGGTCGTGCAGCGTGTTATTGCCGAGTTAAAACCACGGAGCGGGTGCAGGCGTTGGGTAATTGCTGCTCCTGGTGAAGCTGGCTCAGAAACCTCCATTAAGCTTCGCCTAGCCAAAGCACAGACCGTACAGAGCTACGCACGTTCAGCTGGGCTCAGGTTTTATCTGCTCGAGACGCTGCGGTTTTCCGCCTTGCAAGCACATTAATAGGGAGATGGCCTTTCAAGTAACATCCAGAAGGCGCTTTAATGGTTAATGAGCTTCTGCCCTTTCTATAGACGAAGGTAGTTTGGCTGTCAAAGGAGCATTTGCTGCTGTTCTCCAGCTGAGCTGATACTAGTGGCAGAGGGAATTGGAGCTCACACCTGTTTGAGCATTAAAAGAAACCTATAAGTGACTTCCTTAAAATATTCATAGAGAAGAAAAAATTCAGTTTCTAGAAAACCTTACCCCACCAGGCAAACCATTGATGGGCATTAAAAAAAAAAAATCCAACACCCAACCAACCATCAACCACCACCAAAAGCCCTGGGTTTGCGAATTGGTCCCTATTTTCCCGAGTTGTTTGCAGCCACGTACTCAGTGAGCGTGCACCTAAAGGTGACGGCGTGCTTCGGCGGGGACGCGACTGGCCTGGATGTGGAATAGATTTGCATTACAGCTGGAAAGTATACATGTGGGAAAATCTGTGAAACAAAACAAATTTGTTGAATTAGTAGGTCATTTACATAGCTGCTCCAGTCATGGTCCGTTAAACAGGCAAAAACAATGGTTTTGTTATGCTCTCTAGTTAAGGCACAGACTGTGTAAAACAATGCCGAGTTAGCTGGATAATTAATAATCGTTTTCAGCCCGTACGTACCTTAAGTCTGAACTTCGCTGGGCATGGAGCCGTTGCATCGAATAAGGCGTTAGCTAAATAAGATCGACTTATTTTGTTAGGTCTTGGTGTGTTCTCCTACAAAAACCGGGTAAAGCTGCAACCGTCGGGGCTCAGGGGTGGCTGAGCCTGAACGCCAGACTATGTTCAGGCTTAGCCGCGGGCAGAGCTTTGGCTCTGCTTTGTTGGTCGAAACTAACTGCCGTCTGTGTTTCTGTAACAGATTTCTTCTAAGGCTTTTCTCTCTATCTAAGGACATGTCCAGGGGAGAAAATCATCTTTGCTTGCTGTAGGAAGACGTGATAGTCTTGAAGCAAAAACTTATTTTTACTTTTGGAGTTAAATATTTAATTCTCTTTCTCGAGACTGCCGCCGACAGTTTCCGTAACGACTTCTCTGTTCCTGTCTATTCTTGCTCTGGATTTAGCGCCTTCGGTCAGATGCACAGAATATACATAATCAAATATAAAACAGTTCCAATGAAAATGATAAAAAGGGTATGACAGGAGGGTACGGTAATTCTCTACAGCATCATGCCAATAGATCCATCTTACCATATGGTCTGAATTAAGGACAGCACCAGTTCTCACACTATCCAAGGCTGATGGTATACTAGGTCCAGGCTTTGATCCTTCTACCATGTGAAATAAAAAGAGATGGAGCATGCACTTAACAGGAACCATCAGTACTTTAATTAGATTATATTTCTTTTTAACTAAAATCAGAGTACTCTGATACATTGCTTTATTCTGCAAACTTTTACTATGTGATTGTGGTCTTGAGCATATTCGATAGTTCTAAAAACAGTACGGAATGCGAAGTGATGGAGAAGGATATTCTGGGAAGCGAACATGCTGACTAAATGTGATAAAGAAAAAATTAGGCCAACGATCAAATATTAAAAAGAGTGGCATTGTGTGTGTGTGTGTGTATATATATATGTGCGAATTATCCAAAAAAGCAGTTTTGATTAATTCTTGGATGAGGAAGCTATGTAAACAGATCAGCAAGAAGTTAGTTACAAGCATTCTTAATGTGTTGTTTAAATACCTTTTAATTATGATATCTATATCAACATGTTCATATTTTTTCTACTATTTATATTTTATTTTTTGTATGTTGCTAGAATTGGAGATGCCTGATTCTGGCTCACATTGCCAGCAAATTTTCTTTTTCCAAATGTGTCTTCTAGGAGAATATTTTTTTTTTTTTTTTCCTTCGTAAATTTTAACTTCCATGGAAATCTCCTAGCCAACAAATTGATTCCAAAGCCAGTTTTGGCCTGGATTTGCAATTGGCTGCGATTACAAATCTCCCATGATATGTGGAGCAGCACCCAGAAGGTAACTGAAAATCTGGAGAAATAGGAATTGCTTTAGGGTTTATTGCATGGTAAAGTTTTCAGGCGTCAGTAGAAGTTGTAATCTACCTAATCATTCTTTGTTTCAACTAGCAAAACAAAATTAAAAAAGGAGGAAAGAAGAAACATGAGAAGATTAGTGCACCTTTGGAGTAACTGTTTATTGACTGAGCGTTGAAGTGGGCTGAAAGCCAGGAGGATACTTGTAATAATTTTTAAAGCACTGAATTACCTGCTGGTAGTAAGGCGAGGTGCGCACAGAGCAGCTGTCACGTTCGGAGCGTAGCTTTGCATATTAGAACCTGTTTTCACAGGGAATGGGAAGGTGAGGCCACGTAAATACACAACATCAAGGGGAATTGGTACCTACTGAAAAATAAATGTAGCGAGGAGATTCTACACAGCTACGCTAAGAATAAATAATATGACGAAAAGCATATTAGCATCCTAACGTAGCAGAAGAAGCATGGCAAAAAGTAATCGTAAGAAAGGAAGGCAAGAATATAAGATGTAAAACATCAAGTTCAGGGAACGTGTGGAATGAGGTTCAGTGTTTAAAAATAATAATCTGAAAGCAAAGAGAAAGAAAGGAACAACTGTACACGAGGTTAAGATAAATAATCATGAAAGATTATTGCAATGCATAAAGAAGAGGAGGTCAGTAAAGTAGATTTTAGGACCTCTTAGAGATGGAAAGGGTAATTTATTGACAGATGATGTAGACACTGCTAAAAAATAAATGGATTTTTCGCCTCAGTGTTCACAAAAGAGGATGGGGAACAGATGCCAGAATCACATATAAATTTCCCAGGAGAGAGTCAAGAAATATTGAAGGAAATAGGGATTATTCCAGAATGGGTGATCACACGGTGGGTGAGAACATCAGTAGATGGATTAAACTCTACAGAGGAGCCATCACAGAATTCTTAAATAAGTCAAGAGAAAAGCCTATTTCATGTTCATGAGGAAAAACAAACAAACAACTCCCCTCCATTCCTTCGTGTCCTCAGCTGTCCACAGAGATAGCCGTGAGGGAAGCTCCGTGTTTCATTTTAGCCGCACGATGCTTTTGTCCCATAACGACTTTATGGACAAGTTTTGTGCATGACTGTTTTAGTTATTTTAAAATAATTTTAAATACTTCAGATATATTTTAGAAAGAGGAGTCTAGTTTCCACAAAATGTCCGGTCCTCTATGTAAGGGAGACTGAACTTGGGGCCATCCACAAGCAATAGCTCAGTTGGGTCAGGAGAAAATTTCCTTTGAGGAACCATCGCAGATTGACAGACATAGGGTGAAGCGTTTCCAAGTGGCTTCTGGTGTATGGTGTCTTCTGCCGCCTCAAAGAAAATCATTGATATCTTTTAGTTCTGCCAGAATAAACGTATTCTTCACCTGATGGGAAGGTTGATGTTCACATTTGAAGGCAAGATACTTCAGGTCATACATCTGGAATGTTTTCATCTTAGTGGTCTATAGGAGTATATAAGACCAGGGCACACATCCTTCTTTTTTGTTTCTGCATTTACCCTCAGGTTCAGAGTTGACACTGGGCCAGTCTGGACCTGGGTCTATGAAGAACCAGTATCCAAAGCGTTGATGCTGCTCTTAGTGATCTAGAAGAATCACACTCTTGCTGGCACAGTCTTCAGTGTGTGAACTTGAGTGAGCTTCATGCTTTTAAGAATGACTGAACTGAAATGTTCAGTGTGACAATGGAATTTCATCTTAGTCATCTTGCTAGCCTCATCCTCAAATCTGCTGTTTCTTCAGAGGCAAATTTGATATCAGAGGTTCTCATGCCTCTTCCCAGTCCAGATTCAGTAGTTTTTTGGACTCATCAGGTTTGGCGGTCTTCACAGGAATGATGTCTGAGTGACTGGCAGACAGTAGCACTGATGCAGGAGGCAAAATGAGATCCTTGATTTCCATTGAACAAGCAAACGTGAAAACTGAGGGAAGTAACGCATAAAATATTTAAAACAGGCCTAAGCTTTTGCAGGACTGTGGACTTAAGACTTGTGGTCTTCCTCAGTGCATACATTAGAAGAACATCAATTAAAATTTACCAGTATTTGGTGGATTGTGGAAAAAAAACAACCAACCAAAACAAAACAATGGAAACTGAAGCTGAACTTAGGTTGTCCATCTGGCAGAGGACATCCTTAACATTTGGATACCAAGCTGATTCAGCAAAACACTTTGTTTTTTTAAAACCTTTCAATACTTTAGAAATAGAATCCAGATCAAACAAAATTTCACATCCCCCAGGCAGAAGTTTCCCTCTAATACTTTGGGTAGCTTTTGCAGAAGACCAAACCCTTTCTTCTGTCCCCTGAGTGGAGTCTTGCCCTCTTCCCAAATGCAGCTGCCGGCAGATTTTTCTCTGCTTGTTTCTCATCTCTGCAGCTGCAGGGCAAAGGTTCCAGCAGAAGGGCAGTGCTGCCTTCATCCCATCTTCCTCCCTTGACCTGTAAACTGGAAATGTGCTTTGGTTTTGCTGGTCGTCGTGAGGGGAGGCACCTTCTGGTACCTCCACCCATCCTCTGGTAGCACCTGAGATGCTGAAGGCCAGTATCTAAGGAATGGAAGCATGTTTGGTAGGCTGATGGATCTCGTGAAACTTCTGACTAAATGTAACTAGACCTTCCTTTTAAGGATCTTCTCCCAACTTCTGCTGGGGAAGTAAAATACCTCGTAGATGCACTCTATCTTGGATAATACTGCTTATCGTGATGGGAGTATGCTTTGGCTTCAGTAGCCTTCTGTTACTCCACCAGCCTCTGAAATAATGTCTCTTGGGATGGAAGGGATTGCAGAGGAATCTCTGAATAGGTGATAAATTCTCTCATTTTTGTGGATGGAAACACCCAAATGCAACCAGAGACTGACCTTATTTTCTCTAGCCCTCGGCTTGTCCATGTTTAAATTCCTAGAGTTCCCTGCCACTCTCCTGGTCACGACCAAATACCATCCTGATTGCTCAGTTTAGTCGGTGTCCTGAATCCACTCAGTATAATCCCAGTTTTCTATTGATAGAAATTGCAGAACACCAAGAGCTTTCAAAGCACGAATGGCTACAGAAAGAAGTCACACGTAAAATTTATCCTTTTTTCTACAGAGCGTGCCCAGGTTACGCTGGTGTGATGGACTTGAGGTGTTCGCTTGAGGATGAGTTTCATTACAGAGGCGCTTTGGCCTTCTGTTGTTAATACAAAAGTCATCTCCCCGTGCCCATAAGCAAAATTTTCCATATGTATAACACACCCAAAGTTCCAGCCATTTTAAAATATATTCTGTGCCTTTTTGTTGTGGTTGGAGTCAAGGCGATGGAGCTCCAGCCTTTGCATCTTCGAGCTTCTCTTGACTAGGCTTCGAAAATTCACCTGAAATTCACTATTGAATTATTTCTGCTTTTCCGCGGAACGGAGCAAGAGACTTTTATCACCTCCAGAGCACTTGGCTTACGCAGGCAGAGCATGTCTGGTTTTAGGTCGACCTGGGGAGTTCCCTTCCTGCCCCCCTTTCTGGTGGTGAGCCAGGTGGAGTGGCAGGTTGGCGAGGCAATAGCACAGATCCCTTTGGTAGGCTCATAAACGCTGGTGAAGCGTGGCAGACTGAGCCGCGTCTTGTTTAACTTGATCATTTAAATAGCCCGTCCTTTCCAGTGTGTTTTGTTTGACTAGGTTTCACCTCTTTGTATGGCAGAACCATTCTTTGTCTGACTTTGATTTTTTTTTTTTACATGTGAAATGCTTTTGATCACGTTATATGGAGCTGTCATCGCACCCCGAACGGTTGCAATTTCTGTGCCTGCTCATGTGGCGCACACCTGTAACATGTTGGGAGCGGGCTTGGCTTTGAAGCTAGACTTGTTCTCTCATAAGAGTCCACATATTTCTTCCATCATGTAATGAGATTTGCTGATGATACAAAACTGAGGGGAGCAAGCTGCACTTAAAAGAGAGGCAATATAAAATACAGCTTTGGCCAGGGTCCTGCAGTTGGATCCGTGCAGGAGTCGTCCTGCCACAGCGCAGAGCCCTCTTGACTTGAACGCGGCTCCGTGTAGTAATAAAAATCTGCTGGCGAGTTTCTGTTGCTATAGTTTATTTTTTTCACGCTTTTCAAGATTTTAAAACGTGGAGTGAAATAACTACTTCCAGGTAGAGGGCGAGTGAAAGTAAAAGGGGAGGAAAGGAAAGATGTGCCGGTGGAAGCATTTGGGAAAAGCTGGTGGTTGCGAGAGACGCCGTGAGGTTATTCCAGATGTCAAGGAGTGGCAAGTGGACGTGCCTCTTCTCCTGACCGGAGACGGAGAGCAGCCGGCCGCGCGCCCCTGGCAGGAGCAAGGGTGATGTAGGGTCTTAGGAGCTTCTAAAAACGTTAAAAGGACTTTTCTGGTTCGGCTACCGAGATGAATAAGGAGGGAAAGAGGGTAACGTGAACCTGCTTCGTCTCTGATGCGTTAGAAACAGAAAAGGAACTATGCCGGGCACCAAAGGGAATAGGAACTGGGATTCTGCTTCCGTGGCCGGGGCACGGAGTCGGTCTGGGAATTCGTCAGCAGAGCTAAGGTGGTCGTAGGGTCCTGCTCAGGCTGAGCGCGCTGCGAGGTGAGGCCCGTCCGTGTTCTGCGTAGGCTCCTGCTGCTCCTTAATGCAGAGAGACAGCTCGGAGGGTTGATGGAAAACAGCACCTTTAAACCTTCACCCAAATCCAAACCAGGTTTGGTTTTTTCTTTTGGGGGTTTCTTTTTTTTTTTTTTTTTCCTTTTCTTTTTTCCCCGAGGCTAATGGTCTGAGATTCATGAGCAAAGGTTGAATAAAAGTCAAAGGAAACTATTTTGGCACTTTATAAAGGATGAGTGAGGCCACATCCGTAATCCTGTGCACAGTTCTTGTCACCTTATTATTAGAGCTGTGTAAATCTGGCAAGGATTTGTATTTGCCAAATATACCTCTGGCCTAGATTTGGGCTTATATTTGGAATTCAGGCCAGTTTTAACGCCTGTGCAGTTTGTAATTTTTGCCAGTTTTAAGCAAAATAACAGGAAAGAGGATAATGAAGGACAGAGGAGTCAGGGAAGCTGAAAACTAAGGAAGGAACTAGAAAAACAGAAGAAAAAAGGACGAAGGAATACAGAGCCCATTCCTTCTTTTCTCCTTTCTCCACAGCCCTTCCTTAACCTATCCTCTCTTTTCCCTTCCATGCTTCGTTGTTGCTCTCTTGGCATTTAGAAGAAACAGAAAAATCCAGCCACTCCTTTCTGCTCCGCTCGCGCTCTCCCATTTGTTTTTTAATTTGCGAACTTCTCCCTTAACCTCTCTCCCATAAATTGCCCTCCCCGTCTTCCTTTCTTTCCCTGCGCCCCAGAATTTTCCTGGTCCGCGTATCCTATCCCGGTGCGCGGGCGCTTTGATCTGCGTGCATACCAGCAAGATGAAAATTCGAAGGCCTGAAGAGTATTGCGCTCCCAGTCATGAATGAAGCCTCGCAAGCACGCTGGTGGGACGGATAGATGTTATTTGCTGATGTTATCTCATCCCGTACGCGGGTTAGGTGGACTAGGCAGGGATGTACTCCCTGGCAGTGGAAAGCCCCGCAGGATTGTCTTTCTGACGGTCTCCTTGCTGTATCGTCTGGGTGGGAGCGTAGGAGTTGCTTTCCCCGTGGGTTGGCCATGTAGAACGGTCTGAGTGGATTTTGCTAAATTTCGGGTGGAGAAGCTGTGACTTCCTCAAGGTCAACAGGCGAATCAAAGGCAGAATTGGACTAAAATCTAGGAACGAGGAGCAAGAAGCCCAGATTCTGGTTGTAGGTAATACTGGTTTCCTGCTTATGTTTGCGATTTGATGTTATTGGGAGCTCAGAGTTTTAACTGAAGGTTTTAAGTACGGTAGGAGCGTGCTGCTCCTCCTCTGTCTCGCCGGCTGTCGTTACCCATCCCAGAGAACGCCAGCACGGTCCGGTGTTGGTTATCCACCTTCCTTCAGCAGCTCCGATGGGAGGTGTCCGTTCCGCATGGCACGGCGTGGCGGAACGGGGCTGGAGACGCGGGGTGTGGGTGTGCAAAGAGCCCAGGTCTGTATTGGTTTTCGTTAGAGATAATTATCTCATACGGCTGCCGCGGGTGGGTGGAGCCAGTTTATTGCATTGTTTGGTTACCTTCTTCAGGGATGATTCATTGATTATTAACGCGTACGTCTTTGTGCGTGGCGTAGGGATAATAGAGGAATAGAGCAGGAGGTGCGCAGAGGAAAGGCAGAAGTTGTCACACGGAGAGAGTACTGGAGGGCCGTGGTAACGGCCGGCACTGGAACCAGGCGCTGTCGGAAGTTCAGAATGGGAATGTATGTGGAATAGGTGTCCTGGTTAGCGGGTTGGTCACAGACCCAAACCAACCCCGGTGAGATTTCTTCCGTTTCAGGCGCCCTGTCCCACGCCGTACGGTCCCTGAGCGAGTCCTGTGGACAACAGCAAAGGGGGCTGTGTGTATTTTTCTTCAAAAATGTTATCTTTGGGTATCTCTTGTGTGCTTTTGTGACTGTGCAGTCCTTTCTTCAGAGGCACGTGGAAAACCGCTGCGTTTTCATAACTTTTTGACAACATCTGAACTTGCAAGACTCCCTTGCCCTCCCTTGCCAGTTTGCATTTTATCGGTGTTAAAAGCTCTGCTTCTCCCCTGCCCCCAGCCTCCTCCAGTCCTCCCAGAGTACAACGTGTAACCCAGCCCGCTCCTCTCGGCAGCTTTGGCACGAAGCTCGCAAGGAAAAGCAATCTCCAGGAATAAAGCA
>VXBL01001597.1:782980-797980 GCA_013400195.1 Aramus guarauna | reverse complement strand
GTCTTTTTTTGCATAACTATTTCCTTAGAATGCATCAGGTTTTACTTTTTGGTATGGTTTCCTTTTGTATGGGCAAACTGCCCAAGCAGATGGTGTAATGTCACCTGTAAGCAATCTGAATAGATAGGTTCATTCTTACATTTTAGAGAGCTTTTTATTTCCTTTATATACGGTACAACTAGTGCTGAGAGACTGTTCAAGATGGTGTTTCTTTTTGTGTTTCCTTTTAAAGAGGTTCCTGCTGTGATTGGTTCTTTTTTTTCCCCTCAAAGTCTGCGTTTTTGGGCTCAGCAAAAAAAAAATCTGTGACTTAAGAAACTTTGCTGGTGCTGTTGAAACGCCGTCATATGAAATCCTTGGCCGTTTTTAAAACGTGTCAATGAGGAAGTGATAGAATAAGTTAAAACACATTTGATTGTTTCGATACATAACTTTTTCATTTTAGAAGTTCAATATTTTTTAATTAAAAAACCCCCAAACCAACCAACCAACCGAAGCCAACCGAGAACCCCTGGCTTTAGAAGGAGCATCTTTGCATCGTACCGGTTTTTGCAGAGGCTGCTCTTTCTGGAGGTCCAGACTGGCATCCCCGACACCGCCGCTCCACCTCCCCACGGGACAGCGAGCCCTGGCAGCGCCGCGCTCCCCGGCCGGGCTGCCCACGCCACGTGGGCATCGTGCCTCTGCCACGGGGACCGCGCCGGCTCGGGGGGCTGCAGCAGAGGCCGGCGGTCCTGCAGACGCGGTTTTGTGAAGCGGGTATGCTTCCGCTAAGAACCGGAGCGAGACCCCCGAAATATTTCCTATACATTGCGCTATATCCTTGTTTTGGCTACTGGGAGAGGGATTTATATCGCGCAGATACCCAATGACTTAAAAGACGTCGCAGGAAAGCATAAAAGCTTTCACTTCCGTAGTTTTTTCCCAATTAGGCCCCAAAACGATGGCCCATTTTTAGTTGGCGTTTGAACAACGCTTTGTGCGCTGCGTCCCCAGTCCGCGGTGGGTGTGACACTGGTTTTAACCATGCGAACTGGCGGTGGTACAGATAAGCTTCAAATTAGTTCATTTTCTGCTAACGAGGAATCGGCGATTGGCACGGTAAGGGCCAGGTACTGCTTGTCTTGTCGTGAGCGGGTCCCCTTGACTTCGGTGGAGCTGCTGGCAGGAGTAAGGTGAGAAGTATTTGGATTTAGAAAGCTGCACAGAACCTGTGAATACATTAGCAAGCTTAAATACATCTCTACCATACAAGCTCCTTAAAAAAAAAAAAAAAAAAATTAAAAAAAAAATCATAGAGGCCTTATTTGCGTGTTTTTCCTTGGGGAGAGGCTGAATAAAAGATGATTATTTTAGTTGTTAATTTATGGTGAATGGAAAGCAATGGGGTCTTGAATGGAGGGAGAGAGGTGGTTTTGTTCCCAGCGTGAAGGGAGCGAAGCCTCTGTCTGTCACCACGGCAGGTATTTCTGCGTGTTTATCTGATCGCAGAAGGTCACAGGGCGCTCGGGGCGGGATACTCAGAGCTGAGCGCTGATTCCAGCGTGCGCTGTGTGACGCCCTGGGTCTCTGAGGAAACCAGACCGCGCTCAGAAACTTTATTTTTAAGTTACGCATACGTCATTCTTCTGAAAATCAGGCCTTGAAGTGATGCATCTGAAATTAGTGACTGTTTCCAAGGGGAGAAAAAGAATTTACTGGATTAGAAGAAATAAAGGGCTCAGCAGGGTTTTAAAAAAATAAGAAAATAGTTGGATAATTTTCTGATCATAGTGGTATGAAGCCCGTTCCCATAGCTGGCCTGGCAGGCCGTGGAGCACAGCTACAACAAAGCCTCCGAGGGTTCTCCGTGCTTTTGCAGGGCAGACGGAGAAACCAGCCCAGGCTTTTTCAAACCCTGGGGAAGGGTAGAAACCAAGATCAGGTTGTCGTCTCATCCCTCTCATTGGGGATTTTTTGCAAAAAATACCTTTACAGGCCCAGTTTGGGATCTTCTTTATTTTTATAGAAAATAAATGCAGAACTAACCAGGACATTTTATGCTTTAATTCTAGCAACCCGTACAGTATTTCTTCTGTTTTCTGGGAAATACTACCGTGTCCTGGGAAAGACGGCCACCTTTTTCCGGTCCACAGGAAAGTCCCGATCTGACTGGAACTTCTGCTTTACCTTCTAAAAAACCCACCCTTGCGATTTCTGTCTACTCTGACACTTGCAAAGCTTGTTCCAAGTTCTGCCCTGGTTCATAATTTTACCTTTTCAGAACGTTATCGTTCCAGTCACAAGCCACCTGGGAGTGAAAAGCAAACCAGCTGATAATTTCTGGCCTGAAGTAGAAATATTTGCTGCGGTTGCTAAGGCAGAAAGTGGAAAGTTGAGGGTGAACCAACCCTGATCTTCCCATGAGTCGCTCCCCGTAACGAGAAATTACGGCCCTGTTAATTAGTGGCTTTTGAAGATGGTTGAAAGTTAAAATTTTTGGAACTTCCCTCCGGCTGTTTTGCAGGTGACAGCGATGCTCAGCTTCTCTGTCTCAGTCTACCAGCACCTTTCTGGAAAAATGCTCCATAAGAATATTTTTTCATTAGACCTCATTAGCGTAACAGTTCAGAATTACTGAGCGCTCGCAGAAGGAGCTATGAGAGTTCAAAGTTGCTGAAAACCAAAGAGTGTTTGTCATAAATACATATATATATCTATCTATCTCAGGGTGCTTAACAAATTGTGATTAAGAAGTTGCTGTTTCTCAGAGGGAAAAAACCCAAAAATTAACTCTTGCTGGAGTTTTAATGGGTTCTTATGGTTCTCGTGTCCGTTTAGGTCGGTTGGGAGCTTTCTGTTTTCAAGCAGAAATGGGGAGCATTCCCCCTGCCCAAGCCTGGGTAAATGTGTTTTGTGCAGGTGAAGCAGCACAGCAAATAGACTCATGTTTTTTCTGCGGGTCAGACACCCAGGGTTTCCTGGCTGTGAGCAGACCGCCGCGTTTCCCCGCGCAGCCAGGCTGGATATGGAGACGCTCGTAGCTGAGCCCCTGCTCGATGGTGGGATTTAAGGCGAGCAAAGTTTTCTGCTCCTGCTGCTCCCCGTCCTCGGGGAGATGCTGCCGCCGACCTCCGCGTCCCGTATCACCCGTTTGACGTTGCCGGAAGGACCGGTGAGACGTGAACGGCCACCGGCGCGTGCCAGGAGTATCAGCTGGAGCGTGGTTTTCTTTCCTGCTGTCCTCCGCCCGCCAAACTTGCGCCCGAGCGCGGATTTGCGCCCAGGCGGGGTGGCCGCCGTGCCGCCCGGGGCTCGGTGGTGGCACTGGGGCGTCCGAAACGCTTTCCCGGGGCAGGTGCGCTGCGTTGGTACGCGTTTCATGGAACTGGGTGAATTTGGGACATTAACCACATCCTAGGCTTGTGCTTGAACTCATTTTTAGCGGCGTTAACTTTTGTATCTGATATATATATAACTTTTTGATACGACGACAAAGAATAGTTCCGGTCATCTTTTATTTAACTTTGCTTTTCCTTTCTTTTTAAAGATGTTTTGTTTAAAACTATGCTATCGGGAAGGTAAATACTTTGCCAAAGTTCTTATTCTCTTTCATGAATGACTCAGAAAACGGTGCATTGGAAAATAAATCCGGGCCAAATCTTCAGATTTGCTAACGAAATGCACAAGTTCAACTCTGACAATTGCTGTACTTAAAAGCTCCTTGGATCAGGTGTTGTTTTACCATATGGACATTTTAATTAGTAATAAAAATGTTGATCAGGATTTAGTAGTGGAATCTACAAAGCACAAATCTCTGCCTCGTTTTGCTTTGTTTTACTGGCGTGAATTTAACTGTGTGTCTCTCTCTGTCTCCCTTCTTCGTTTACGTGGGCACGTCTATGGCTATCGATAGCCGAGCAGGTAGTCACGTCGGTTATAATACTGCGAGGCAACGAGTTTATTCCTTGAGCCCAGAGAGCCGTATCACCGCAAACATCCATTTTAAACCGTTTCTCTTCTCGGTGGTGCTAGCCCAGTGGCTTCCCGATGCCAGGAGGGTTTTAAAGAGCCATTATCTCTTTGGTCTGTGCCCAACTGAACGATAAATAGTTGAGAATGGCACATGCGCTTTCTGTCAGGGAATTTTTCGGGGGAATGACAGACAAAATAAACTGCCCTTCAAGGCGCAGAGCGCTCGGGAGCCGAGGAAGGCTGCCTGCAGACCCGCACCTCGGAGCGGGATGGGTCCCTTCCTGCCTCCGCATCCCGCTCCCGGGGGTTTTTCCCGGGCGGGTCCCTCGTGGCAGAGCCGAGGGCGACCGGGATTCCTGCTTTTCCCCAGGTAAATTCCCCGTCCCTCTCCCTGTGCCAGGATGAGACCCGTGGCTGGTTGCAGCTCTGCGACAGCCCCCGACAAACCAACCCAGAAATCCTTCTCTGTCATCTCTGACAGTAACCTTAAATTGTAAAAACACATTTTGAAAGATGTGTGACTTTTTAAGAAGTTGATGTCCTTTTAATATGCAGGATCTTTGGGGGTGGGGGGGTGGGAATAAAGTACCCTTTTGAAAATTAAAGCACGTGCCACAAAAGCATGCATTTATAATCATCGAGGCCTTTGTTCCACTGCCTGCAGTACTAAATGCTAAATCAATAATAAATTGAAGATCCGTGTGAAGAACTGCAGCACTGGAGTAATGGATCCGACTCTTTCTCAGCGTTGGTTTCGTAATGGGCTTTGTTCTGCCGGCGCGTCGGGAGCGCTGCCTGCCGTTCACCTGGCCTGGCTGCCTGCGGCGGTCCTGAGCTGACGAGTTCACAACTGTAACTTCTTGATTTACCTAAAGATCGCCCAAATTTTTAAAGCCTTTTTTTCAGTATTTCTGCTTTAATCTTCTTTCAGGGTAGCAAAACCAACGATGGTTTCACAGAAATACAGAAATAACAAGGAGATGTTTAAAGTAATCGAAACCCACTTTCTTACAGGGAATAACAAAATGCAAATAAATAATTTTTTGAAAAATGACATTCTTTTTTCCCGCTGAAATGGATGTTCGAAAAGTTTGGTAATGACTGCTTCAGTAAAGTGACCCCCAGTATTCCTATTAATAATTTTTTTCTTTTTAAATCCCCATTTCCTAAAATCTTAAAAAGCAATGCATTTAAACTTAAATTTATATCGGTCTCTTGGAAAAGTCATTCGGAAAATTGCTGGGTTTAAGCCTTAAAAATGGTGAGAAATAGTCATTCTGAATAAGAACACATTTCATGCTAGAAAAAATAATGTTATATGACAAACCTACTGAATAATTAAGTAGTGTGTTAAGTATTTTGGGTGTAGAAAGGCAGGGTTTGGCCATGGCAGTGCTGAGTTCAATGGCCCTTGGTTCCAGTGAGGATGTTTCTGTGTTCCCTCTGGAAATCTCCGGGGAGCGTCTGTTGATCCCAGCACTGGGCAGAATGGGCCCTTACTGGTAGCGTCATTGGCTCAGCCTTTACAAGGTCAAAACTGAAAAAAAAAAAAATGGGAAAAAAACCCCAAACCCAGGCATAAGCGCTTGGCATTCCCAATTCCAGAGCCCGGTAAGTGGTTTGTTTTGGTGAGTCGTGCACCAGCAGCTTCCACTGCCACGGGTGGCTCGGGCTTGGATTTACTCCTGCCTAGGAGACTGTTACTGAAATACCTAAATAAGGATGTAGCTTTGGTTACCTACGTTATTTTATTAGTGACCCCAGGGCATCACCCAAAAATGGTTAGGCAGTTATTTCTGCAGATTTTCTTTCGGAACGATAGCAGACCTGCATGATACTGGACCGGAATAACGACGAGTTTATGGAAGTCCTTCTGTCCTCTTACGCAGAGGAGAGTCTTTGGAAGGAGTTCTGGAAATTCTAGTTACTGCTTTCAGCGCTGCATTTCCAAATTATTTAGGAACTTCATTATATGCAGCTAATTTGCATGGGTTTTCTTCTAATTGATCCGTTTGTTATTTATGTCAGTCAAGATCAATCTCTGTAGGTGTGGCAAAGCCAGTATTCCCAGTTCATGCGGTTTCCCAGTCCACTGGTGCAGCAGGTGGTTACACGGATTCCTTCCTAAGAGCCGAGAATTTGGCTCTTCAGAAGAAAGTGATTATGGGTGGTGGGTGCCTCACAGAAAGGGTTAATTGATTATTCGCATCGTAATTCAGTAGTGTGATTTGGTAATCGAGACGGAATCAAAAAGGGCCATGTCAACTGTGGACTCGTACCTGGTTGTTACTCCGAGTTGGATCTGGTTGCGTGTGTGTAATGAACATCTATGTAACGTTGAACGGTGAGAGGGCTCGGGGGGATGCGCGTAGCTCTACCGTTTGCGCCGTCGATCGTAAAGTCTTGAGCCTTGAAGATGGAAGGATCTTTCAGACCATCAGTGCTGTTACCTTGCCTATGTAGGAGTTCTCCCGGTAGAAAACCAGGTGCCCGCTGGTCATGGTGGGTTTCAGGAGGATGACTCCAGGATGGTGCCGTCTGCTAGCCCTCAGTCGCAGGGGTCCGAGCCCTTCGCTGGGGTTACGTTTCTGCGGAGAAGTCCTCACCAAGGCTTTGGGGGCAGGGATTTTACGCTGTTGTCTTTTTGTCATCTTTACTTCTTCCTTGGTCTTTAACTAACTACTACTAACGTTTATACTGGTTAATAATAGAAATGCCCTGCACTTAGCGAATTTACCGGGTATAAAAATGGCTCGATCAGGAGTACTGTTTAAAGTAACAAAGACCATAGGATTTTGGAGAAAATAATTTTGGCGAACCAGCTGTGCACGTACAGCTAGCTTGGTAGATGGCATAGAGGCTTTGGAAGGGCTGTATGAAAATTGAAAGACTACAATATCCAAAATTTAATAAAAAATAAAGTAAATCAAAGTAAAGTCTATAGTCAAACTCCTTAATTGTGATGCATTTGCTGAGTTTCCCTCTTCCATCGTCGGCCCTGCTCCGATGCCATATGGTCTACCATGGAACATTTAACTTGTCAGATATAATGGATTGTCCTGGAAGCAGATTTTTGCTTTGAGCGTTCGGCTCCTTTCTTGCATTTCACTCTCAGCTCCAGGCTGCAGGATGAAGGATTGTGGTGGAAATGCAAAGAAGAGACACACAGTTGATTCCCCTTAAGAGAGTGACCTATATGCCACAAAATTTTACCCACGTAAAGAGGCATTATCCCTGTCACTGACCCTAGCAGGCTGCATGTCAGAACCATTTAAATTTGTCTGGACTTAACAGATTGTGCAAATGTTTCAGAATCAAGTGCTTAGGAATAATAAAGGCTTGTCATTTCAACTTAGGCAGCGGCGGCGCAGCTCGCGTTGGCCGAGGGATGAGTATTATTTATTGTGACCTACATGTAACCTAAGCTGCCTGCCTTGTGGACCTTGTAAATTAAGTTCATCTCCCAGGGCTACTGAAACTTTAGGAAAAAAAAGAAAAAAAAAATTTATCTGATAAGGAACCTAAATAGCCATTACTCTGTGCTGTAAAGTAGAGGTTAAGGTTGGGAGTGATCCTTCCCGTGCATGGGTCGGTAGCGGTTAATTACCGACGTGCAGTAATTGTGGTTGCAAGAGGCAACGGAGGTTTCTCCTTGGTGCCTTGGTCCCTCTCTGAAGACAGGGAACCCGCCGCGGTTGGGAGAGGAGACTGGGAATGAAGTGCTTCCACTGGAGGACCCTAAAGCATGAGTAGACCTTAGGAAGTTTTCTATAATACAAGCTTAAGCAAGTGATTGCCGAAACAAATGTGACAGATGACAAATTCTTCCCTGGATCAGTTTTTAAAAAATTTCCTCTCACTTAAGCATAACAAAAAATACTGAAGTATTGACTAGAACCCGTAGGCAATGCTCCTCTGCCGCTCTGTGTGAAGAACCTAGGATGAAAATCTGGCCCCGCTAAAGACACTCGCTTTGATATTAGTGCAGCCGATATTTCACCTAGAGAGGATACAATATTTGTAAATCAATCTGAATTTTCCTCTCCGATGCAAAACGATTCCTTTCAGGTGTGAAGTTTGTATTGAGGAATGGTCTTTTTTTTTTTGCATGAGGGTTATTGTCTTTGCACTTGGCAGCAAAAGGAGAATTGTCAGCTGGTGGAGAAGGGAAATCCCTCTCTCAAGGACCCTTTTTTTTTTCCCCCCCAGCGTAGGAATCAACATTCCAAGGTGTCTTTGCACAAGGGAGCTTTATCGTTCTCGATCTGACCGTGTCGGAGAGTGTCTGTACTGATGCTATGAGTTTGCCTGTATTCTCAGCCCAAATTATTTGTTCCCAAAATGTTTAGGAAATGTCAGTTCTCAAGTGTAAAAATCTTATTAGGGTATGCATGCCCTCTGCTGGATATTGCCGATTGGAGACTATTGGGTATTTCATAATCTTACAGCATATTTACCACATCATTCCTGATGTTTTGCCATAAGCTGAGAAGCTTGCAGGTTGTTTTGTCTGCTGAGCTAATGCAAATTATCCCATCCCTTGGTTTTCAAATGTCAAAATCAGAACAAAAATAAATGTGATTTTCTGTTCGGAACGATATTACAAACAAATACCGTTTCTGTAGAAATGTATAATCGAGTATTTAATCTCAGTGTAAGGCAGTAGTAGAGCAAAGAGCACGCGAAGACGGAGGGGAAAACAGGAGGTGAAGTGCTAGAAAGGCATTGATGCTTTTGGCATTAAAACCCAAAAATCTATCTTTGCCGTCAGGCTTTTAGAAGGGGTCCATGTGTGCTCGTGGTCAGCATTCGTCTCCTCCTTTCTGGCGCGCAGGTGATGCTGTAGATTGAATTCGGGGTTCAGGCAGGAGGGGTGGGCTCAGCCGCCGGGACGCGGGGGGGACCAGCCCGGGGCTCTGGTGGGCTTGGTGGTCCAAAGTCACCCCAAGACGACGCCTCTGCTGTCCCTTTGAGACCCGGCGCAGCTGCCCGAGGAGAATGGTTTCTGGTTATCGTGCCGAGGTGTAGGTTCGATCCCGATCTGAACGATAAGGCTTTTGATCTCTCTATCCGTGCTCGCGTCCGACGTGGTTTGTTTCAGTCGCCTTTTAATAAACGTGACTAGATGGCGGGGGGGTTACAGACCAAAGATTCAGAGCCCGGACCTGGGCCGTAGGAAGGGTTATCGTCCTCTTTCAATTCTGCATCTTTCATGGCCTGAGATCCTTATCTAACTTGTTTTAAAGTGATTCTGTTTTCATGCCTGAGTGAAACCCCAGCTTTCCAGATACATGATAAAGATCTCCTCAACTGGTCCCTGAGCAAATGATGAGGGATCACCCGGCGGTGTATTTCAATTGAAAATAGCCCTCTGAGGCTTCCTTAGGATAAAACAATATCCAGTGCTTTACATTCAAGTCTTATATATTGCTTTCAGGTCTGGAGTATTATTACATGCTTTTGTCTCCTATCGTTACGAAAATGTTGACCCTTTTTATTTTGCCAATTTTTAACATTGGGTAGTGCTTTTGATTTTTGTTTTTTTTGTTCTCTGCTGTCTGTCTTCATCCCCTGCCCATCTTTTTGACTATCCTATGTTCCAAGAATGAGAAGGGTAAACCGCCGTGAATGGGCTTTCTTAGAGTTTTTGTTTCTCTCCAAAATACATTTCCCTATTTCCCGAGTGATACAGGTGTTCAGGCTTAGATGATCATAATTATTTCCCCTAGACTGAAATTCCATGCACATATGAAAAGGAGACTAAAGATGTTTGTGAAGTCAGATGCGTCTTCGCTCTAAATGAAGGATTGTCTCCCGTAAATGTTCTTTTTGAGTGTAGGTGCCCGGTTGCCCCGGGCTTACCGAGCGTGGCCGTTCGCGCAGCATCGGGCTCCGCGAGCCAAACGCCGTGGCCCACGACGGCGAGGAGTCTTTAAGGCTTTTTCGACTCATTAAATACAATTTCTGCAGACGGCATTGAAATAAACAGTTGTTTTGTTTAAATACCTAATTTAATTATGAAAGTTTATTATTCTGGTCTCAATTAGTGCATGTACTTGATATTAAGCTCATTAACGTTCCTTGTCCGCAGAACGCAGTGTTATTTATTGGTTGCGCCACTGCGGTGATGGCTACGAAATGGCAATACCTGCGCATCCCCTGATTAGCTTCGAGGTGCTGAAAACCTGTTGCAAAGGGTGCAACGAGCTTGTTCCGACTGGATTAGACGCAATCGATCCTGTAATGCCGCTGTATCGCCCAGGCAAATAACCGCCTATTAGCGTCAAACCTTCCTTTCATGGGATAGTCTGCTCATCTTTACGGTCTGATTGCTTCTGGTGGGACTAGGCAAGGACTAAGGGACCGTTGAATATAAAGCTGGGAGAGCCTGGTCTTTGGTATTCTCTCTTCACATTCTTCTTCTTGGAGTTTCAAGTAGAGTTTGGCCACCCTTGTTTTGTTTTAAAAGCACGCAAAGAGCGAAGTCGCATACTGCCCTGTAATAGATGCTATTATTTGCTAGATTACAGAAATAGATTGAGCAATTTGCCTCAGTCTTTTGGTTCGTGTCCAGTATTTCATGAACCGAGATCGGTGACAAAAAAAAAAAACAAAAACGGGTCTGGTATTTTCGTGGAGTGAGTGAGTACGTATAGAAGGGGCGGTGGAGCGGTATAGACACAGGCACGTAGACGTAGCGTGTGAGTAAGGAAGTAGTTTGGCCTCTGGGGCGTTTGGGAATTAAAGTGCCTGTTTAAACATAAGCTCGAGAGCAGCGAGGTGAGTCAGTTGGTGAAGTACCACTTTTGCTCTGAATTTCCCTGCTTTAGGTTGTTCAAGTCAGCTCTCTGGCTTTGTTTTAGTATAGGTTTTAGGATTTAATTTCCTTTGCATTTTGATGGTACTGTTTAAAAAAAAATAAAATCTCCCTTTGTAATAGTGCTTGCTCTGGCATCATAACGTCTCTTTAAGACCATTACTGTTTACTGCACATCAGTGTAAGTGCAAAAATCCTCTTTCACGTCAAAAAGATCTCTTTCCCCTAGCATTGTGCTACGTTTTGGGGTGCGATGCCGTTCAAATTATTGGGATGAATACCTTCCCTTAGCTTTGTGGCTGGTTTGAGGACCTTCCCTGGATCAGGTGCCGTGTCATTTGTACTATTTTGTGAACGTTATGGCACAAACTTTGCTTAAAATCTATTAGATTTCTTTCTTATTGTCTGTACTTCACATATAGCACAAAGCAGAAATAGCTCATTAACATGATACTTCCATTACCGTCGGATGAGATTCTTTGTGATGTAAAATACGCTGTTCAAAACCTCCCCGAAATAAAGAGGGTATTTTGACTGTATACCCTATACCGGTAAGTGCGTCGCTGCTGGAGAAGTATGTATGTATAACCCAGGTCAAGCCCAAGGTAGGAACTTAGCCGAGCTAAGCGACTCGCTGCTGTTGAAACGTTGGAAGAGGAGAAATGGCAGCCGGACCCCCGGGGTCAGCAGCCACCGCTCAGAGCCGCTTGTCCCCCCCGGGTCCGCGGGGACGATGCCTGCCGAACCTTTCCAGCCCCAGCGCGAGGGCTGCTTGTTCCCCTGCCAACTCCCGGAGCTGCGGCGACGAGCATCGCTCCCTGCCTGGGATGAGAGCCGAGGAGATGCCGAGCCGCGAGGAAAAGCTAGCTGTCGCACAAAGGGGGACAAGCCTCAAGCCAGCTGTTAGCCCTGGTGCCAGGGACCGCGGTCGGATTTGCATCCTTCAGCTGAGAGCCAAAAAAATTTCATTTAACACTAAAAGCATTTTCCTTTTCTTTTTTTTCCTCCTCTTCTCCTCCCCCCCCCGCCCTCTTTTAAAGAACAGAGTATTCAAAAGTTCTGAAAAAAAATAAAGCAGCCACCTCCTGGCTCCTCTGATGAAAACATGGGCAGGCTGGTTTTTGTATCGAGGGCAAAAGATGCATTTCTCCAAGAGTGAGGTGCTTACAGGTGTAGGATGTATAGTGGACAATGTTTCACTTCGGTGAGGTTTTTCCTTGGCTAATTCATAATTCTATACAAATTTTAGCTTGATTTCTCTGCTGAAACGAGTCAGGTTTTCAAAGCTCTGAGGCAAACAAAAATAGTACTGCTTAATCCGGCTGTGGCTGCGAGAAGTTACTGCGCAGAGCCGGTCCTTGCGTCAGGCGGGTCCGGCGTCCGGAGACCTGCGCTCGCGGTAGCGAGCACTGAGGTGGGTCCGGGACTCGCTCCCCGGAGCGCTCGAACCCTCCCTTCCTCGTGCGAGCAAACTTAAAGAAGCACAAGAAAATTTTGAAGGCAAGAACTGTAGATTAAGGCAGAAGTGAACTGTTTCATGAGCCTCATAACAATGCAAATAAACCCTGCTACGGCTGATAAGCCGTATGCGTTCATTATATACGGGCTAATGCGGAACTATGAAGTTCAGCCCGTCCTTCAGTCCCTCAGAACTTTTTCCCAAATACGCTCCAGCTCTGTGTTCCTCGTGCCTGGTCTGACATGGACACTGAGTTCTCCTTCCATTTACCATCCTCTGTAGGGGAATCGATGGGGTTCCCTTCAGGATGAGAGGCTGGACATCAGTGGGAACAACCATTAGTTTTCCAAAACGCTAGAAATGTCCTCATAAAATAAGAAATAGGTTGAAGCAAAATTCCAGACCTGAACAGACTGAAATTTGCAGCCATTAAAATTCCAATCCCTAATACAATCACTTTTTTTAATTTTTTTTTTTTTTTTCTTAGGCAGGTTTCCCTTCTTCAGTCTAACCAAGAGCTGAACCCCAAATGTAGGGCAGCGAAAAGCTGAATTGGAATATTCTGGTCGAACTCATCTCTCAAAAAATATGTCAAAGACGAAATCAGTGTAAACATTGAATTGAAGTCATTTATAGAAATAGCTTCACTTCCTTTTCTCTGCAGATGGAAAGAGTTGCCTCATGCCTCTCGTTCTGCCTACCGGAAAAAAGCCAAGGTGCCCTGTCTCCCAGGGCAGGGAAAGAGAGTGGGGAATCAGATGACTTGCATTTGTGCTTTGGAAGTTGCTTAAATTTTCTACTTAATTTGATTAATTTTTCAAAGTACACCATGAAAAGGCAAGTGGCTTCTTTATTGATTGATTGGCAATCCTATGCTGCTTTTATTTTCTGCGGTGAAACAAAAATGCAAACAAATTATTTCTGAAGCAGTCGGTTTAGTTTGGGGAAGATAAGCGGTATTTTTTTCTAGAGGTATTTAGAGAGCAGAGCCTTGAGATTCAGTGTTTGTCAGAAAACAGGAGCTGCGTGTAGTTCTTTCTTTGTCTCTCCTTTGATTGGCATGCATTGTGTCAATTAATTGAATATATATATATATATTTGCACACACACTGTTATTGCCTCCGATAATAATGGAGATGCTTTTTCTGCCTTACCTAAAGAACAAGTGCATACTTGAAAGTTATTCACCAGCCTTTGTAGGTCAACGTCTTCCATGGAGCTTTGTTTCAATTGTCAGATCGTAAAGCCACGGAAGGGTATAGATCGTGTTGCGTGTTCGGGGTGCTGGGAACAAATGGCACATTTTAGCATTTGGTCCTCTAGGTAGAAAAAATTAATCAGATGTCTGACAAGATTTGTTATTCGTCTCTATTTCAGGCTTCCTTTTTTTTTTTCCCCTCTCTTTTTTTTTTTTTTTTTTTCCCCCTCCCTGGCTTACAACAAATATTACTAACGGGTACTTTTAGGTTTTAAAATATGGACAACAGTACTCCATGCAGTAAAAGACTTGAACGATTAATGCTACCCTTATGCCTCTTTTGAGTAGTTTTAGCCATGGGGCTTGGCACTGCCACCATTGTCTTTGTGCCAAAAAATATCCGCAGCGGCTGCCGCATTCTAGTACTAGAGGGTTGTCTCGAAAATTCCGCAGTGAATGCGTCGGGTGTCTACATCGCTGTAGACGCTCTCTCTTTTTTAAAACATTTTTTTTTAAAAAAAAAAAAAAAAAGGAAGAAAAAAAAGAGGAGAGAGAATCTTTAGCTCTTGCAAACCTCGGAAAATGCACAGTACAGGCTGGGGTGTTCAAATGATGCATAATGTACAGTAAACGTAGAAATTCAGGAGAAGCTTTTGTATTTGTGAGCACAAATAGTTGCTTAAAGAGCCTACTCTTGCATATTATCAGCACTCTCGCAAATTTTATTATCTGAAACAAATGTGCCAGTGAATTTTAAGCAGAAAATCAACATCAAGACTGTAGCTAATTTTAAATGGACAGTTTATACAAAAGATATTTCCCCCCCCCCCAGAAAATGAAGTGTCGTTACAAAAAGTATGATAATTTCATAATTACGGTTGATCGTGGAAATCTACGTCTGTGTATCTTTTTAACGGTTTCTTGACTTTTTCATAAATTTCGGTTATTTGTTCTTAATCGAGGAGGCAGATTTCTAGCTGCATGTGGGAACAACAACAACAACCACCACAACAAAAATGTAATAAAGTTAAAGGCTTACACTATCAGAATGAAATGTGTTCACTCATGATCTCCAAAGCTATCTGTTTGGTGGTAAAAGTGGATGCTATAGATGAAATCTTTACAAGGAACATAATCCTAAAAAAAAAAAAAAAAAAAGAAAAAAAAAAAAAAAAAAAAGGAAAAAAAGTCAATCTCCTGCTGGCTGCTGTGCCGCTTTGGTACCTCACAGACTTCGACAGAGTCCTGGACGAGTGCCCATTGATGTCATGGAAACACTCAAATTACTGAGAATGATTCATGTCTATGCTGTTCTCTTATCCTCCCCCACACAAATAGAAGTAGATTTTAACCCTGACAACTTGTAATTTGCAGTGGGTTTATTTTTGTATCTGGATAAATATTTTTTAACAACTGAAATTAAGATGAGGCTGCCTGTGTCTGATACGATAGAAAAGAAGATTACGGATACGCAGGCAGCAGCCAGGAGCGTGTTCAAAGTACCTTGTGTCGCTGCTGCTGCTCCCTTCCCCTCGACCCTATTTTGCTGTTTGGGATTTTTTTTTTTTTTTT
>VXBL01001597.1:761549-782950 GCA_013400195.1 Aramus guarauna | reverse complement strand
CCCCCCCCCCCCCCATCCTCATCGCTTATTTGCATCGACTTTCTGGCCCTCTTGGGGTGATGGGAAGTAGCACACGTAACTCCAGGCATGCCAGCAAGACATTTTGTTTTCAGATCTCGGCATCGGACTCGGAGATTCACGATTAAAATTTCATTGTCATTTCTATCTTGAATTATTTCTGCAAAGGCTTCCAGTACTCTGAACCTGAGGGGGGCTATGGAGTGGGTGATCCATCATTTTTGTATAACCAGATACGAGTGCTTTCAAAAGTTATTACATGTGCAAATGTCCTAGGAATTGCAAATAAATTTTGGAGGTTCCGGTG
This sequence comes from Aramus guarauna, assembly GCA_013400195.1. Classification (NCBI taxonomy): domain Eukaryota; kingdom Metazoa; phylum Chordata; class Aves; order Gruiformes; family Aramidae; genus Aramus; species Aramus guarauna. The sequence continues at coordinate 782,625 of VXBL01001597.1, read as the reverse complement.
TATAAGTAACTACTTTATGTGGGAAGCAACAAAACCAAAACCAATCGAGAAACAAAAGCAAGCTCTGGAGTCTTCAACTACCGTGAGGGAGGAGAAAGATGATTTTTTTGCTCCAAACCACTCGAAATCGTCCAACTTTATCAATAAAACCTCTAAAGGGTGATCAGACCTAGAGCCGTATGTTAAAGGAGAGGCTTGTGGAGTCGCTTTGGGGAATGATTAGACTGAACTCCGTCATCCTTTGTCTAACGACCTGCCTCACCGGGGTTACGCAGTTTGGATCGCCCGGGGAAACGGGAGGGGACGTGCCAGCTAGGGACCCCCGTCCGCCGCCTGCCTCGCTCGGGCCCCCAAAATTGGTGAGGCGGGTGGATGTAGTCGTCGTTACAACCCCACCTTCCCAAAGGCAGGTACGGGACGGGGGGGTTAACGCCTTGGCTAGGCGCCGGGGCGCAGTGGCTTTACCTCGGCGGCGCAGGGTCTGCGGCAGGGCTGCGCCGCGGCTCTCGCACGCGGGGGCACGCGGCCGCCCGAACCGGGCTTCTGGGCGCGGAGGTGGCCCCGGCATTGCTGGGAGTGGCGGAGATAAACCGAGCATCTGGTCCCTGGTAACTGGTACTGTCTGTTGTGGGTTTTATGCCCCAGCCTATAATAAAAACTTTAATTTTATGAGTGATTTTTACTGTGTTCTTGGATGTTGTGTTAGATAATACCTCCCCCCCCTCCCGTGATTATCCTCACCATAAGGGTGGTCTTTTAGTGTCAATATGTTTTGTATCAGCCCTCTTGACTGCTCTTTGTCTCCGGAGCACGTGGTGCGGTGCTGCTCAGCCATGACTTAATGCTTTGCAGAAACCACCTCTTCCCTTCTTGATTTCACTCGAGTCTGGCCATTCAAACCTGAAAGAACCTTTATTTGCCTTTGTAAATATGGCATAACCGTAACCGGTACTGCAAGTCAGGCTGTCGGAGCCGAGTGTTACAGGCTTCCTGGGAAAAAAGAAGGGGGAAAAAAAAAAAGGGGGATTTAGGGCTCGCGGCGAGTCTCGGCAGTCACTGGGCTGCCAGTCAAGTCCCAGCGTCGGTAGGAAATGGCGATTCCCGATCGGCATCGCTTCCCAGGTGTGAATTCCATCATCACCTTGGTCACGAGGGAATTTGCTCCTGGGAAAGAGAGCGGGGAGCCGCATCCCCAGCAGCTCCTGGGCGAAGCTGGCCGTCCGGAGAGCCGGCGAGGGACCTGCCGTGCGCGTGGGGCGGCGGTGGGACGGGCAGGGTGCCTGGGTGCTCGGCCCCCGAGCCCGAGGGGAGCCACGCAGCGCGTCAGCTCGCACCTTCTGTTCAGTCCCGGCTCTGGGAAGCGCAGCCGAGATTAGGAAGTTTATTTCACATCGCTATCCTCAGCACGAAAAAGTGTTAATCCCTTTCTGTTGCCTACATGCCTTACGAAGTCAGCAGCGCCTGTTTTATGTATGTAAACAGCACTGGGAATATGTGGCGAACGTCATGTAAAGCGCTTGGAGGAGGTGTTGATCCCTGTTTCTGTCTTTTATACACCTATTTCTCTTTTTTTTTGTCAACAGGTAAAACAGAAAGGGGTTCATACTCATCATACGGAAGAGATTCGAATTTACAGGGTTGCCACCAGGTAAGTGAACGTCTGCTCAGCAGAGGGCTCGTGATAAATACTTCCATAAATGCAGTTTGCTCCTTAAAGTTGGGCATCGGAGGGATAGGCTCCATCGCCAGCGGCGATGGCTGCAGAGGCGCCTTTCTCAGAAACGGGCTTTATTTCCAAACGGAGGTTTTAAAGCTCCTGCCCGAGCTTTTCTCGCCAGGACACAGGTACTGGAGACCGGTGGGTTGAGCTAAGGCCGCCCTGGTCCGAGCTGCCGTGACCTATCGATTACTGTCCCTTGCACCAACGCCGCCCCGTGCGGCACGACGGGTCCTTCCCACCGGCACGCCTTCCGGAATGCCAGCAGTGGAACCACACCGCAGAGCTTGTGTCAGCCCCTAGCTTTGGATGGCTACTGCAATAAATTATAGTTTTCATAGAATCTGTATGATGTTGTGTGAAAACAAGGTTGTATTGAGGGATAAAAATGTCTGTGAAAATATGATTTGTTGTCCCTTTTTGTTTCTGAATTGTTTTTGGCTGGAAGTCAAGGCCAGCAGGCTAACAGCAAAGCCGTCTCAAGGGAAGCATGCGTGAGCTAGAAAAATAAGAGTAGTTTAATTAAATAATAAAATGCCAGTGTAATACAAAGGTATAGCGCGCGCGTGTGTGTGTGTGCCTCTCTGCACTTTGCATTTGCATACTTTTAAGTCTCCAGAGAAAGTCGGAGTCTAAAAATACTATCAATAGCCAAAAGTCTGTGCTTTGTTTCAAGACAATTGATTTTTTTAAAAGACACTTTCTTTTTAATTTCAGTAGCGATATTAATCGTGTGCTTAAATTCGTTTTGTTCTTGAAGAGTGCTAGGCTTCCTTTCCTTTTGCTAAGTGCGGTAGCTTCGCACTTTGGAAAACTATTGAAAGAATTTAATAGCCTTCTTAATATTCAAAGCTTTATACTGTTCAGATCTGCCAGGAAAAAAAAAGAAAAAAAGAAAAAAACCCAACAAAAAATCAGCCAAAATGCATATTATTTCCCTATAGGAAAAGGAAATACTTGGTCCCTGCTTTCCTTTCCTATGTCCATGTTCTTTAATAATGTGGGGAAACAGTCCGTTCTTCTGTTGCTCGGGTGTTTTTAAACATTTAGTGTAGAAATACGAAACCATTTGAGCAATTAAGCAGAAATCTCTGTTTGCAGCGCGCACGTGTTTGCCATCAGTAGTGTCTGGAGGCCGGGGCCGTGCTCTCGGCCGGGGCTCGCGGCGTGCCCCTTCCCTCCGCAGCCCCGCGTGTGCCGAGGCGCATCCCGGCCCCCCGCGCCCCGAGGGGTGCAGCTGGCCCGTGAGCCCCGCTGCAAAGCTGTGGGTTCCTGCGCGGCTCCCTGCTGCGGCTCTGCTTCCGGAGGTGGAGGCAGGGTCCGGGCAGCCCGGAGGAGCCGGCGGCAGCTTCCCTGCGCCGACGGCGATGGGGCCCCGTCCGCTGGCCGATGCGGAGCTGCTCCGCTTTGTCTGCTCCGCTGCAGGGGCCGGCGTGAGCCCGGAGGGACGGCGGGGTTTGCTCTGCTGCCGGAGAGGCCCCTGCGCTTGCCAGTCGTCGTCCACGTAGTTTGAGTTTTGGGGGGATTTCCTGTGCAAAGTTGCACGTGCTGAGCTTGGCCGGGGAGAGGCGACGAGAAAGCTGCTTTGCCTCGCTGACAGCACAATTATCCGTGTTTCGTTCTACGTGGAACGAACTGAAAGGGTACAGAGCTGCTCACTGGTGAAGGTTAAACTTAGCGATGCACTGAACATGCAGACGTAACTCTTCAGCGAGTCGATAAGTGACGTCCTGGTTTCACTTGCGATAACCAGGAGAGGTAAGTGCAGAAGATCACGCTTGTAACCCAACCCTCACCTGACCCAAAACAACTGCAGTAACTCTTAATTAACGTTAGGAGCCATTTCTAGCAGTCCTCTCTGCTTTAAAATCCTTGTATGCTTTCGGTTGCTGCTGTTAGGCGGTGGCGGGATGTGTTTTGTCCCCAGCGCTTGCACGACGTTGGGGATATTGTCCCCAGCCTGTAGTAGCAGCCGTCCAAGGGTGCAACCCGTCTCCTCCTGGAGATCCCACTCTGCTGCTGTCGGGTCCGCTGCCGTTACGGTTTTGTCTGAAAACATACCTTTGTTGCATTTTGCTTTTAGCTTTTCTTTCAGTTTTACTGGGTTTGAACAATCTCATGATACTGCAAGCAGGTTAGAAATTGTTTCCGAGTTCAAAATGGCATTACACCTCAGTAAGTTCTATGGTCTATACGTGCCTTGTGCGTGGAGTCCTGATGCGACTCGTGCCGCAGCCTCTTCGTGCACACCTGTACCTGTGAATATCTGCAGGGCACAGACGAGTATTTTCTTTAATTGGGAAGTTAAAAGTTAATCTTAGAAACTAAGGGCAGAGGTGCGGCTGTAGGCTCGAGAGGGCAGTTTGCCATAAACAGGTAATTTCTTGTCCTTCAGCTTTATGTCCCGGCCAAAGTCAGGTGGTAGCGGAGAGAGTGACCTGGTTCCGGATAACCCCCGGTGGCAATTGATGCGGAAATTACTTGATGTGATGTCAAGCATCACCGCACCCGGGGTGCTGGGAACGCGGAGGGGTCGGGGTCCCGTGAGGACGGCTGGCGGGAGCTGGGGACCCCCACCCAGCCCTGCTCATGCCATGCCACCGCCCGGCTTGGCCTCTCTCGGCCGAGGGACAGATCAGCAGGCAGCTGAAACCCCTCGTGGGGAACGGGCGGGTAATTGCCGTAACGGGGACGGTTGCCTGCAGAAACAGGCGGCACGGTTGCCGCCTCGTCTTTTCACGCAGCACCGACCCCCTGCAGAAGAAGTCCACAGGCCGTTCCTGCTCGCCAGACTTCTCTTCTGGTCCAGAACGCAGGAGAGGACAAACCTGAAAGTGCCAGCGAGCTCCAGCCTTTCGGCGAGCTCCTTCGTATGGCGTGAAAAAGAGGATAAGCCCCGACAGGCGGTGCAAACCGGGGGGGATGCTGAGCACCGTGGCGCTGCTGCCTGGCCTCTGTGCCGGGGAATGCCGTCTGTCAAGGTACCAAAAACACCCCAACATTTATCCCAGTAAACAAGCCACTGGGCTGTGGTTGTACTATGAGTTAATGCTTTTTTTTCCCCTGAAAGAAAGCATTGAATAATTATTTTTTACCCTTCGGTGGACCAATTCTGGAGTTTCCTTAGAATTCAGTTGGTACAGACATGGTCAGCTCTGGATGGATCCTTGGTTGTATCTACGTGGCAGTGCTCTGTCGTTGTGTAGGGCCAGCGAAGAACCGATGGAGAAAGCCCTACCAAAAGAAACTCCTCTTCTGTCATTTTATTCATGAAAATTTGAGGAATGTTAGGAAAATGTCACCCGAAAATGTGCAAATAATAACATTTCCAATCCACGGAATAGGGTCTTTCTGCTGCACGCATCCACTTTCTTGAAGTGTAAGGGAAAAGTGGATGAAGCAGATGACCAGCGCCCAGACAGGAAGGAGAAAAAATATTTCTAAAATAAGAATCTCTTGAATTCCTGAAAGGTACAGAAGGAATAATGCTTAATGCCGAGGCTGGACCATCTGTTGTCTGTTCTCGGGGCTGCAGAACTATCAGGATCCACCAAATTATTAACAAGTATGAACCTTCAGGCTTAAAAGAAAATTAAAAGCTACAAGCCTATTGCAAGATTTCTGGGATGTGCTTTCACACGTATTGAGAAAGATGAGCTTATTTAGACGGAAGATATTGAAGAAGACTTGGTGAATTCCGAAGGAAGCGTTGGCGGTGATTCTGCGGAGCGTTGAGAATCCCCTGAAGCCGTGGGTTATCCGAGGGACTGGAGTAGCGGCAGTAGCTGTGCGAGCTCCTTTTTCCTAAACCCAGGAGGAGCGTGCAGATTTTGTTGATTTCTGAAAGGTAAATTGCTACCTCCAGATGTGATGCATTGCTCTCTGTAGATGAGTTCCTGGAACAATTAAGGAAAACTAAATACCTAACGATATTGAACTTGCTACCTATTAATCTTCTGGTAGGAAAAAAACCAACAACCTCTCTTTGCACAAACAGCGGCGATGATCTGAGGTTTCATCCCCGCGCTGCGTTCACGCCAATGAGAGAAGAGGTCAGATACACAGCAACCCATTTACTTCAAGATGATTTTTATTTCCGAGCCTAGGGCCCAATTGGGCTCTCACTGAAAACCATAGCAAATACAACACTGATTACAGTGGGAATGGAAGAAAGCTCATCTTGGGAACTATTTAATTCCATTAGAGAGAAGTCATCTAAGAAACATGTACCAAAGTTGTTGTCAAGACACTTTTGAAGCACTGGCTTCATTGAAGTTAATGACAAAAATCTCATTTCATTCAGTGAAGTCAGGATTTTGCCTGTTGTCTTAATTCTGCGCTACTTACCATTTCCCCAAAGATCAATTTTATTTTATATTGTGCTGGTTTTGGAGGGATTAACAAGGCAGTAGTATTAAAAAAAAAAGCATACCTACTTGATTTCTCTTACTTTATTCTGGTTGTCTGTATTATTGGTTGGGTACTCAGCTTGTAAGTAAGGGTCTGCACGTGGTGATGAAGAGCAGTGTATCTGCTTCTTTATTCCAAGAGCTCCCTGTAAATCGGCGCCGTAAAGAGGTAAAGGCAGAAGGAGCCAGGAGAAATGAGTTGGTAGGTAGAACCGGCGGTTGCAGAGCCGGGGCTGGGGCTTGGGCAAGCGTGAGCATCCCGGTGGATGGGATGGTGGGAGCAGGGAATCGTGAGCTGGAGCTTGTGTAAATCACTGTGCTTCGGTTTCCCAACGGCAGCTAAAAATGAGGGGCTGTCTTAATTCCACAGTGTTCATAAAACACTGATATTCCTTAGGGCAAGAGGATCGGGATACGCGAAGTACTATTATTAGACTAATAGTAACGTGTGCTGCTTACGGTAGTGTGGCTCCGCTAATCGGTTAATAGTCGAAGAGACCGACTTTGAGTAATCCAGAGCTATGGCGCTTTTCTGAGCAGTAGTTAATTCAAAAAAGCAATGAATAAAGAGAACTGTAAAATGAGCTTGATGACCAGAAAACGCACACCATAGATTTCCAAGGCAACGCACGAGATTGTATGTGGGAATAAATTAGACAGTCCTTTGAAAATTTGGATTATGCCTTTTTGGCAAATGCTTAGTAACAGATACTTAGCTTTTAAGGTGTTTTAACTTAAAGCAAAATCCCCAAATCCTAAGATGACTTGTTTTTACTACTAAGTCTTTTAGTAAGGGAGTCTAAGTGTTGGTTTTGGATGTACTGGTTTACTTGATGTTCCAGAAATACTCTCGGAGGCCAGTTGGAACCATCCCACTGTTAAAAGCTGACTCTGGAATGAAGTGTTCAGGTAAAAGCTAGTGGAGTTGTGCGAGCTCAGCCAGATGGGGGGGGTTTCCCCCCGTTTTTTTAAACAAAACACAACCGCTACCAAAATATAACAACTTGATGCAGATTGAGATCACATCTATTAGCCTTCACCTTGAGTCAGGATACCACGGTGAAAAGCCGGAAGGACATAGGCGTGATGTTTAACTGCGGGTTTATTGCAGCTGCGGTTCAAACAGGCTGCAGCAAAATGGCTCCTGCGTGCATTTGCAATGCCCTAAGCCCAAACCTGCAGCAGCTCCGTGGCTTTCCAGGGTTCCCTAAGGGACTGTATCGGAAGCGATGTATTCAAGGAATCCGGATCGGAAAGGAGTAGGCTGCGGGATCCCGAGAGGTCAGAGGGATGTGACTGGCAGGACAGCATTTCTGCAGAGAGCATCTCTGCACCGTAATGCAACGGATCTCATTTCGCTTCCCTCTTCTCTGTCTTCTTTTCAGTACTTTTTGTCCGACTCCTCTCTCCCTCCATGCTTTCCTGTGCTCCCTTCTCTCAGCCCAAAGCCTCCACCCCGTCCCCTGGGATCAGCGGTGCAGAAATCGGAGAGTCGTACGATCCAGGGCACCGCAGGCAAGGGAACGTGCCAGTTCTGGCTGAAGTTTCTAGAAACTCATTTAAGTCGGTGCAGACCCAACTCGAGTTCAACCTTCTTGTAGCTGCTAATGCTTTTCCTGTCTCCTCTCCCATCGGATCTGACTCCACAGATTTGTTGGGCGCAGACACTGCGCGCTCTTCCCTGACGTCCCTCTCCCTGCGGGGCCGTGGATGCTCTCTCCTTTGCCTCCATCATTTCTTAGGCCCCTGCCCCTCCGGGATGGGTGAGAGGAACCTTTGGCACACGGGGGGGCAGCTGTGGACAGCCGAGGTGCTTTCTCAGAAGGTTTTATTAGATACGTGTGGCGGTTTATCCTCTCTGGGTCATCGTTTGCTCTGAGGAGAGAAGCCCGTGGCTGAGGCGCTCCCCGCTTCCCTCCCGTCCCTTTCCGTCCGCCGCCTGCCACAGCGGTCTGACCGTTTCCCGTGGAGGAAGGCAAGGAGAGCCTTGGATTTTAGTTTTGAAATGTTTGTGGTGTAGTGGAGGGAAGGTATGACAGAGAGTTTGCGTAGAAGTAACAGAAATATCGCTGGAAAACTTTAAAATGGAAGGAGAAGGAAAAGGAGAGACAGGGCATCAGTGGCTTCTGCAGCAAGTGTGTGTGGATCAACTCGGCCCAGCTGCCCGTGCCGGGCTGTCCGTGTGTCCGGTAAGGCTCTAAGTCCTTGCATGACGCTGTTCTTCTCACGAATGGACAGAAGTAGCCATTGCCTATTTTCTTTCTTCTTCCCGAAGTGCTGGGACTTCCTTTTTCTGCTGTGAATTACCCAATTGTTGCAACTTCTCTGGTTCTGTGGAGTGCAGCAAAGAAGGAAGGGGAGGGGGGGGATAAAAAAGCGGGAGGGATTATCTTTTTATCTGATATGTACTTTTAAAAGGTCCTTCTTCAGCGCTTCATGCAGCATGAGATTGAGACTAATGCATATTCTGAAAGCAGGCTTCTGATTTAAGCCGCTAAAGAATAACTATTACAAAAATAACTCTGGTAGCGTCGCACGGGGGCTTCCACATCTCGGAGGCCTCGCCGATGAAGGCTCGGGTGCGGCCCCGTGCATTTAACTGCTCTTGGTTTTCTTGAATCTGATCAACAACATGTTCTTTGGTATCTTGCAGAGCGCTTTGGGGGTTTGCTTTCTCCCCCCCCCCCCCCTTTTTTTTTATGGCCTGCCCACATTTTTGTAGTAAAGAATAAAAAAGACGGTACGGGGACTGCAGCCAGGGAAGGTGTGAACCGAGGTGGGGGGTGTCTGCTGCGCTCCGAACTGCTTCTCATTTGTACTTTGTTCATGAACGTCAGGGCAAAGAATCTTTCCGTTTTATTGGTATCGTATACAATAAGTTATTAAATTTCATCTCTGTAATACACCTGCAGTAAAATAACAAAACATTACTGCACTTAAGGAACATGTGTGTGTGTTGCAATGTTCCACCCCTCCCTTCCAAACAGCTGCTTACGGATTTCAAGATCCATTGTATATATTCCCTAGAGCCCACCTCTAATAATCGAGACACATCTGCCATTGCAGTATTATAGGCATATGTAGTTTTATTGAAAACTATACCTGTATATAAAAAAATTAAATAACTCCTACCTCAATTAAATTGGCAAGCTACCTTTTCTGAAGATCATATTGCAGACCTCTGGAGACACAGCGAGTTCATTTTATTCTTCTGTTACAAATGACTTAGTATTTTTTTGCTTAGTCAAATAACTAGGTTTCCTCACATTTTGATGGCAAGATTCTTTTAGCTATAATAATTTCTCCTCCGTTCTCCCTCCCTGTAAAAAACACACCAAAGCTGTACTAAAGTGATAAAAGCTACCTAACGTACCGAGGAATTTAGGTTCCTACGAAGGCTATTGCCAATAATTTTTTGTGATGAGATGTGCGGTGTCAATGCCCTTAACAGAAGCTCCAGCGCTTTGTTTATTTGCTTTTAAGTATTTGAACACTCTGATTTCTGGGCAATATATACGTCCCCGCCACAGCCGTGCATGGAACTACAGTGCAAAAATAGAATTACGCGGTATTGTACGTGTAGCCTTTGGCTCAAGCGAATGCAAAGAGAAAGAGCTCCTTGCCCCTAGAGTCCAGAATTCCTCCTCAGCGCTTCCAGCTGTAGTAACCTCTTGTGTAGGCGTAATTTTGCATGTGGGGTAAGGAGCTGGAGTAGGCGAACTCGGAATCTGGCTTTCCCTGACTCCGTCAGTACACGTTGCTGCCCCGAGGGCAAACGGTCGATGGGAATGGGTGAAATTCTGGCTACCACGAGGTCCGTGGCAGAAGTCCCATTGAGTTCAGTGGGGCTGGGAAGCAGCATTTCGCCTGGTGACTTCTGTGGTAATTTATAATTGGAGAAGATTCACCTCTGTCGGCGTTTCTGCTCGAACATCTTGCTTTGGGAGGTGGAACATTGCTCCTGCTCCAGAAATTAGTTCTAGCGCCCATAAACTATCCTCCTGTGATCGTGGGCACGTTGTGGACTAATGTTTTTGATGTTACAGCACTAAAATAATGACATAAGAGATAAAATTTCCATGTTAATCAAATGTATTAAAGGAACAGACTTAAGTTCAGATGTCTGAATGGCTCATTTAGCAGAATTCCTCATGCATCCAGAAAGACACGGTTTCATTGTCCATATCATAATTGAAGAAATGCTAAAACCCAACACTGCAATTTAGCGGTAAAAAGAGTGCTTTTCTCTTAGCCCTTTGGATCAAATGTTAAGCTGAGGGCTATTTTGTTGGAAGTGAGCATTCCAAGGGCACCTTTCTGGAGCTTATAACCTGGCAACAGAATAACACTGCGATTTGTAATGTGCAATAATAGGTTTATGTTGTGGTTGAGTGCTAATAGGAGCTTGGTTTGCCTTTGCAGTCGCTGCACTCTGACTTTCTGTGCTATCCTGAATGCGATAAAAAGGGGAACGATGCTCGCCTGCAGTTGTACCGCGGCACGTTACTGGTTCAGGTCTGGTCAGCGTTCGATGGAAGACCTCCAGCAAAAAGGCAGGCTGCGCTTTGACTAATTCTGGCAATTTTCAGGATTCAGAATTGACTATTGAGTGCCGCGGCGTAGTAGGGTGATAGCTGGGGATGCTCTCCTTGGCGTGTAAGGTATGGTTTGGCAGGTTTTGCTAATGGAAATGCATAAACCCTACAAAGCAAAAAATTGGTCCAGTGGAATAATAGCTGGAACCATTTTCATTGCATACTGGATGCAAACAGTGGCACTGATCAGCCGTTCATTGCTTTCTCCAAAGACGACAGTCTCGTACGTAGCCGTGTGTTCACACCTCGGTGGTGATCTACCTGTTCCTTTCCCTGGCTCCATTAATACGCTGCGTTCTTTTTGAATCCCTCATGTAACGAACCTTCTAGGCCCGTCAAATAATCCAGCTCAGCTGCCAGATGGTGACAGTTCAAGCAAGTTCTGAAGAAAAAGATTGCTTTTTGGATGACCAGAAATTCTCATCAGCATGATGATTGTGAGGACAAGGATGTAGTATTGCCCAGAGAAGCTGTGGCTGCCCCTGGCTCCCTGGCAGTGTTGAAGGCCAGGTTGGATGGGGCTTTGGGCAACCTGGGCTAGTGGAGGGTGTCCCTGCCCATGGCAGGGGTGGGACTGGGTGGGCTGGGAGGTCCCTTCCAACCCAAACCAGGCTGGGGTTCTATGATAGTCTCACTAAAGACACAATAGCTTTAGAGCTTGACTCACAGGATCATTGAGGTTGGCACCTCTGGAGGTCACCTCAATCCACTGCCCTGCTCAAGCAGGAGCAGCTAAAACAGGCTGCCCAGGACCACCTCCAGATGGGTTTTGAGTATCTCCAAGGATGGAGACTCCACATCCTCTCCGGGCAGCCTCTTCCAGTGTTTGACCACCCTCACAGTAGAAAAGTGTTTTCTTGTGTTTAAGTGGAATTTCCGTGTTCCAGGCTGTTCCCGTTGCCTCAGATATGGAGTGGTTTGGGTCACTGACTTCCAGAGGGTTCCGTAAACCTCCAGCTTTCCCTGGCAATTTTATGCAAACATGGAGAGAGGCGGAGGAGCTCACGTGCATGCAGTGTGTACGCACGTGTACACAACGTGTACACAGCACATCTCGTATGTTTAGATATTAGAAAGGATTGCGAGAGACATACAACAGCTATAAGAAAGGGATTTCTGGGGGAGGCTGCAGCATAGTATCGGCCTAATTTCTGGCACCTCTCAAAGAAGACAGAAGGGAGCCGTTGTCTTCTGAGAGGCTTTTTCTGTTCCTCCCTTGGTTTCTCCCACCATTTCAGCAGTAGTGTTGCCCTTTCACAGGAGGCGTCTGCCTCCCGTAGGTTCTCGCCCGTTCTGACCCTCTTGGCCATTACCTGCTCGGTTGGTTGGGTGCCATTGGGTTGGGCTGTCGGTGGCGGGGTGCTTTGCTGCCTGTATCTGACACAGCTTCTCTCGCTCCTGTTGAGGCCATCTGGGGTCTTGGCATCACCCTCAACACCCAGAAATAAAGAGGTCATTTTCAGTATTATTTTCTTCAGGTGTCTATCACGTGTCTGAAGGCAACGCTCTCCCCGAGTCGCCGCTTCTGTAGCGTGTGCTGCACGCTGTCGCATTGCTCATTTCCAACAGACCATTTCCAATAGCCTTTTTACTGCCCAGAAGTTACTCCGTTCTCCCACCACCCCCTTCTGACATGTGGTTACCTGCTGCTTTGCAGGGGAATGAATAGCATCTTTAATCACCCTTAATTACCATGCGACTGCAGACAGGAACTTCACATGCAGAGCAGCTCAAGATGGAGAAACAAGGTCCTTTACAAGCACAGATAGATACAGAACACTAATTGTTGAAATAATCGCTATTTTCAAAACACATGCTGCACATGAAATTTAGTCAGGATCTTGACTTTCTGAGGCAGCTATTAATTCCTTTCTACAAGTCAAAATTTCGCTCATTTTGCAAACTTCTTCCCAGTATTTCTAGTTGCAATTTAAGCAGTCTGTAAGTTGGCCAAACCTCTCTGAGCCTCAAGATCTAGTGTTTACGCTTTGCATGGGCTAATAATTATATTTTAGGCCATTGAAATACAGAAGCAAAGAGTTCAGTACATGGATGCACTGAGAAAGCAGCGTTTTAAGAAAGAAGTGCCGTACATTTAGACAGCAGAGCGGTCTTGCTGCATCGCCTGTGGAATTTCTTCACCTGTTTTCCCGCACGCTCTCTGGGAAGGTCCAGATAAACACAAGCCCACGATCTGTATATTTGTAAGAGCTTTCACATTCCGGTAAACTCTCACCACCTGATTTTCATGGAAAACTCTTTAACTTCCTTGTTAATAGCTGGAGGAAAAGAAGGAATATGTTTACATCGCACTTGAAAGATGACTCCCTCGGTGTCGGTGCCAGCCTTAGCCATCAGTCCAGCCTGGCATCGGCACTGACCTTAGCGGTGTTTTTTCTTTGGAAGAAGACGTTTTAGCCGTGCTTTTATTGTCATGTGATTTATTCCTTTGCTTCTTGGCTTGAAAACGGAGCAATTACTTTTGACAAGTAGAGATTTCGGGGAATGTACGAGGATATGAATCCTACCAGCTATTTATGTATGGAATAATTAAAAACAATGACTAAGTTCTGCTATCAGCCTGCCTAAAAAAAGAAAACCCTCTGATACCTCAAACACACAGGCAACATCGAAGGGCTGTAGAGTTGTCATGGAGCATCCCCTACTTCTTTTTGAATTCTTTGCCTTCGCCCATCTGAAGACTCTTTTCCAGCTTGTTTTAATTCAGCATTAAAACTCTTCTGCAGGGCAACGCGGTGTACCACATTCCATCGGGATGTAGGTGCTTCCCCGATTATCTGCCAGGCTCCCCCGAGCGCTGCGTCGCTGGTCCCAGCGATGGGACGATGAGAGGTCCCCAGGGGGGGCCAGGGTGGAGGTGGCCGGCGGCAGCACGGACACGCACCGCTCTTTGTGGGCGGTGAGCGGCTCCCGGGGCCGGGTCAGCTGAATCATCCCCCCGAATCCTCCGCTGGGGAGCAGAAACCCACATTTTCGGTGCGGCGGTGCCCGAGTTAGGACTCCCCATCTGGAGGCGGGGGCCGTCTACCAACGACTTAGCAATGCCTTGTGCGGCGTCTTTCTCGCTTCCTCTTTCGCTTGGCTTGCGCTGTTCCCCTTTCGTAGGGTTTTGGGGTTTTTTTTTCCCTGTAACTGACTGGTGTTTTGCTGCAGCCTGTGGCTGGTGTTAGGATGGCCCCGGTGAGAGGGCGAGGGCTGCGTGTGGGCGGGTGCTGTGTCCCTCACAGGGCTGGAGCCCTTTGACATCTCAAAAATGTGTATTTGGTCCTTCGGTTGCAGCCCGCACTTCCATCGTGCCGCCATCCTGCTCTGTCTTGGGTTCTCAGCCTTATTCAGCTTGGGAGCAGGATTTTTAAAGTGGGTTTTTTTCTCCCCCTCTGGCTTTGAAAAGTGCCGAACACATTGTTGGTGCTTAACAAATAATAAATAATAATAACACAGGAGCCAGGTATTTCTTTATGCCTTTGCAGCAGATGAGGTGCATGTCTGCCAGGCATTCAAGTCTTGCTGCAGTATGTTTAGCAACAATGGAGAAGTTAATATTTTTATTTCGTTTTGAAGTTAATGACAGAATATAGCCATCTGTCTGCATGTTTATAGGTCTGTCTTTTTTTTTTTTTTTTTTTAACTATTTTCCTTCTTTGAAAATGGATCCTGGTTGACTCTTGAGAGAAAACATTTTTTTTTAATAGTAAAGATATAGGCTGTACTACAGGTAGAATTATGGATGTTTCCCACATCCTTGTCTTTCAAAAGTGTCTGGGGAAAAATGCATATAAAGCCTAATAAAAACCAACTGTATCACTGAAATATAACTCACTTGGGTATTTCTCGGTCTCTTTTTTTACGTACACTATAATGCACAGTGTTACCTTTACATTGGATAACATGGTGCGGTGACAAATCCAATTTTTGGAGAGAGTTCCATTTTAATTATTTCACGGAATGCAAAAAATAAAATCAATGGCAATTAGCTACCCAGCATATTACAGCCATCTACAGAGAAAATTAGGAAGCAGGTGCCCTTCCCTTTAGGGCACCCTACTGTCATGTCTTCCCCATGACGTGGAAGGAGTGCCGGGCTACTGCAGCTTACACAGACCCAGGCTTTAATGTATCTGTTGTGAACAAGGAGCTCTGAAATAGGTTGTTTCCACGGTTTGAAAATCCTCTTTGCCTTCTTGACCCTGAAAAGTCTAATTTTAAGAACCTCAGATGAAGGTTTCGTGAGGCCATCTTGTGTCATCCAGCAGAATCGCCCGTGTCTCACCCTCTGCTGACGTCTGGTTGGGAACAGAGCTCCTCTGCCTGTTTCTAATGCCCGCTTGGCGACTGCTGGCCAAAATGCTACTCAGTGCTCGCGTCCTGCTTCACCGGTCCCCTTTCTTTAAGCCTCAGGCACGGAAGAGTGATAATTTTCCATGAATCCTCCCTATTTTCTTCTTAATATGTATTTCCAGTTTAAATCAATCATCTTTAGATGTTTTATTCCATGATGACCAGTCTTGGACAGGCTTTGTAAAATGATTGATTCCTAGCCCAGCTTTGGAAGGCTTGTGAGAAGGTACATTTGCGGTTAGTGCAAGTCACCCCTCCTGTCTTTTTTCAGCATCAGCAGAGTTCTGTAGCAGCTACATCCTTCTTCATGCGAGATGCTGGAGTCACATATGGAAATTACCGCTTGTCATTTTTTACGGGCACATGGCACATCCCGATACCGGAACGGTAGATTTGACGTGACGGTACACGTGTAGAGCAGCACAGACGCTTTTGGAAGTGCAAATGTACAATAGGAAGACACTTTTTGCTGCGTATTTTTAAGTAGCCCAGCAAGGATGAACGAGGTTTCTTCCTCATGGACTCTTGCCGCGGCATCTGGGTAGGAGAGCAAGGATGCTGTGCCAGTATCATTTAGGTTTTGAGTTGCTAGAATCTTACTCAGAAGTTACTTGAATTTTGTCATGTAACTTCTCCTGGCTCTTCGCTTTCTTTCCTGCTTTAGTCGTTTATCAATTCACTTGCTCCAAGATACATGGTATGTGTTTCTGGAAAACCAAGAACAAAGCAGTAGCTCGGAAACTTTGCTCTCCTCTGTGCTTCTCTTCAACCGGGCATTTCTTTCCTGTAGAGTAATTCAGCGTTACAGCTTTTGTCAAAACCTGATTTCTTTCAGATGAACGAATTCCACATTTTGTGATGACTTTTGTCCCTAGTATTACTCTGAAGCGGTGGTACCATCCCTGCAGAGCTCTACTCCCCATCAGCTCTTTCCTGCGTCTTTCGACCAGGAACGCGTTGCTGTATCTGTTTGCTCCTCCCGGAATTCGGGCAGGTTGCTAGATGCGTCAGCTGCAGTTTGTATAATAGCAATGATACGAGCAGATGAAAAGTGTACCGTAAGGGCAAAGTGTTGCTGACTGGTTTTCATCATGCGTGAGAATTCTTGGGTTACTGTATTTGCAGTACGTCTCTACCTGTAGTAAGGAATCCCAGGTGTATTCCCGGTGAGTGCAGGAAAGTGCTGCCGGAATCCGGGGTGTGCGGGTGTGGATGGGTGCTGGGTCTCTTCAGGAGACCAGCCTGAGCAGAGACGTAGCCCAGAAACGTGAAGGTGTCGAGGACGGGCAGTGGGTGAAGAGCCGCTGGGTAATTTTAATGCTCCGGGCACCAAAACCTCACGTCCCCGCCGGTGCGGTTGGGGATGCGCCGCGGCCGGCCGGGGAGGCAGCCGATCCCGGCGCACGCTGCACTGATGTGGATGCGACGGCGGCGTTTTGTGCTTCAGGATCTCATCGAACACGTGCAGTCCTTGTTGTTCCTTCAGAGCGCTGGGTCTCTTCCCCGCAGCGCTGACCTAACGGGGAGGCAGTCTGCGGCACGGGGAGCGCGCTGGGGTGGCACGCTCCGCTCCGACTCGCTGAAATACCAGCTTGTTAGATTTTTACCTGTGTCAGCATAAAAAGGTGGTTGCTCCCCCCCTCCCCCCGCTCCTTCCAATTTCTCCTAGCAGCTGAATTTGCCGATTTTGTGGTTCTTGTAGGGTGACTCTCATTTTTTGTCCTGTCTTAAGCGCAAGGTGACCTCGACTTTGCAGCCTTCACCTGAAATGAATATGCCTTTGCGCTTTCTTCAGCCTCAGCTATGTGCTGTGCTAGAATCCAACGGTTTCCAGTGAAGAACGTGTGCTTTAACTGGGTGGAAAAAGCTTGTGAGTAGCAGAAAGCAATTTAAAATAGAGGAAAAAAAGAAAGTTCCTATTTTAAATACCACGAGTGTCATTAGTTGGTTTTAGGCATATTTGCATAACGTGGCTCTGTAAAAAATAAATGTGACTTTGTAACACTGAAAACATAAGGCTCCTGTAACATGAAACACGATTTTGATACTCAGACTGCTCAAGTTTAAATTTTTAATAGTCCTTTCCCAAGGAAACGATGGCAGCGTACACCAGTGTCGTGTCTTTGCATCGTTCCTACTCTTTTACTTGGGTCCTGGGAAGGTCATTGCTGATCTTCTGTCAGGAACCTGATTTTTTCAGTTGCTCTCTTGTTCGAGGGGGATATTTCCATCCTTTCTCCAGCTTTTGGCTTCCTGCGGGGAGGGCTCTTCTTCCCTGGCTCAGGGAGTTGGAAGGGCTGCGGACAGCGGGTCGGGGCTGGCCGGGCGCGGGGGTCCCCCCTTCCCCGTTCCCGCTCCGGTGGGCGCCCGCCTTGGCTTTGCCGGGTCGCAGCGTGCGGCCGCGGGCGCCCAAGCCTGATTTCTTTCCAGTTCTCGCGCAGCGTTAGCTTCGAGTCCCGCTTCTTCCCTCCGCTGCCTTTGCGACGAGTGGCTGAGGTTTCACTGCTCTGCTCCTTACCCGCGAGCAGGCGCGTGCTCCTTCGCCTAAACGTGCGGGTTTGAACCAGTTAAGCATCCTTTCCAAACCTGCGTGACGCGGATCCGCGTTAGCCCTCGGCCCGGGATGAGGCTGGATCGTTTGAGGACGTGCAAATGGCTTTTCTGCTGAGGATAATGATTTTTTTTTTTTTCCCCCTACCAAATCTTGCTTCCCCATCAAAAAGAGGGAGGCTGTTGTTTATCTTTCAGGCTGATGAATAGTAAGAAGTTAAAACCAAAACATCCTCTGAGGGACTGAAAGTATTTAGCATGGATTTTGTTATTTTTTTGGACAGGAAGTTTCTTTGGTCTCTCAGATGTTTTTTTACGGTAACTTTTCTTTGGTTAAAAATATTACTAACATAATTTCAGAAAAAGGCTGTTTCCCATGCATTTGAACTCCTGTAAGCCTTTCCTGTGTTCTCCTATTCAAAGGGAAAACAATAATTATATCATTAAAAATGGGAATTCAGCCACGAAACACCTTTTTAAGACTGAGGCATGTCAGGATATTTTACCCTGTCTGAGACAACTTGAGCCAGGATTTTTGTTGTAAGCTGTTTGTAGCGGAATGCTTACACGGGGCAGAGCGATGATAATTGACTTGTTAGGTTAACAGGTCTTTTTTTAGGGTTTGTCATAATTTGCCAGAGAGGAACATTTTGAAGCAAGTAGCGGTAGGACATCCTCACTGAATCAGGTTGAAGTGCTTACTTGAACTGAAAAAAAGCAGAGCCCAACAAAGCAGCTCTTGCCAGCAAGTCCTTGGTATTTTTCTCAGGGAAAAATAGTGCAAGAATGTCGTTGTCTGCGCAGCATTCGGCTCTGCACGTCATTAATTCTCACTGTCTCCTATCCGTCTGCCCCCCCCCAGAAGTGACCGCAATGCTGATACCTACCAGATGGTATAGGATCGGAGATGTTGGAAAAAGTGGGCACTTAGAGATGTTCTGAACTTCAGCGTTGCGTAGAAATACAGATATTTGTGTATCTGGGAGGTACTGTGAAAAACAGGGATACCAGGACATGTGTTTCATAATTTAGTGAGCGGTTCCTATATATATATATGTGCCAACAAATACTGGGCTTACCCGATTATTATTCAACCCTAGATAAATGATAGTTTTTATGGTGCCCCTTTTTTTACCCTAACCCAATATTCTGTTACTGCGCGCTTTTTTGTACCCAAAGCATCTTCGTTAGCTTGCGTTTTTGAGTGGAATAGGTATGGAGGGATTTTGTGATAAATTTGAAAGATGTCGTAGACGAGCTGAACTCTCCGACGATGCGGCAAGCCCGCTTTCTAGCGGCACCGTGGAGCTCTGTAAAAATACCGCAGCCAATGCTTCGCTATATTCAGCAAGCCCCGCAAATCCAGCTGTTGTCCATGGGCCAAATTCTTCCCTCATTAACGCCCAGGAGGCCCCTGGTGACTTCAGAGGATTTATCCTGGGCTAAACTGAGGGCTGTTTAATTCCATACCAAATCTTTTCTCCTGGAAAACGACTCTACCAGTGCGCTTCAGATAATATTCACGGTAAGCCAGCCCGGCTCCCTGCTTTTGTACAGACGGAATAACTACAGTTGCTCTGAGCTTGCTTCGTTCTCTCGATTGCAAAGTCTTTTAGACGTTATCGCGCAGTATTCCGGTACGCAAAGACGTGGGAGCGCTGTCAAGGTCCGAGGCACTGGATTTTCATGCTGTTTGACTGCCTGCAGATGATTCTGGGGTGAATTTTCCCAGTAACGGCCCTGTGGTTCACCTTCTCGGCTCTGTGCGGTTCCTTTCTGACACGGTGCTCTTACAAATTGGGGGGAAGGGGAGGGGAGGCCCAACAGTTGGGGTTATTTCCCCTTGCCGAGAGGGGCTGTAGGTGCTGAAGCGGGTGTTCAGCACAGCCCCCCGGTGCCTGGGGCCATCCCGGAGCAGGACGCGGCGGCTGGAGCACGGGCTGATCCTCGCCGGGAGCCACACTGAGCAGCTCCAGCCGTGGCAAATGTTGGAGCTGGTTTTGTGTTGCTCCTCTGCGGTATCAGGACGTTGCAAAAACCGACTGGAACCCAAACCCGACTCTTTTCCTGGGCGCAGTTAGCAGAACTTTCTATGCGTAAACCACTTGGACTTTGACCAAAGTGCCTTCGATCGCTCAGTCCCGTCTTGCCCTGCCGCCCTCGGCAGATGCCAGCCCTTCTGGGCAGTCAGAAACCAGCAGCTTCATTAGGTTTTACAGGGTATTTGAGACTCTTTGAGGGTGAAGACGATAGCACGTTCCCCACCCCTTCCCCTTTTCCCTTTCCCCACGAGGACTTCCCTCTTT
This sequence comes from Aramus guarauna, assembly GCA_013400195.1. Classification (NCBI taxonomy): domain Eukaryota; kingdom Metazoa; phylum Chordata; class Aves; order Gruiformes; family Aramidae; genus Aramus; species Aramus guarauna. Next base: position 762,689 of record VXBL01001597.1, on the reverse strand, counting down.
TTGTGTTTGTTACTCACCGGGACATTTTTATATGAGTATTACCTGTATTTAAGCGTGTGTTTTGAAACACTATAATCATCCGGCTCAATTTCAGCGTGTAAATGAAAACTCTATTCTGCAAGATTAATAACAAAGCAGCGAGGACGTCCTTATCGCCGCCTCCTCCACGGATGGAGCTCGGCTGGGGAGGGAGCGGGGAGCGGCGGCGCTGGGCTGGCTGCGGAGGGTGCTTGGCTGGGGCTGGCGGAGTTCTCGGGTTGTTAGCTGCCGGAAAAGTCAGGAAAGGCGGATGGGACACCCGGTCGCATACGGGGAGATCGCCTGCGCGCAGCCCTACGTAGACATTGAGCATCAGCTATAAGCGTGTATAGCACCGGGCTTTGATCTGTGCAGCGGGGAAAGCGCTAGGATTTTCATTGGAACTGCGCTACCGGAGGTATTTCCAGCTCCCAAACCTTACGGCAGAAAATCAGCAATTGGGCAAAGACCGTATTGTAAAAAAACTCCTTAGTGGAGGAGAAAGTCCCTTCTTCCCTTTGGAATTTTTGTGCCTTGTACTTGTTCAGTTGAGGCGCTTTTACTCCGTTTTCCCCCTGTCCTGGGAAATGAAATATTTTCATTATACTAAAGCTTCAGAAAAACAGCAAAGACTGCAACGGGTGGTGAAATGGTTCCCTGTAAATGTGAGAGATGGGGATCGTTAATGCAAACAAGTAACTAACCTTTAGTGATAATCAAGCAGCAGTATAATAATCTGAGTCATCATGTCTGACGGTGAATGGAGGGATGGGAAGAGGCAAGCAAACACCCAGAGTAAATGTGGCAAAAATGAGGTAAGAAACTACAAATGATTTTTTTTCTCCTGCTCACCTGAAATAGAGGAGGAAAGTGAGCACAGGAATAAATTTGAAATCCTCGCTGGCCGGAGGTGGTTGAACTTCAGCCGAAGTCAAGTTCTGGGTCCGTGAAACGCTGCCGAAACCAATAAATGATCTTTGAAAGTTGCTGCTGTTGTGCTGATATTAGATTCAGCGCTCAAAAAGCACAACTGGGAAAAAATTGCTCCAGAAAGGTTTAAACTTAAAGAGCAATTTTAAATTATGCAGAGGAAGAGATACTGAAAAAATTAAAAAAAAAAAA
>VXBL01001597.1:731138-759367 GCA_013400195.1 Aramus guarauna | reverse complement strand
GGGGAAGGCCGTTTCTGATGCATTTTTCAGTGTTTTTAGAGGCTTTTGGATTACGGGCTTCAAGGCTGTTTTCCTTTAATCTGAATTAACGTGCTGTTAGTAAAACGCCGCGCTGTCATAGGCACATCTCACCTGTTTCTGTACTAAAGGAAAAATCAATGTATGGTTTTGTAAATGTATTTCCTACCCAGTAGGTCCGAAACAAATATTTAAGTGAAATTCACATGATTTTCATTTGAAAAGCAAACAAACTTCAGGTTTGCGATGGAAACAACATTTGTTTTGTGGGTTGTTTTTTTTTTTTTTTCCAGGAGGGGTAATATCACATCCATATGGATATTACTTTGTCATAGTACGTGCAGATTTTCTCCCTACCCAGCTTTAATTCTTTGTCTAGTTATTCAAATTTTGGAGGCAGGATTCACTAGTCGGTGACTTATTTTTGCTAGAAGGAAGACGGGATTGTGTGGAACAAGGAGAAACGCAAAAACATCGCAATTGATAAAAAAATTACAGCTGCGTGGCTCAGTGTGAAAATGGATTTGGCTACGTTGCCTTTTTTCTTTTTTTTTTTTTTTTTTATCTTTCTCTGATTGTTTTTAGCTCAAACTCTTACCATTCAACTGGCAAATCGCATAGATTATTAGCTTTGGTTCTTACGAAACAAATAAAAGTGCAAACTGCGGGGCTCTGTGAGTGCTGTAATGCACGCCCATGCCTGCAGGATTTAGACGGATGAGCCGAAGGATTTGCACCGTCTTGCGTCCTGCTTGCGCCCAACGCCCACCCGCTCCCCGGACCGTGTATTCCCGTTAAACCCCGAGCTAAAGGCTGGGGAGGAGTTTGACAAATGTGACGCTTGGCTTTTAAGCTCATCATTTCTTAGTGGTAAATATGAACTTTGATGCCTAATAATTCATCGCGTTTCTGAGATCCAATTTGGAGCGAACGCGAGCTCCAAAGGCTGCGTAATCGATGGCATCGTGGTTTGTAAACGTTTTATCTCTCTCTTTGTTGCAGGCCATTAGCAGTGTGACATGTAGGCTGAACAGTAATAAATGCCTATTGTTCCTTTTACAAGCGTCTCGGAATAAGTACATATATATTTTTATCGTAGTTTTCCTCCCCGGAGTGCTGGGTCAGGTGCCCTTAACGCACAAACCCACCTCGGTTTTCCCTTGGCGGAACGTCTCCGTCCCATAGCAGACAAAGGAGGGGGCTTCGCTCCGCTTCGCCTTATTTCTTTGTGATTTTTTTTTTTTTCCTTTAAGTGAAGAAACGAGCCTGTGACGGTTGAAGCGAAAATTTTGGAGAGGCGTTCTAAAAAAAAGAAGTCACCTTTGTTGTAGGAATCGCTGTTGAGACCGCAGCGCGTGGATTATTCGTCGATAGCGGGATACGTAGCGTTAATTAGGAGCGCGCCGTGCACGCGAGGCTCCGGTCCGGGTGGGCGCGTGTCCCGGCTCCTGGGTGGGAGCCTCCGCGGGACGGCCGGGGCTCCGGAGCCGCCGGCTCCCGGGTGGGAAGGCGATGCCCAACGCGGCCGGCTCCGGCTCGGGCTCCGGCACGTACCTGTGAGGTCAGGAGGAGCCGGCGGCGGTTAGGAAGGGCAGCCAGGGGCGAAGTGCTGGACAAAAGGCGTGCGAGCCCTTAAGGCCGGGGCGTGTGTTCCCTTCTCCTATAATAATACAAATTTGAGATTTTTATTTTTTTTTCCCTGTAGAAACCTCTGCATCTTTTTATAGAGAAAAATGTTTGGATGAAAAAACAAAAACAACATAGGGTATGTGTGTGTTTTATGCTCCTAAAGTGAATCTTGTTTAATCTAAACTAGTTTGCAAACGCTGTCGTATATACGTGTTTTGGTTTGGGGTTTTTTTTTTTTAAGACAAATGAAATCTAGTAGGCTGGGTATAGGAATTTATACAGCTGATGGCTCTAAGTCTTTCAGACTCCCCGACATATGGATAAACCATGCACAGATTTAGCAGGTCTGTCTTTATGTTAAAACGTATACGTGATAAAAATATATGACTGAAGAGGATTTCTGTGGTTAGCGCCGTTTCATTCTGAAATGCTCCGAGACATTCAATAAAATTACGTTTCTTTTTTTCCCGAGGATATTGACAAGGAATCGATAAACCCCTTTTTTCCCGAGCGTTTTTACGCCTCTTTCTCTGCCATTATGCAATAGGCTTGCAACCATTTTTGCCGGTGCAGGTGTTGTTTATTAAAAGGAGCGTAGTCATTGCAGGTGTATATTAGACGGTAGCTGAAGGCGAAGATATTAGCAAAAAGCGCCTTCCGCCTGGCGTTTTTCTATCTCGCCGTCTCCGCCAGGTCGGTACAGGCAGATGCCGGGCTGCGCACCCAGAAAGGGTTTCAGCCCCAATCGCTCCGAGCCCATTTGTCCATCCCTCGTCAGCGATTCTCGTTTAGCCTCTCTGGGAAAAAAAGAGGAATATAGTTTTCTCGAATCAAAAGTTATCTTTAAATGTTTTTAGAAGTATAGTCAAGGAGTAAGGATGTTTTAATTTCTGATTTTCCAGCTCATGGGTCATATTTGACCAACTGCTTTCAGCAGAAGACATGCCACTTTGTTGAGCTATTTAGGAATCAAAAAGACTGTCTTAATTTAAAACAAGGAGCCTTTGTTTTAGTTGGTGACTGCCTTGTGAAATTTTTCAGTTCTCAGCGGGTTAACCAGGGAACAGGGGCAGAGTCATAATTGGCCTATTTAGAGTATTTTGCATGTGAATAGTGTGTTAGTGAAGCATTACTAAGTCTGTTGTGAGTGACATGGTGATTAGAATTTAGATTAGGGAAAACACATTCTGTACTTTATCAAGTACAGTAATTAGTTCAGTCAGTAAAAGTTGATTACAAGTAACGATAAAGTTAGATTTTTGGTACTTAATTTTAAAATTTCTTTATTAAATGGTAAATTTGTTCTTAATATAAATGGTAGTATCTACACCTGTTTTATTGCGTATCAGAATAATTAAAAGAACAATGTGTTCAATGCAGAGTATAATCAGGGGATTTATATATTATGGGTAAGTTTCGACGTAGTTTATAGCAAATAGAGCATTACTCAGGAAATTGTTCTTCTGTCATAGTCTCTTAAAGATTTAGGATTTTTCTTATAGCGTGGGTCAGATAGCGTTTGCTGCTCTTCCATGGGAACCACAGTCCTTTCGTAGCTGAGCAAATGTTGCGTTTACTAGGATGCATCTTGTTAGTTAAGGGTACAGGCATAAAATGGATATATTGAAAGTCCGCTGCTGCTGCTGCTGTACAATAGCGTTAATTGTTTTTGGTTTTCTGAGGTGCCTTTTTATTTTCTGATAGCGTTGCAAAAATTAGTGATAATGTATAATTTTATTTTCCCGTTTTGATCACGTCGCACGTACAGCCTGCTGTGCAGATTTTTATATTGCAAAACCTGATCCATTTAATTCACAGATACGAATTTTTCCTCGCACGGGGACAGACAATGAGGCTGTTTCATGCACACTGAACCAACCGCTCTATCAACAGCAGGATTTTTTTGTTGTTGTTAAGTTTTATTATTGTTAAATCCGTGCACTTAACTATCTTGTTTGCAGTGAAGGAACTAAATTACCTTCAAATATATTAACAGAGCTCCAAAAGTTTTAAAAACACTGATTGCATTTGAATAAGTAGGCAATAAGTCTCCTTTAAATGTAAATAATCGTGTTTTAAATGAATTGCTTTGTGTTTTCCTAGTCAAGGAAAAGATGCTCAACTGGAAATTTTTTGTAATGTCTCCTTTAAAATTTTGGCAGCTTCTCGTTTTCCGTGTTTCGGTCGCTTGTGATGGTTGCTTTGCCGCGTTATTTTTAGGAACGAGAAATAGCTAATGATGAGGAAAGTCGGATTTAACATGCACGCGCACACACGTATGTATTTTTAATCTTTTAGCAAAGTCTCCTCGGAGGTGACATGGATATTGGCAACCCAGGAGCGCTCTCCCCCACTAAGCCTGGCTCCCAGTACTATCAGTATTCTAGCAATAACCCCCGGCGGAGGCCTCTCCACAGCACCTCTATGGGTGAGTGACTTTGTCTTCAACCTCTTTTTTTTTTTTTTGCCATTTCAACAAATAATCGGAGTTTCGAACTGTTTAGCAATACTTTGAAATAAATACAATGAGTGGCCGAGCGTACGCGTACGCCGCCGGGACGCTCGGAGGGGTTTAGTTAACGGTAGCTGATTGCTCCTCTCTGTCCTCTTTGTCGAGCGTGCAAGGAGCCTTCAAAAATCGCTTTTTTCAAAGCAAATCCCTGGAAGGCGAAAACAAAGGCCCTAACACTCGAGTTCAAAATATGAACCATTTTCCGGCATTTTAACTGTCAGCCTTAAGAGCAGTGGCATCCACTCGGGGTTACCAAAACTGCTGCAAGCCTGGCGTGAGACGGCGGGCAGGGCGATTAGCAGCTGGGGCTATAGAAAATCTCGGTGCAAAAAAAGGAAAAAAAAAAACAAAACAAAACAAAAAAACAACCAACAAAAGCCTGTCTTATGAAGACACCGTTTTGTCTTTTTTCAGAAGTACAAACAAAGAAAGTTCGAAAAGTTCCTCCAGGTTTGCCATCTTCAGTAAGTACCGCTCGTCTGCTCGCTCGCTTGCGATCGCGGTGGCTTTGTTCGGTTGCAGGCAGATAGAAAGGAGCCCGCTCCCGGGCTCGCCGAGCGCTCGGCGCTAAATTCTGAGCCCAAGGTAAGGAGAGTTAAAAACAAATCTCATCGCTCGTCCCGACTTGGAAGTGATTAATTGCACGGCGGGGCCGAGCGTTTGCTGCTCACGCGGATTTTCAGCGGCGGCCGCTAAAGAGCTGGGGCGGGCGGCGCGTACCTGCGCGGAGCGAGCATCCCTTCCGCGCGCCGGCGAGCTGCTTTGTCGGGCTGCCGATGATTTAGGGATTTGCACGTTCGGAGAGATGCGCGGAGAGGATTTCTGAGAAATTTCCGCGGGTCTCAGCCCGGGATGAGGGGTAAACGTCTCTGAGCGGTGGTACCTGCAGCAGGAGGTGGCGGGGGGTGACGCCAGGTGTCAACCGCTGGCATCCAGCTGCTGCCAGAGGCATTGTGGGTTGTGCGAGCAATAACGACGGAGCTGGCAATTACCCAGGGCTTTCCCTAATATTTGAAAGAATCTCCCTGCTAGCTCCTTGGAAGGAGGCTTACAGATACCATCCAGCATCACGTTTTTCAGCGGTTATCGTGAAAGCTTTGCGTCGTGCAGTCGGAAGTTGGTGGGTTTGGTTTGGTGAAGCGCCTTTGCTTTCGCGATCCAAATAATTATTCCGTTAGCGGTCGTTTTTTTCGTCATGGTGTAGAATCTTGGTGGGTTTTTGCCTGAAGAAGGTGTACCAAGGTGCATGACTTCTTTTGAGAGCATTGACTTTGAAATCCCTTAAAATATAAGTATAAAATAGTGGATTTAAACAAAACGATATGACATTTCAGTAATTCCAGCATAAAGAGTAGTATGGCTAAAGAGTGCATGTTATTCTAGCGTTTTTATTCTAATTTTGTCTCCTCCATTGCTTTTAAAATGACATAATACATATTTTCACAGCAATATCTGCAAAGAGAAAAGAAACCACTCAAGAGGGGAGAGCTTCCTTTTCATACCTGATGACTCTATTTGGTTTCTCTCTAAATCTGGTTATTAGGAGGAGCCGAGTGGCAATCAATCTTGCGGAATATATAACAAATTGGCACGTTAATCTCTGATGGGGTTTGTGTTTTTACCATAAATCCAAGTAAATTTGCAGTTTGCGAACCAGCGTACTTTTAAAGCTTCGCTTATTGTAGTGACAGTGCTAAACAGTAGTTTCATTACTGGTCACTTTAGAAAGAAGAAAATTTTAATCTGAAAGAGAAAAAGACGTACGAACATCCTAATTTAATCACACGGCTTATCGTAATCTTTATAATGTTAAACAAATACAAACAGAAATCTTTTTTGTAACTTGTTGAAATATCGAAGTTCTCAGATGAAAGTTGCCAGTAAAGTAATAATGCTATTTTTTTTTAATTAAAAATAAGTTCCCACGCGCGTCTTTTAAATTTATTGCAGTATGTGCTTTTTTGGTTTTGGATTTTATTGGACTCCTTTACAGCAATAGCTAATATCCTCCCCAAAGGTTTTTATGAGCACCATTATGCTTGAAGTTAGAGGTGAATTTAATTTAGAGGAAACTTTAGCTTCTAATAGTTTTGTGTTGTTTTTTTTTCCTGACAACTTCCCGTGATCTGTCCCTCCCAGCCTCTCACGGCTGGAGGCGAGCTACGTGTCGGGGGTACCGCCGAGGAGCCGGGCAGGAGGGATGCAGGGAAGGCTGTAATTCCGGGAGGGATGCAGCGCCCGGTTCTGCGCGCTCCTGGCACCCGCTGGCGCCGAGCGCGGCAGTGATTTGTGACAGCTCAGGAGCTCTGCTGGGGTTTCCTTTTGTCATTTCCAGGGGGAAAAAAAAAACAAAACCAACAACCCAAAGCACCCCAAACCTGTACTTTTTAGGATTTAAAATGCTGCTCTGGAGAGAGGTGACCATCCGGGGCCATTTACCGGGATATTTCTGTATCCGCCTTGTAAAAGATACTTTCGGTACAACTCACTGCGTGGGGAGGAGCGGCAGCGTTTCTGTTGGAAGTGTCAACGTGCAGGGATTTCAAACTGCCGCAAAAGTTTTTTTATGGATTGCTTCTTGCTTCGAAAGAATGAAAGGCAATTTATGTTTGTCGCAGATTAGTCTCAAATGTGTGCTTCCTTTAATTTTTTGTGAATACAGTCGTCGTGCTGAACGGAAATACTTCTACAGCTCAACACTCTCAACTATTTTAACAATATTTTTATTTTCAAGTGAAATTACCTCAAAATAGAACATGCACTTTAAACACGTCCAATTATTTTAATGAGCTGTACAATTTATTAGGAAACCAAATACAAAAAGGTATTCCTGAATATTTTTATCACCCACAGCTCTTGTCTTCCAAGAATAAGGAAATTAAAAGACAAGTGCAGTAATGCGAATACAAGACCGTTACGGTTCGGAAGGAAATACAGCCTTTTTAAAGTGCGTATCCAGATAGGTATTTGGGTCTTGTTGTCTTCATAGATCATGAGTCATAGATTTCGTTTGAAATAATACCGCTTTAGAAAGAGCACCGTGGTGTCTCAAACAGAACAAATATCGTAGAAAAGGTCAGATTATATTTCGCTTCTAGATTGTGTCGCACTGAACTGCCAGGATTTATGATGCTGAGTGAAGTATATGCATTTATAAATTGACTAACTAGATTATAATATACTTAGTTGGTAGGGTGGAAATATTGCTGTATCTCTCTTAAAATATGTATATTAACTTGTTCTCAATGTGATTTATGCAGTGGATATGGAGATTAATGCAGCAGCGGTTGTGAAAGCAGTTATTGTTGATTAATTCATAAGTAGTCTTATAAAAATTTCAATGATAAATGGTAATAAATATGTTGTATCAGCTCCCCTTTATTATAAGAAATGGCTACGAGTTTGGAAAACAGACTAAATTAAACTATGGAAACAATCAGAGTTTAAAAAATAACGAAGAATTGAACGGAATGTGGGAAGGTGAGAGTGTTAAGGTGTGCCCCGGTCTCAGCCGCAGCTCATCACAGCAGTTAGGACCTGGAGGCAGCCCTGGAGCTGAGCTGGAACCCACAGGCTGAGCTCCAAAAGCTTGGTCTGAAGGCAGACGGGAGGTGGGGGTGCTGGAACCCCCCAAAGCAGCCCGTTCCCTGCGTGCCCTGGTGCCTGCCCGACCGCGGCGGGCACTCGGGGTGCTCCTTCGCGGTGTGTCTCGGGATTGGCTTTGCCCAGCGTGCTCGCAGCGTCCTGTGTGGAGCTCCTCCCGTCTCTGGGGTCTCAGGAGTTGGCCCTAACTCCGGGTTTTGTAACCCGAAGGTGTCTGCACGCCCCGGTGTGATCTGCCTTAGCAGGCAGTGGGGCGAGGGGACGGATCTCCCCAGCTCTGCGTGCTCCTTGGGCACGCACGGCCTCTCCGTGTCCTGGGCGCCTGCCCACGAAATAACCCAACCGTACATACTTCTTGGGCTTACCAGAGTCTGAATGGCCCCTTTGGGGCAAGGGGCTCTCCTGGGACCATTTCATACTGGAGCTTTCCGCCTTAAGCTCGGCTCTGACCCGAGCGCTGCGGTGAGGGTCGGGGGATTTTGGCTTGAGCCAGCTGAAGAAGAGACGTGGCCGTGCCTATGTTGGCAAAACCGAGGCTGTTCTGTTAAAACCTGTCTTCCCTTCTTGAGTGCCCAGGGCACCTTATCCAAGGTACGACGTGGCAGTGTTTCCTAGCGGTCGGTAGGCACTGCAGGAATGGTTCTGCCCACGGGCGAGGTTTGACCTGGGCGTTGTGGGACCAAACTCGAGGGATAACAGCTACTCCACGAGAGGGGTTGCAGTCATTCGGTGCAACGTTCTTGACCAGTGTCGCGTGCTGCTGTCACCCAGCATCCTGCGGTCCTGGGGACTGTCTGTGCGATCACCTCCTCACCCCTAACTTCAACCTCAGGCTTTGCTGTTCTTTTAATCTTGAACCTGAAGCCTTTTGGCTGCCGATGGTTTAATCACATCTGACCTTTTACATCAAGCGTTTGGCCACAGGATGTGACATTTTCTGCCTTTCTTATCGTGGCCGGTAAGAGTCAGGAATGAGCAAGCTGTGCCAGTATGTGTGGTTGGAAGCGTCTCGGAAGGAATGGGGTATGGAATGGGAAGTCTTTGGGGGGAAAAGTGAGCCAAGAGGGAAGGGCTTAAGTTGTAGAGGTCGTGTTTGAGGAACTTGTATCATCCAGACTTCAGTAAGTCCACCGCAGCGGCACTGCGGCAGGGAAGGTGTCTGCGCAGCTTATTTCCAACAGGTAGTAGCTGTAACACGAAGCGTTCTGGTGAGCACCAACAGAAAGCTCAGAAATGAAGCCTTCATGGGCAGCTTACGATGCCGGTCATCTGCGGGCATGGCACGAATGCTGCTTTGGCCTTCTTGGAGCAGGATCGCGTGCCTCAGCAGAAGGAGGGGTTACCGGGGCTGAAGCGGGAGCAGCTCAGAGGAGCACGAGTGGTGACGTTGCCTTTGAGCCCCTGGGTGGCCAAGGCAGGCTTTTCAAAAGCCTCTGAGAATGGAGGTGGGCATGTGAGCCCAGCAAAGGCCACCTGCAGGCTTTCTGCATCTCACGTTGCTATTCTTTGTGGCCAAGCTTGCCAGTAGCGTGCCTGGATACGATGAATTGCTCAGCCCGTGCGTTTCCTCCATCACCAGTGCTTTTTCTTTTGGTATCATTATCATCTAGCAAACCTGCTATCAAGTGCAGTCGTCACAGCACATTATCTTTGTTCTCCATTTTCCTTCTCCGTGGACAATCTCTCCCTTTCCAACAGCACCAAGGCCTCCCGCTCCCTTAGCTCCAGGGGAAGGGTGGGTGGTCGCTTCGATCCCCAGGAGCTGTAACCCCAACTGAAATCCCACCTCCCACCTTGCCCCTGGGGAGGGGTGTTCAGGCTCCCGACGCCGATAAATGCAGCTTTCAGCCCATCTCGACCCCCCGACCGTGCAGCCCCTTCCCGGGGAGGACCGAGAACGCCGCGCTCTGCGGGCCGGTGCAGCTCGGTGTGAGCTGCGGGGTTGTCCCGTGTCCTGGTGCTGGGGGGTGTCGGCAGCGCCCACAGTTCAGCAGCCTGGTGGGAACAGCCTCTCCAGTTCTGCCGGAGCATCTGAAGGAGCTCAGCAATGTAACCGCGTGGTCTGGAGTGACGTCACAGTCACACATCACAGGTTTTGCTGCCACAGCTCCGTGGCCGCCGCGGTGCGGCAGAGCTGACGCAGAGCTGGTTGTAGGGTGCTTTAAGTGTGGGGGGGTCACATTTTAGTAAGAGGTCATGTGCGTATCTCATGAAACAGGAGGCTGGTGGTGGAGTTACTCCAGGTTGCACCCTGCCAATAGGAAACCCTGAGCGGGCGACGAGGCGGTTCTTGTTTCCCAACTGCAGCGAGCTGTGTTCTCAGAACCCCGCGTGCCGGCCACCCTGGGGGCAGCAGCGAGGGGGATGTTTGGTGGGTCCGGGCTTCCCCGGAGGGCGGTTTTCCTGGCGTTCCCTTCCTGGGACCTGGTGGAGGTGTTCCACCCCCCGCTTGCTTCCTCATGTCTCCTTGAGGAGAGGTGGAGTGTCCCTGCGCGTCCCCCAGCCCTGGGATCAGCTGGTGATGGCTCCTCAGGTTGACCCATCTCCTTGGAAGCTGCATCTGTAGGAGCCCTTGGGGAAGAGGGGCAACATCCTGCTCGGTGCTCAGCTCCATCTCCTACCAGGGGCTTCATCACCGCCCGTGGCGCGCACTTCGCTCTTCCTTCGTCAAATAGATGCGAGTGGGCTTGGGGAGAAGGAACCGGGTCTGGCAGTGGGAGCTGGGGCTGCACCAAGGAGCAGGATTGCAACCAGGGCCTGGAGCGTTGTCACACGTTATTTTCAATGTAGGTACGGAGAGGGTTCTTCTGGGGGAGGTTTTACAGCCAGAATAAAGAGCGGGAGAAGTCAAATGTCATCTCAGTTGGGTTAAAAGAGAGGATCTGAAAAATTAATTGATTTGGTGGACGAATCAGCAGGTAAAATCTCCCGAGCCTCAGTTTTAATGGCAAGAGCTTCTTCCTTTCGTCTCCATTTAAGGTGTCCCCTCTTAGACTGCAGACATCTATCTGCACGCGCTGGTGTGTGTATTTACAAGCGCGCCGGCTCTGACCTTGCTAGCCAGACAGATAAGGAAGTGTATGACTCAGTTGTACATCCTAAGGAAACACCTGCTTGCTTCCAAAAAATCAAGAAAAGAGAAATACTACTGGGATGCCACCTGGAGTTTTTCCACAGCTTTATTCTGATTTCCACGGGAGAAGCCTTGAGAATTTCGCTGGGAGGTGAGGAAGAGCTGCTTGTGCTTTTTGTGCAGACTTTGCAGACTTCCTACCTCAAGTGAAAAAACACAGCCGTCTGAATTTCCCTTCAAACATCCCACTTAAATGGGAGTTTTCCAAAACAAATCCCATGTCCCCGACTTGCCCTGTGCCACCCGCCGTACCAGAAAATCGGCCGGTCCTGGGATGCCGATGTCGTCGCTGCTGAGAGCATCTTCGGGGACGTTTCTCCGCACCGGACCTCTTGGGTGCTTCAGAGCTTCCCGGGGTTCAGCGGTGGGTTGTGGTTTGTCACCCACCGGAGACCTCCCGGAGCACTCCAGCTACCACATGGGTCCCGGTCTGGGGGTCTCTGAGGACCAGCAACATGGGATGAAGCCTCCTTGAGCCAGAACCGACCTTCCTGGATGGAGATGGGCATCCAAGGAGAGCAGGGTGGGGTGGGAAACTTGGGGGCAGCTCACTGGGACCCGGCTAACGACTTGCGTCAAGCACGAGGCAGCGAGGTAGGAGCCGGATTACGGAGGGGTTAACAGGAACTAATATTGTCATTTTCTGACAGTATTTTAGTGTAACTCCTGAGGCCCCAGAGCGCCCAGAGGAGAGGCTGGACCCGCGTACCGCGCTGCAGCGTGCTCGCAGTAGGGTGCTTGGCTTTCCCCGGCCTCGCGCCAGCCCGTACGTTTTCCCCGAGGAACCTGCCCAATTCACGCAGCGGCCGCCCTTCCCCGGGTGCTGCCCGGGGCTCCCGCCGGAGATGGGGCTGTCGTGCTCGCCGCGTTATCGGGTTGACAAGGTGCTCTTCATCCGGTGGCCCCCGGGGAAGCAGCCTGGCTAGCATCCCTCCTCGCCCTTCTGGCCAGCCGTGGAAATCAGACGGCGTTACGAGTTGGGGCTTTTCCATATTAAAATTAGAACCTTATTAAACTCCACTTTTTTTAATTTTATTTTATTTTTTCCCCCCAGTTATAACAAAGCTCTGCTTTTTGCTTTAAAGTAAATAAATCAATTTGGAAATGCAGCTTTAGCACATAGCGAATGAAGTCAAACCAAGGAAACGATAAAATCTACCCTACGCCGGTGAGGCGATCGGTTAAAAGACCGTCTGTTGCAAACCGCACCTGAAATCGCTCGCCGAAGCTGAAGGACTAAGAAGTCATTTTGCAGGCAAAATGCTCTGGTAGTGTTTTAAAATAGATTAAAAGGTAGAGAAAACGCAGATTTAAAACGGCTCGGGTTTTAGCTTTGAAGGAATTGCACAGGGTATCTTCGACATGAAAAGGCAATTTGAAAGGGATGGTCCGAGGTGTGTGTTTTTCTGAGGCGTTTATAGAAAGGTCAAACCTTTACCGCAACATTCACACGCTTCGAACATTTAGCTGTTTTGGAAACCCCCCCCCAAAAAAAAAAAATAAAAAAAATTAAAAAAATAGTCCAGTAGTGAATAGTTGTGGCCCATTCTGGTTCGAGAGGTGTGGGCTTAGGGGGGGTTTGGTTTAGCTTGAGCAGAGACTCCCTCTTCAGAGTACTGCAGGTAGTGCAGAAGGCACTTGGCTTCCTTGGACCGAAGGTTTTGGCCAACTAATCCAGGTGATTTTTAAGTGCCCGCAAAAAGGACGAAATGCAGACACTCGGCAGTATTTTTAAGGCAATTATTTACAAATTGATTTTTCGGCAGAGCAGCTTTTATTCTTCTGCCGCAGTTGGGATGGTGCCGGCGCCCGAGGAGCGGACGTGGCTCGTGGGGACTTCGGTTTGCTCTTTGGGATGAACCGCGCCCCGTGTGCCTAAGCCTGATGGGGTTCCCCCCCCCCCAAACTTGACACGCGTTTTCCATTTAAACTTTTCATCGATCTGTTTGCGTGTACGGAGCGATCGGCACGGGAAGGTTCCCGGTGGAACAAAAGCAAAGCCAGCGATGTGCGTTTCTGGCAGCAGTCACCCTGCAGCTGGAGGAGCTGCTGCGGCCCTGGTCCTGCCTGCGCCCCGCTGAGCCCCGCGTCTCGCCTTCCCTGTCGCTCCCTTCTGCAGGGATCGGTCAGGAAATGTGTTTTAGTCCGTAAATAAATGTAAAAATAAACGGCGATTTCATGTCCAGCCTTCAGACATTTTCTTTATATAGCAATGTCATTTGTAATTCGTTTTTCGTTTGGGAATTAAGCGGAGTTTCACAAGTGTGAAGCTCAGCACTTAATTTTTCTGTTTGAGCTTGAGGATAATTGTTAGGAAAAGGCATTTAAAGATAAAAAAAAAAAAAATTCTCTGTGCAGTAATTCGATTTTGTAGCTTTTCTTTAAATATTATCTGTAGATCCTATTCATTACCAGCAGTGCAGCGCCTTCAGATCTCTGATTCGCACAGTTCAGCCTTTACGATAGAAGCACTTAAATCCTGTCTTGTCTCAGGCCTTTCCAACCTGGGTTTAGGAAAGGATGGCTTCCGGGGCCGGGCATTTATTTATTTCATCTCATTTGCTTTAAGTTTTTCTTCCATTTCGGAAGGGATTGGACGTGGGGTCAGGGTGGGGAGAGTGACGCAGTGCGCGGAGGGGAGGGCAGGACGTTAATGAAGAAGTTATCTGGGGAAGTTTTAGGATACGCTGTCAAGATCGATATGCTTGCGCTCCGACTGGAGTGCGTTTGTTAACAGAGGCTCTGTATTTTATCAAAGGAACGTTGATTTTTGCTCTGAGGTTTTTTTGGGGTTTTTTTTTTTTTTGCCTTTACGCTGAAGCGGTAAATGAGCAAAAAAATCAGCCTAGCGAAAATATAGAAAAAAAAATTGCATAAAGAGCTCCAATAACTATTAATGTTGTTAAATGCATAGCAAAGCTCCCCTGACAGTTTCTTGGCACAAAACCTAGGCAGCCTACAATGGCTGGTTGTTTTTTTATTGTTCTTTTATTTTCAATGGCATACAGCGCCTTTCGACAGGCCAAACAAGCGGTCAAAGTCAGCGCCCGAGCGGAGGGGACGCCGTGGCGGCCCCGCCGCGGTTTTACGCCCCTAAACGCGGGTTGCGTTTTGCTTCCCAAAGCTTCGGTCCCCACGGGCACCTCCGGGAGAACGGGACGGGCTGGCCTGCCCCGCTCGCTCTCCCCACCGAGCTTCTGCCGGGCTGCGGTCGCCCACTCTCCCGCTGGAAATCCCTCAAAGACCTCAAGAAAACCCTTTTTTCTTTTTTTTTTTTCTCCAGTCCTCGGAGGGCTCCTCTCAGCCCCGCCGACGCTCTGAGACGTTACGGGCTCGCGTTCGTCGGCGCCGCGTGGTTGATGGGGAGGGCGGTAACGCGTGCGGGTTTAAGCTCTGGCTCTGCGAAGCTGCACGCAGGTGCCCGGGGCGGTTCCCGGGGGTCCGCAGCTGGTGGCGGGGACGGGATCCGCACCCGGAGCCCACCCGCAGGATTTAAGGGTGTGGATGGCTCGGCCACGGGCGTTTTACCGCTGCCGCCCTCGCTACGCCGTAAAGAAGAGAAGGCTTGAAGGCTCCCTTGTTTGCTGCTTTTCTAGCAAATAATAAAGACCGGAGTGTTTGAGGTGCCTCAAAGAGCCGCTCCGTCGGCGGCCCTCGTGCGTTGCCGCATCGCCCAGCACCGCGCACAGCACCGCGCACAGCACCGCGCACACCGGGAGCGAGAGGTGCAGGGATAACTTGGGTATTTTAAGCTAGATTTGCGTCTTCCAGCCGATTTGACTGCCTTTCCAGATGAGAACATCTTTTCCCTGCCAAATGCGAGCCACAGAGTGACAAGGCAAAGTTAAATCCTTTGGTTCCAGGCCAGTGTGGCGGACCAGGGCCGGGCTGGGAACCCTTTGGGGCAGGTCCGGGGCAGGTCCGGAGCCGTCAGCCCTCCCTTGTTGTCATTGCCACCTGGTGGAGTACAAAGGATATTGGTTTTCAGCAAAGTCGCCTTTAATTTTGGCTCTTTTATTGCAACCACACTTTGGCACTAGTGTGCGAGAGTCCTTAACCAAAAAGATCCTCTCGTTTGCTCTGCAACACCTCATTTCTCCGCTCACAGTTCATTTATGATTCTGATGAGAGTGTTTTTTCAGGAAACACACATTTCACTTTTTGACCTAGGAGCATCTGTTAGAATTTTTTTTAATACTACTTTGGCATTCTGGAAGTGTTAATGTCTTTCATATCTGTTTAATGCTATTTAGGGATATTTATGATCACCTCTTGGTTACTTGGGGTAAAGTGTGTTGCAATTTTTTTCAAACAGACAGGAAAGCATTCATATGAGGAAACAGATTGCTTTAAACATGTGCTTCCTGTGACAGTAAAAAGAACAAATTAGATTTAACACTGTGTAATGAATGCATAAATGTGTACGTTTAAGCTTTTAAAAGCCTTACATTCGGTTCTGGCCTAAACAAAAATCGAGAGTCACCTATCCAGGCGCAACAAAGTAGATTTAAATATGTACAGCCAAGCCTGTTTGTATTTTCAGAGCCATTTTCCGGCAGTTTTCCCTTCCAGTCTAGGCTTTTTCCCCTTACCCGGGGTGAATTTGATCTCTGGATGCTCTTCCCTGATCCCAAAAGTGCTCTGCACCAGTGAAGCAGGGAAGAGGGAAGGGCCCGTACCACCCTGGCGATGAAAACGGAAGAACGGTTCATCGTTTTTATAACACGAAACCTCGCTCAGCCATCGCAGTCCCACCCAGCAGACGAAGCCGCTCGGGCCGGGACCCCCGCCAGCCCCGAGGGTCCCCTGCGGGTCCCATCCCTGCGGGAAGGCTGTGTCCCGTGCTCCCGGGACGCCCGGCTCGGACCCGGCACCCCGGGGGCTCCGACCGGAGCTCCCTGGGGGGGGCTGCACCGGCGCCGGGGGGGTTTGCCCGAGCGGGGGGCCGCGGGCACGCTGCCGCCGGCACGGCCTCGGCACGGGGGACCAAGCCGGGCGGTGGGAGCCGGAGCAGCTGATGCCAACATCCTCTTCTGGCACTGGCCTCCAGCCGAGCTGATGGCTTTCAGGGGGGTTGGGTTGTTGTTTTTTTTTTTTAGGAGACAAAAAAAGGAAATAGTGAGAGTTCACTGGCCCAGGAAACAGCCTGGAAGTACTTACTGTGCTTCCCTCCGCATTCAACCTGTGCCTCGGTTTCCGGCTGTGCTGGCGGCTCCGGCTCGGTCCGAGAGGCGCGTACAGAGCTCCGAATCTAACTGTACTCTCCCTGGAAATACGAGGGAAGGGAAATTCTGGCACATTAAGCATATGCCTTACCAGATCTCTTCAAAATGCAAACAATGGTATAATATATACTTAATTATTGTTCTTTACTTACCTACTAGGGGGTAAAAACTATTCCGAATCATAGCTGTAGCAATTCTCCAGGAAATATTCTAAACGCCTGCTTCTTGTTTGCATCCTTGTTTTTCTTTGAAGATGCATCTGGAAAAGAATTAAAGGCAGTTTCTGTCCGCCTTCACCCAATTAGTTCCCTCACACCTCTTATTTTCAATCTTTCCGGCAGATTTCTTAAACATCAAACCTACTCAGGTGAACGCAGAGCGCGGGGTTTTTGTGTCACTGACCATCAAAACGCCTCCAAGCGCGGAGTGCGGCTGGGGGGGGGTTCGGCTGCTGTGAAAATAGCCTTGGATTCAACGCACGCACATCCAGGAATGGAGCAAAATGCCCGAAAGATGACCGGTTTGTGCCGAGCCGGAATTTTTTTTTGCAGGCTGTGGGAGTTCGGTCTAGAATACAGTTTGTTTGATAATTAGTGCACATCTCCTAAGACTTTCAGAGGTTGGTGTTTAACCTTTCTGCCAGCGCATTCTGACATAAAATTAACGCACCTTTTATCATTCTCTGGGTTTTAAGTAAATATTTTTGAACCATCTCCGTGCAACAGGTTTCCAAAGATTTAAAGTATGCCGCAGGTTTCCAAAAAACTTCGTTTTTTCTTATATTTTAAATGTTCTGTTTGTGCAAAATTTTGAGAATCACCATAAGGGCTTCTTTGCATTTTTAATTTAGTAACTAACATATGAATAAATTTGCATATTAATTAGTTGCAGATTAAATCATGCATACATAATTGCCTCCTTACTGTGTTTAATGTTTGTCAAAATCTCCAGCCTGGTTTGATGGATGTCGTATGAAAGATTACAATTTGATGTACCCTTGGAAGTATTTACACCAATAATGCCGGATTCTTAATAGCAGAATTCTCTAGTTATATACAGTTTCTAATAAACATGTAAGATAGGTGCATGTCCCTTTTGACTAGATTTTTTTCCTTGCACCAAGTCATTTACTATTCATAATCATTAATGCATCTCCTAATTATACAGCATATGTCTGTTAACCACTTCATTGCCGGTCTTCGGGCTGCAGCGCCTGCATTTTTAGTACAACTCGTATTATTCGAGAGACTGTTCCGGAATTGTTTTGCCTCTGACATGAGCCACCACTTCGGGTTTTCCTCGCCTGTGATATTTGGAGGAAGAGTTTAAAATGCAAGGTGCGTTTTGCGGTTTATTATTGAGGGCGAAGCAGCGAGCTGCGCTTCATTCATGGCTGAAGGCTTCTCCGCTGTGGCTACTGCAGTAAATAATCAAGGACGTTCCAAGTGCAAAAATAATACCTCCCAAAATTATCAGGNGCTCTGTGCCCCGGCGCTGCGGCGGCAGGCTGGGCTCGCCGGGAGGTGCCGGGGGACGGACGGACACGGGACACGGGACACGGGACATGGACACGGCGTGGCCCCTGCCCGCAGCCGCCCCGCGCGCCGGGCTCCGTCTCGCAGAGGGATTTCACGGGGACGGTGGGTTCGCCTTTCCACCGTGCTCGGGTAGCACCCGGACGCGCTCGCCGGCCTCCGGGTACGCGTGAAAAAAAAACGGGGACTCGCCTTCCCGCCACGCAAGTTCACAAAATTCAGCGGACTTTTGGAAACTTAGAAATCTCGTGGGTTTGTGTTTCCCTCTTGGGTTTGGTTTTTTCTGAACTTTTAGCTATGCTCTGATCACGCTTTTAGGTTTCGTCCACAGCTAGGAGGGCCCGAAACTGCTGGGTTTAATGATTCTGACGGAATTCTTGAATTTTTGGAGCTGAGGCTTTAGGAAAAAACAAACCCCCAAAAGAACAGGAAACGCTGCAAGACACCTGCTAAAATCCCAAGAGTTGGCTCCACTGAATTTATCAGCAAGCAGTTGATTTCCTTCTTAATTGGGCTATACGTGAACGACTTTTCAAGCCCGAGCAGGCTGAGAGGACGCCCAGCTGACCGTAGTTTGTTGTGGGAGCGGGCACTACCATGTGTTAGGCGTTCAAGTGTGAGTCGGAGCAGTCGAGGGGAATACGGCACGGTGGTAGGAAGCAGGACGTTGCTCCCCGACCTTGCTGCCAACCTGATGAAAGAGTTTTCTGGCGAGGGACTTCACCTCTGGGTGCCTCAGCTCCCTTTTTTGGGGTTTTTTTTCCTTTTTTTTTTTTTTTTTTTTCCCTGGGGGGTGGTGTCTTTGTTCATGCAGGCTGTAACCCCTTCAGGTCAGGCTCCGGCTCAGCACGCTGCCTGCGCAGAGCAGGATGGAGAGAGGCTTCTAGGAATGGCTGTGGTATAGAAGCTATGGATTTTAATATAGCATCTGGATTGGTATAATTGAAACTGTGCTTTTGGAGTATTAATTAGGATCGCTGAAAGGAAAAGTTCATGGGAAAGTGGAAGCGTGTCATTTCAGCGAGAGGTTTCTTCTGTAATGTGTATGTGTTTACAGTTGGTTTGCTGTGTATTTTTAAGTGCATGCGTTTTGTATATAAATAAAGAATATGCATATTTGATAGAATATAAAATACACAGTGAAACCACTGCATGGCCCTAATTACTCACAAAATCATCTCCTTCGTTTCAGAAGACCCAGCAGCCTGACATCTTTGGTCCAACCAGTCGGGTTGCAAGATGTATTTTAGCACATTATTCCCTGCAAAAAGCCCAGTGAAATCAAAGGTAGAAACACCTTTTTCTCCTGAAGGGTTTTACCCAGCAAAAATAAAACATCGTGGAACTGGTGCCCAAAGACCTCACGGACTTATTCTCTAATCACAGAAGAACATAAACTGCTTAATACTTACCACTAATTATCCTCCCGCACTGTGCAATTCGGTATTAAACCACAAAAGAATGTTCAAATACCATTAAGAGACAAATCTACAAAAGCAAGAAAATTGTAAGGCCAGGCCAAATTCCGTAAACTCAGCCCCGCGGTTCCCAGATGCCGCGTACAATAACATCTCCGGCCCCGGTTCAGTCCCGGTGCGGGCTCTGCACCGCGCGCGCGCCGTACGCCAAACACAACCGCGCCATGTCAGGAGTTGCTTCGTTAGTGCCGCTTGCGCTCTTATCTAGAGAGAGACGTCAAAAGCTTTGCTCCGCTTGCCGGTAAGCCCACGCCGTGGCCGTGACGGAGGCACCGTGCGCAGCACCCATGGGTGCGGGAGCGTGCCTCCGCGTTGGCAGCGTGCAGGAGAGGAGCGCGGTGCTCCCGTTGCGCCTGGGTGCCCGAGCCAGACCATTGTCGACGGCTTTTTTACATTACTACTGCATCCGATCCTCTCCGAAGGGTTAAAATTCACTCTGAAAGCTAAATTCTTCATCTTTAATGGGAAAATCGACAAATGTTGCGCAGAACATCTTTTGTTTGAAGATCTCCAAGGAAAGATAGATACCCGACAGTTTCCCTCCTCCGGGCGACATTCCCGGAGAACTAGAGACAAAATGATTTTACGCAAAGAAAGGGGGGGAAAAAAAGACCGTAAGAAACAAAAACGCTAACGTTGGTTACGGCCCAGTCCGGCACAGCCGGCGGAGAGCTGAGATTTGGGAAGGACCTGAGGCTTTTCGTGCTGGTCCTTCAATAACCTCCTGCAAACCTCACAGCCTGCCCGCCTGCGCCCCAGTCCCAGGCTGGATTTAATTCCTCTCCCCGGGTGCCGGAACGAGGTTTAAGCAATAAGTTGAGATCCTGATTTCTTGGAAAGCGAGCAGGACTTCTGAACTTTTGCAGCGTGCTGAAGGTTTGAGGGCTAACTCGGTCCGAGCAGCAAAAGGGAAGAGAAAGGATGGGGCTTAGTAGAGGAGGAGAGTTAACCGCGAGTAATGAGACATAACCGCACCACAAAAGCTCTGGCAGGATACCAGGTGAAGCTTTCTGTGGCAGGACACAGATTTTTGACTCGGGAATAATCTCTTAACGTAGAGATAAAACTGATACGAGCCCGAGACACGTCCTACGTGCCAGTGACCCTCCCGTGCTGCAGCTCAGCTCATCCAGAGCCGGGGCAGCGGAAACCTTTCGGGTGTTACAAACCCCTTTTAGCTCCATCCTTCCTTCGCCGCGCCGGCGAGCGCTGCCCCGGCCAGACCCACCGCCCCGGCAGTCGGGGGTGCGGAGGGAAGGGTGCTTCGCTTGCACCGGTGGGAAGCCCCAGCCCTGATATTCCCTGCGGCGTGGGGAGACTCTCTGGGTAGGGCCTGGGGTCACCAAGCGGCGGTTTGGGTTTCTTAAACGCTCGCTGTTGCGGATTCTTTTCTTTGTTTGAGCAGTATCCTCAAAGAAAGCCTTGCACAAGGCCATCCCTTCCTTCTTCTGGCACCATCCCAGTTTCCTGATCTCCACCTTGAGCAGACGTCTCACGGTGCCGTTTCCCCCTCCCCTGCCCATCTCCCCCTCCCCGCGGGCTGCTCTCCCCAGGTGACAGCAGAATGGGGCTCGAGGTGGTCCACGTCCTCCCTAGTTCTTTGAGGTCTTCAGGACCAGGCACTTCACCTTCCTGCGTATTACCCATCCTCGCACCCAGCCGCACGCCCAAACCGTAGCGCTCGGTACAGAGGGTGATGTGCGTGGGCGGGCAATGCAGAAGGAATTTACCTCGTTTGCCAATTTTTCCAAAAACGCACCATCCCTGCCTCTACTTTGGCCTGGCTGGCTGAGGTTGGGGGTTATTTTCAAGTACAAGGAACTCCCAAGTGCGAAGTTCATCTTCAGCGCAAGTTAGACCCGTGTAAGCGTGCCCTCCTCACCCCGAGCATCCCCGGGAGCTCAGAGCCGCGGGGGCGGCCCAGCCTCCTACGCCGCAGGCTCCTGCTCCTCCCAGACGCCTTCTGCATCGCAAAGTGCCCGCGACACCGGTTACCGGGACCGAGGTGACCCTACTTCAGATTTTTTTTCCCTTGTCCGAAAAAGAGGTAGCCCGTGCCGGAGGAGCGTATTCGGGGAGCCCCGGCCTCTAACCCCCTTGGCACCGTTGACTCCGCACAACCGCAGCACCGCCGCGGTGCCCGCGGCCCCTCCGAGCGTCGCTTTCTCCGGCTGTACAAAGGGAACCAGCGACAGAATAATATTTAACTGCTAGATAGAGGGGCTGCGAGGCCTAACTATGTAACAGCTGAAAAGGCTTCCATATGGCAACGTGCAATAAATGAGGAGCGGCGTTCCTCTCCCGCTCCCTCCCCAGATTCTTGTGGCAGAGTGGGAACGACTCCGAGTTTGCAGGATCCCACATCTCTGTTCCGTCCTGCAGATCGTTTAGCAGAGAGGAGGGTAGTGAGAAACGCTTTTGAGTGCTTTGATCAGCTCTGCTAACGGTTTACTATGTAGACAAACTGCTGCATGTGACTGAAAAAAAAAAAAAAGGGGGCCACGTTTTGGTTCTTAACATGAGCCATGTGTCCGTTTGCATGGTGTCCACAACTTTTTCTTACCTTTTCCACGTTTTTTTCAGGCATTGTTTTAAAAAATAATTGTGCAACAGCAAAATATATATATATTACTTCTTAAAGTTCTGGTGTAAGTAGGTATTTATCATTTTATGAAATGCTGAACCTGCTTGGGAGGATATATAGATACCAATGAAAATCATTATATGGCAGTGCGATTTTTTTTTTCCTGAAGACTGAACATAAAATCAGGTCCTCCATTGCCTTAGGTGTCAAAAACTTTTATTTATTTTGTAATGGCAGCTATTGCTAATGGAGAACAATTGACCAGGAGCATGGGGAAACCTCTCGGTGACGCGATACGAGCAGTAGCTACGGCACTGAGCACTCTAGATTGTACCTACTTCGACTGCAAAAGCAAAGATAATCCCTTAGAATCTGAAATTACTTGTTTATGATGGGGTGTGTACAACTGGCGGAGTATGAAAGATTAAAAATCTTACTCTGTTCATTTATTTTACCAGCTACTTCTCCAGTGGACTCCGAACTATAGTAAAACTCCTGTAGTCTCACATTGAGACCAGCGGCACTGAAATTTCCACATTTTCCCATCGCTTCACCCCATGTGCCTTGGGAACATAGAGACAATGTCAGAAATGAACCTTAAACCCGCTTTCCTGTCCTTTTCCGTAACGAATCCCAAATCGAATGGGATATTCTGGCCCGTAGTCTAGGCCAGCAGAACTCCTGGCTTTGGGCTGGAGAGCCCGATGCCACCTTATGGGCGTTGTACGGAAGCTCTCGTAGTATTGCTAACCTCAAAGGTTCAAACATCACGAGTCGGCCACCCTCCCATCCACCAAAAAACAAAAAGAAATGACAAGATTTTAAAAATAGTCAAGATTGGGTTGGGTTTTATTAGCCTTTGGGGTTTTCTGCCTCAAGAGTTCCCATTCCCCAGCTCTCCTCCACAGTCATCGGAGGTAGAAGCTTAGTCTTCAAAATAGGAAATCTGAGATGATCCCGTAATCAGTGACTACAGCAGCTCTGCCTTTCCAGAAAAGAAAGCCCACCGAACGCTCCGATACCCCAGATAAAATGGTAGAAATTGGCAACAGCGCCTTTGCGCAAGAAGAAATCCTGGCCCGTGTGGTTTAAGTTTCTCCCTTGGCTTTTCACAAGCAGCGTAGTCAAAAATAAACCTAGTGGCAAAGGGATATTTTAGACAGACAGTTTTGTTTAAAATAGATTAACTGTAAAGTATGTTTCTATGGTTTTGGGTTTTTTTTTTTTGAAAGATAAGTTTGATGGAAGGTGATGGATAAGCCGGAGGGCACGGAGCATCCCTGCCCAGCTCTGGGGGTCCAGGTCAGCTCATCCTGCGGCTGAGGGGACGCGCTCAACTCGATCGTGTGCTAAAATTGGCTTATCTGGAAAGCAAACATGGGGTGCTGGTTTGGTTTTCAATAGCTAGATTTGATCTAAGGTTTTATTACGTTATTAACTTCATGTGCTATCTAGTAAATTCAGTCTGTATAGCAGTTGAGGTAAAAGGAGTTGTTTGATGTTCTGCAGATTAAACTTGGCGGATGCTTGCAGAGATGGCCTGTGGTTTCTTCTGGCCATCTCAGACTGGCTCTGGCCATGTTCCTGGCTTCCGACCTCAGTTGCAGCCCCACTTCGGCCAATTAGTTTCTGTTTGACAGGAGCGCGTGCGATTATGTCACCGCATCGGTCGCTGCTGAAGGGGCGAGTTGCTTAAAACCCGCTCTGGGTGTAGCAGATGTGCCCATCTAACACGTTCGGTACATACAAACGTACAAGAATTTGGGGGAACCCGCACTAGTCCTGACCCCCTCAAGTCATAGCTGGCCAACCGCTTCAGTTGAGAAAAAAAAAAAAACAACAGGCAACGGTACTTTTATAGAAATTACCTTGAATTGTCATGAAGACTTGAGTCCTGCCCAAAGCAATCCTGTTGACAAGGACTCCCGGAGCGGCGTGGCCGCGGATGCTGTCAGGGTCAGCCCCGAGCCCTTGGGAAGCCGGCAGCGCCGCCGACCGTCCCGGCTCTTCGGTCCGGGCTCTCTGCCGGAATAACCAACCGCTCCACGAGCTGCGCCCGCTTAGAACATCTGGTGGAGAGTTTGTCCCTTGAATGAGAAAGAGAGGAGGTAGGTTCAGTGCTGGGAAAAAGGCTTGCTTCCTCCTGGCAGGCGAGCCTGGAAACAAGGCGTAGGATTATTGGGTTGATGAGGGTTGCCATCAGTAGGTAGTCTGTAATATTAAAGCAGATGTATCCACATTTGGCTGGTTTAAAGTAGCTTTTTAGAGACTGTGGCTTTTAGGATCTGATTTATTCATATAGCATCTGTATAATTAGATATTTATACTGTATTCAGTCTGTGGTGCACAAGTATCTGAATCTGAACCTCTGCCTGGGGAGAGAGGGGAGAATATTAATGTAGAAAAACGTAGGAAAAGAAGCGTTACCTTCAGTTGCAATAGTTACAAAAGAGACGATTAGAAATTACATCATCTGGGGTTCAGCAGGTTAATCTCTAACTCGATTTGGGATCCTCCAAAACCAAGACTAGAAAACGGCCCCGGCGTGTGCTACCGAAAACGTGCCCCGTAAAGACGGGGCTGTGTAAGGTAAATACGGTGCAACTTGTCCTTGGGTTTATCCAGCCTCTGCATGAGCTTTCTGGGGTTCGGTTTGTGTCCCCGCCGGTCAGAGGCACCCAGGGCTGACCCTGGCTGAGCTCCACTGCCGCCGGCGTGGTCCCTGCGCAGGTACTTAGGAGGAGATTTTAAGAAACCGTTAGCTCAGCTCCGGCACCTCCTAAAATAGACCTGGCTTTGGGGAACGGAGCCGGGTTTTCCTTCTCTTTTTGTTCTCCTTAAATAGGAGAGAAGCTGGTCGGAGAAGGCTGGTGGGGCACGTCTTCACGGGACCTCTGAGTGGAGGTCCTGGTCACTCAGCTGGGGCAAACCACCACAGCTGGGTGAAATTCCTCACATCTGGGCATTCCGAGTCGCTTCTCCACCCCCGGCGGGTACGTTTTAATAACTACACTCAAGGATTTGTGTAAGAAGGATGAGATTATCCAAGTGACCCAGACTTAGAGGAATACAGGCTATTTTAGTCATCTTACTTGGTATTTTACCATTATCCGGTTCAGTTGGTGGCTGCAAGCTTGTCATCCAGCAGATAGCTTCCCTCTCTTTGCTCCTCTGCCGAGGACCTCAGTTACAGTACTGTCAGGAGCGTGCCTGTCTGTCTTCCCTCCAACAGCCTTTTTCTGTGACGTTCTGGAAGGTCTGAGGCCAAGGGTGGCCTCATCCATTGCAGCATCCCTGGTTGAAGGAGGAGGGTGCTCAGCAGCTCAGAGGATGAGGCCCTTTCCAAATTCTCGGTCTTGAAAATCCTAGAAAAGCAGGGACCCGTTCCCTCCCTCCTCCCCTCCTGGACCAGGAGAAACAGCCTCCTGCAGGACCCGCAGAACCTGAGAAATCCAAGAAGAAGAAGAAGAAGGACAGACGGTTCTTCTTGGATTTCTCGATGTTTCCTCACCCTTTTCTAGGATTTGCTGCTGGGATCTGACACAAGAGAAGTGAGGAGAGAATGGAAGCGAGTATATCTACACCAAAGCATCAAAAGGATAGCACAGGAGTCGCGGCACTGATTATTTCTAGGCAGCCCTACCCGGTTTCTCTGCCCGTGCACCAGTTGGCCGTACCTCGCCTGGGTGGCTGGTCCGGGGTGACCAAGGGCAAAATGGAACAGGAGGGCTGTAAAAGAAATTATTAACTTAGATAAAGCTAAAGTGACGGGATTCTGACAACGTGGCCACGTACCGTGGCGTCCTGCGCTTGCCGTGTCATGCTACGTAGGTGACATAGCGGCCTGAATTCGTCCCTCCTTGTGTGTTGTTCGGGGAAATATATTTGTAGCGTAAGTGCGTGGATAAGTTACGCCTGATCGGCCTTGTTATCAGTGACCTAGAAGATGCTGAAAGAATGATACCTAACGCAGAAAGTGCTGAAATAACGCGTTATGGGAGCGTGTTACGCATCCGTTAGGTTGTACGTATTTTGAAACCCCCTGCCCTTCGGTGGCATTCCCTCTGGGTAAAGTATAACATCGTTTTAACCAAAACAAAGGTTTAAATCCTCATCTTTGACCCTTTACGTGGAAAACAAGCGCCTTTTGGGCAACGGAGACAAGACGCGGGTTAGACAGGACGGCGGGGAAGCTGCTCCTCCTCGCTGGAGGAGACCGGTGCGGCGGGACACGCTGTCCCCACGTCACTCTTCCCCGCCCGCACCTCGGTGTCTCCACGCTGCCAACCTCTCGTTAAGACGAAGGACGTAATTGCAGCGTTGCCGGCACCGCTCCGCGGCAAGGGCTGGAAGATGTCGGCGCCGCCTGACGCCCGCCGGCGGGCGGGTGCGCGGGGGGGAGCTGCTCGGCGGCGCAGATGCAGGCGCAGGGGGGTCCGCAGGGGGTCCCGCGGCAGCTGCACCTGCAGCATCCCCCCCGCACCCTCGCACCGGCACGGCCGGAGCTGAATCCCGACGGCAAATCCTCGCCTTTGCCGGTGCGGAGTCCTGCCAGGGAGCTTGGCTCTCCAGCAGCCCGCGTTAACGACAAACCCCAGAGCAGAGCGACTGCCTCTGCCGGGGTCAGCCAACATCCCCAACGTAGCTCCGGCGCGTCCGGATGCAAATTCGCAGAGCGCCGCGTTTGGAGCCGAAAACGCCAACAAAGATCGATTTTTTTAAAAAGGCTGCTTCGCGTCAGATAACTCCCCTTACATTTTTAGCGGTTTGCTCTTTTAATCGACGAGCTCCCCTTCGCCGGGAGCCCAGCTCGGGCCACGCGGCCGGCGACGCGTCCCCGACTGTGCCGGCGGCCGACCGGCACCCCGAAAGGCACGGGGGTCTCCCCGGCAGCGCTGTGCCGGGGGGCTGCAGGGGCAGAGGGGTGCGGGAAGGGGCGGGTGGGCGGCCGAGGACTAACCCAGCCTTGCCTTGCGTCCTTTCAAAGCCCTACGCGCGGTTGGTGTCCCTCCGATAGTATTCCTGGCTGTTATTAATAACATGCGTTTTATGTAAGATACACGTTTCTATTTGTGAAAAAAGAAAAAAAAAAAAAAAAAAAAAAAGGAAAAATATCCGGGACAATCGCAGGTTCCCAAGCGAAGCAGGAAAATATATTAAAGTTATCTCAATGTATGTGTCGAATGCAAATATGATATGGTAAAGTAATTAATTTTTATTGTCATGTGCTGAGAATTATGTTACAGTTACGGGCTTACTCCCTGCAAACCGCATTAACTTCTTATCATGTTATGTAGGATATATTTCTACTGAAATTCTCCCATTCAGGAGAATGAAAGCGCTAATATGACAGGATCCAAATTAAGTTGGACGGTTCCCCACTCCGAGGTTGCAAAAACCGAACTGAAATCGTCTGCAGTCATTGTCATGAGACGTTGGTCACGATTCAAGGGTTGCCTTTCGGAATCGCGGGTCTCTCTCCATTTCCACGATCTATAGACGTCGACACGTGAAATTTTTAGAATTATCTAAAAGCTTATTCTGCTGGAATTAGGGGATTTTTTCTGGGGCAGGAAAGCGGTTAAGTTAGATGAGTTAAAGGTCCATCCAATCTAATTTTGTGGTAAAATTTGGGCTAAAATGTAATGCTAGTTGTCTAACTTTGTGTGGAGCTGTGAAACCAGAGCTTTTATTACAAGAGAAAATACCGTGTTTTGCAGTTTGAAAATGCAGAAGGGCAGACCTGGCTTTATTTCTCGGTGCTTATTAAAAACATAAGGTTTCGTAAAATAAATGATCAAAGCGCTGGGTTCTTTTTCACCTCTGGAGCATTAATACCTACATTTGTAGGAAGTTGGTTTTATAAAGCAGATTTACTCGCAGAGTAAACGTTCTGCCCGTCTGCGAGGCCGAGGAGCGTTTTCTCCCCCTTTTTGGGGGAGCGTTTTGTTGCACGCTGACCTGTCGTAGTTGGGATTTTTGGCCTTATGTATTATACGCTGAGGGTGGTTTAAAGGTTACAAATGTGATCTTGTCAGATTGACAACTAACTGTTCTAATGAGGAAAAAATCCTCAAAGCATGAAATTTGAATGAAATGTGTGATTATAATTCAAGTACTGTTTACCCAAACCTCTGGGGACCTCCCGAATAAATGCAGAACAAGTGAGTTAGATAAACCTCCGCTCAGTCTTCCCTCCCGGCCCCCCCACCGCAGCCGCGCTCGCCGACCCTATCGAGCTGGGGGGAAAGTATGAAAGAAAACTTTGCCGTCGCCCAAGACGACAGCTCGGAATTGACATCACCGTCTCTTTGTCGTTGATTAATACTGTATGTGGTGCGTTACCACGTCGAGGAGTAAGGAAATAGGTGCTTTGAATTATTAAAGTTGAGCCCGGAGACTGGCTGTATGCTCGGATGGCATTTGCTTCGGCATATGCAAATGATTTAGTTTCATTTGGGATCAATTCCCAGGGGCCCTCCTTTCCTGTGATGCTCTGAATTTGGCAAGCT
>VXBL01001597.1:688295-717588 GCA_013400195.1 Aramus guarauna | reverse complement strand
TTTTCTCTCCCCTTTTCCTTTTTTTTTTTTTTTCTCTCTTTAAAAATTTTTTGGCGTATTAATATTGGAAACGCTTCCAAGGCTGATACTTGAGAAGCTGCTTTTCTGTAAGCCGGCTGAAGGAGGGCTAGGACAGGGTTAAATGAATTCTTTTCTTCATTACTCAGAAGTGATATAGACTTTTCTTTGACTAATGTAGCTTAATTAGTGGTCAATTAAAACTGAACATTGTTGAATTGAAGTTCTTTGATCAAAATCCTTGGCATGGTCTCCCTTTCTTTAACTAGCCACCATCTTGAATTCATTTGGAATCAGTAGTGTAAACAAGTTTAAAACTGGTTCTTTTATAAGAAGTCAGCAGGCTTGTATAGCTGTGGTTTCTTTCTTNAAGTCAGCCGGGTTGTTTTGCTTTTGTTTTTTTTTTTTTTTTTTTTTTTTTTTTTTTTTTTTTTTAACTTCTGTAGGCGGCAATTCAAAGCAGTGTTAAATGAAAACAGTGCTACACCCTGAAAAGTACGTTTTTCAGGGGGGGAAAAAAAAAAAGTCGCATTCATTAATCGGGATTCAGTGGTTCCTCCTTGTTCCATTTCTTGTCATAATCTGTATTTTTCCCCCTGGTGAATAATTTCATTATTATCTGAAATATCTCTTGGTTCCTAATTGGGCAGCAGTCGTTCAGAGTGTGCTCGGGGACTCCACGGTCGACAAGCAAGCGAAAACAAAATTGGCCGAGAGAGGAACGTGGTTTAAAACCCGTACAGGACCTCAGGTTTAATTAGAGAAGTGGAGCTTCAGCTTCTGGTGGTGTTCAACAGCAAGAACTAGCGAAAAGACTTGATGCACCAGTGGTGAATTTAGCTTGAGGGGTTATTTTTAAGCATTGCGTCTTAGAAGGTTTCTGGTAAGTGAATGTTACCCTCAAGAAGTTCGGATGACGGTAATAAAGTGTCCTCTGAAAATCTTTTGGGTTAGATTTATTTATTTATTTATTTATTTTTCTAATCCTTTGCCTAATCGTTCGGCCATTGCGGTGGTGAGCTTGAACCCAAGGCAAAGAGGAAAACGCTCGGTCCTTGCGAAAAGCTTTGTGAAAAGTCATTGGTAAATGCCCAGCTCGCCGTGGCTTTTCCCAAAGCTGGAGCACGGCTACCAGTGCTGACGGTGAATAAAGTGCCCTTTAAAACCAGCCGGAGTTTTTCGTCAGCGGGCTTCTCTTTATAATACGGATGAGATTTTTCAGAAGGTATGTGTTTATCACTAGCTTTCCTCAAAATGCAGTTAGTTATTCATCTTTTTATAATGCCTTAGTAATATCATTTAGCAGCTGAACTCTTGAAAGGAAACTACGTTTGGGGGTTTGGGTTGGTTGGGTTTTAAGTTTTCCCGTTGTTCCCTGCCGGTGGCCTTGCTGGCTCCGTCGCCGTGCTCTCGGGCCGGCCGAGTCGACGGGAGCCCCTGGGTTTGAATCGCAGCCCCCGATTTTGGCGTGTTTGAGTATGTGACACTATTCACGCTTGTAAGACTCGCTTCTCAAGCCTGTGCCTGGGCTGTTTTGTGTGCCTAATTTGTGTGCACAATTACGGTGATTGCATAGCCCGGCTGTGTACAAAGGATTACGGAGCCGCAGCGCGGCGGAGTCGCGGGCACAAGTGCTTCATTTACATGCAGTCATGGTAATGGGGAAAACACAACTCGGAGCGTGTTTGAAAATCAGACCCCGAGAGTACCCTTCATTCAAAGTGCTTTTTAAACACTAGCAAACTAAACTTCTCAAATACAGCTGCGTGCAGCTCGGGCTGTGAACTTTATTAGGTTTAGAGCGGTAAATTTTTTTTTTTCTTTTTTTTTTTTCCCCCTTTCCTCTTTCTGATTTGAATCCGCCCATCTTCACATGACAAAGTTTGACTTTGAGTCAGCCTCGGCCGAGCTCAAATCTGCATGTCAACCTTCTGAATTTCCCATGTTCGCGTTTAAACCGTGCAGATTCACCCCGTCCTGACACTCTCGATATTAATCAAAGTTGCTCAGCACCGCTCCCCCTCCCTGGCGCGAGGTGTGCGGCGTAGGCAAGCAGGCAGCGGAGAGCTTGCAGCCTGCTTTTCAGCTGCAAGTCATGCCCAAGAAATGAGGTTCAAGGGGTTCAGCCTTCAGGCGCTTGTGTTTAAGCCCAGTACTACTGCGTGGACTTGGGCTGAGCGTAAAGTCTTTGTAGGCTGGTCTGGCAGCCGAGCCTTCGACCATCCCCTTCCCGCCCTCTCCTCCAACCTCATGCATTTACCTCCTCTTTTCGATCAAAATATTTTCGAACGTAAATCTCCCGCTGGAAATCATAATAAAGAAGTTTAAACAAATGACTTGCATATTTCCTAACTGCTTCTGCCTTGCTCTGGGCTTTAATTGTAGGAGGGACTAGGAGGAAATTGCTCTGCGGCGATGACATGAACAGATTTCTTTCTTTCTTTGAATGATGGCATTTTCAACTTTTAATCCCTTTCATCAGAAACTGGGTGAAAATCATAGTCCTAAACAATAATTAAAATAAAATTTCCATCTCTTGACAGAGAGAGAAATTGTTTATAGTAAATGTGCCTTTCAGCCTTCCCTCATGCCTTCTCCCAAAAGGGCTGATTAGGATGTAATAATTGGGGATGATAGCAGGAGGAAGATGACAATTCCATTTAATTAAAGATAATTTATTTTACTTTAACTTGGTGATGTCCCACATGAATAAGAGTAGATTTAGCAGATAGATTTATTAATGGGTACTGACATCTCTGCTGACATAAAAAGCAAACATTTTCTTTCCTCATTGTTTTTATTGTGTCTCGGCACCTGAAACCGCCGTCACCCCACTTCCCGCCGTTCCCGGAGATGAAGCCATTTCCGCAGAGGGCACAGCTCGTGATTCATCACCCGAGAGGGGTCTGAGGCGCTGGGTTCGGACCAGGACCCACCTCTTCCTAAAAATCAAACCGCAGGAAGGCGGAATCAGGTCTGGGCTCCTTTCCGCTCGTCGCTGAAACCTTTGTTTCCACTTGAGTTGGTTGAACATCCAGCTGTCCTGGAGTTCGCCGGAGCACTGGGTGAAGTCCCAGCTCCTTGGGATGCGGAGGGAGCACCGGGAGGGCCGGGCTGGAGCTGGGGCACAAGGTGCCTGACAGCAGGTTTGGCGTCCGAGCCAGTAGCAGAGCAGTTAGTAACCGATTTCCTGGAGATGCTCCATCAGCCTTCGTCCTCCACGGGGGTATTTCCATCCCTAGCGCTCTCCAGTGAAGGGTGGCTGCCTTTGGGTTGTCCCAGTTCCTCCCAGTATGCCCAGTTCACCCTGCGTCCGCTTCGGTCCCCTCTTGCCACGCCGATGAACGTCAACCACCCCGCGCTCGGCTCTGCTGATCGGTACCACTGTGAGCGTTTACTACTGGGTGTACAACCCACCGCTGCCAGGAGCTTGTGCCGGGACTTCAGGCAGACGGCTAAGATCTAATTAATGATTGTGTATGCTTTAAATTATTTGAGCCCACTATGCTAGGTAGATAATGACCAGAAGCACTGGAAGATTGCAAAATTAAGGCTCTTTTCTCGCGGAGAGATTTGAGAGGAAAATACGGGCAGATGTCTGATACATTCACTGTCTCTGCGTGTATTTGTAAACAGAGC
Source organism: Aramus guarauna (assembly GCA_013400195.1). Classification (NCBI taxonomy): domain Eukaryota; kingdom Metazoa; phylum Chordata; class Aves; order Gruiformes; family Aramidae; genus Aramus; species Aramus guarauna. Next base: position 713,931 of record VXBL01001597.1, on the reverse strand, counting down.
GTAGGAAATTTAAAAAACCCAACACAAAATGGTTCTCGATAAATGCAGTGGAGAAAAGGAACTTAGAAAGCAGATCGTGAAAGAAGGAAAACGCATGAAGTAGTCCTTTTCCTTTTCTCTGTCTCTTCTGGGAACTCCTTTGCAAAAAATATAAATGCTTAAAACCAGACTATCTTACGTGAAATGTGAGTAAGAATTCACGTATGGCAACTGCCCCTGGCACTCAGCCAAGTGGCACCTTTGTTCTTTTCATCGTCACTTTTATTTCTATTTTCCCACTCTTTTTTTTTTTCTCTGCTCCGTCTTTATTGGTTTTTTTGGAGGTCTGATTCTGCCTTGCTGAGCACCTGCAACTGTTGAAATCCTGGTAACTGCAGGATGTCGGCTTAATTTTTTAATCTTGTCCCATCCCTCTGGTCACAGCCCTGGTTCTTTGTGCTTTCTTCCTACTCACTCCGTCTCGATTTTGCTCTTTTCCTTCTCCTCCTGGACATGTCCCCTGCTTCTCTCCGTTGCCCTCTGCATCCTTGGGGTCCTCCCTGAGCCCCGCCGCAGCGAGGTCGGTCTAACCGCTGCTCGCCATGAGGCTTGTGTGTTGGTTTACCCAAGTCAGGTAAGTTAGCCAACTCTTGCCCTCCGCTCTTGAGTCACCAGCTCCTCATCAGCTTTCACAGAGTCAGCGTCTCCAGAATCTATCATTTTCTCTTTCCTCGTTCCTCTGCAGCCTCTGTTGCGTCTTCCGTGCTGGTGTGTCTTTCCATCCCTTCATCCGTGCATTCTCCGAGTGCCGGCTGGTGACAGCAGGCTCGTGTCTTGGAGAAGCACGACCAGAGTCGTGCGGAAGCCTGGAGTGGTGTCAGGGCAGGTCTTGGGGGCTGATCCCCACCGTGCTCACATCCGTGTGACCTGCTGGCTTGAAAAAAAGAAAGAAAAGAGGGGAAAAAAACCCCCGATGGCAAAGCCATGCCCAGCCGCGCGTCACTCAGCGGTACCGAAGGCTTTGTGTCTGACGCTGCTCTTCGACTCTGCCCGTCTTGGCTGGTCTCGCCGCTGGTGGTGCCAGGGATGCCGGGCATCCCCCTTTGCTTCGGCCTTCTGCCGCGCGCTCCTCAAAACGTTGAGGTCTTTCTGCTCTGCCCATCGCGATGGCCCATTGCTGCCTGGTTATTACATTTCCCTCTCTCTGGAGTTCTCTCTTTTCTTTCTGCTTTGCTTTCCTGTCTTTGCGTTCCTCTTGCCGAAGGCGGCCACCTCCCAACCTCTCCTTAGCTGCTCTTCGGGCTTCTCCTTTTCTCGCTCCTCTCCCTCTTCCTTTTCGTTCCCTAATGCCTCCTGGAAACGGTTGTGCTTTGGAGGGACCATGGGGTGAGCTCTGCCTCCTGGTTCTCCGGGATCGCGGAAGAACGATGTCGTGTTAGAGCAGAATTCACCTGCGGTTCCTGGCCCGGCTGGGGGTCGTGGCGTTTGCTCTTGCCCTGCGTCGGTAATGAGCCGGGACAGCTGCGGGATAAAGACAAATGGCAGCAAGAAATCGGAGTCTGAACAGAAAATCTCCGGGTCTATTTATGTTATTGTTGCTTCTTTAGAGTGTGCGTTACTGCACAGGAATGACATAATGTTGTAACTTCTCTCTTTTTTTTTTTTTCTTTTTTTTTTCCCCTCTCTAATTTAGTTGACCCCTTTTTTAACTTTGGGCGTTCACGAGATGCAGTATTCAGCAGTCCCATCTGGAAGACATTTTAACCGAACAGGATCTGCAGACTTAGAGGATCGTATAGGGTGGGATAAGGGGGGGGGAAATAAAAGTCAGGCAGCTAACGTTCCGGGTACGCCGAGCGTAGGGCAGCTCTTTGTGCGAGCGGCGGTTCCTGGTGGGACGGGAACAACCGGCGTGCGGCACGCAGGTGGTTTGGTCCAGATTGCAGCGTTTCACCTCAAAACGAGCTGTGGTTTGTAAAGCTGGCGCTTTGTAGTGGCTTTTGAGTCGACGTCGGTCTTTGCAAGTTCCTACTCGATGGCGCGAGAGGAAAGCCAGGGCCCGGCGGGGCGGCGTGCTGGGCCGGTGGCCGTGCGGCAGCCGGAGGGAGGGAGCCCAGGCGCCGGCCGGCACAAAACCTGCGCGCGCAGGAGCCCGGCGCAGGGAGCGCGTCCGGGCCGGCGTCCCTGGTGCAAAACCTTCACCGAGAGACGTTTTGGCACGTCAATGAGTCTCGCTCAGATTTTTTTAATAAACAAAGCAGCAGGAGAGGAGATAACAGCGGGACTAAACCTGCCGCAAAACCCGCAACCCCGGGGTCGGGGGTTTTGGCGCACGACGCGCGCGTCAGCTAAAGGACGCGGTACGAGAGGCGATCGATGCGGAGGGGATGGAGGGGTGCGCGTGTGGGACCGGCCTCGCGCCCGCGCTGCCTTTCCGCGGCGCTGGCCGACCTTTGCCATGAACCCCGCAGAGCCCCGGCCCGGCGGCGGCGTGCCGCGCAGGTGGTTACCCCGGCTCCGTACACTTGTTTTTCACGGCGCACCGTGCACTTAACGGCTCAGCGGGACCTGCAATTTCATACCTCTCGCGGGGCCGGGGGGGTGGTTCGCATGTGCTTTTCTGTGTCGGGGCTCATATGGTCTCAATTACCATTTGATGGCAACGCCAGGCCCGAGGCCTTTCGCGTGTTTGTCCTGTGAGAAAGATCTGGAAGAGCCGACATCTGGTTTTGATCGCTGCAATTGCAGGTTGATAGAATAAACGCGGGGTGAGGTGGGTGGGTTTTCCTTCCGGCCCCCTTCCAGGCCGGGCTGGTAACGCGCTTCGCTGGCGGGGCTGCGCTTTTCATCAGCGCCCGCCGCCCCCGCGCCCNCGGTTTGAGAAGTGCCCTTCTGCTGGAAACCTGGAACGGGGCAGCCCCGCCGAAAGGGGGGTCTGCTCCTCGCACGTACTGAAGCGCAGAATTTTTTTTTTTTTTTTAATTCTATTTTTTAACTAAAAGCTGGGGAAGATCGTCCCCAGCCTGGCAGAGCAGTGGCTGGTGTGATGGCAGAGCTGGGAGGAGTGAGGACAGCAGCCGAGCGCGTCCCCCAAGTGCTTGTAAAGGAAGGAATAGTGATTTTTGTTTTTGGTTTTTTAAATTTTTATTTTTTTTTTAATATTTAATGTTTGTAGTGTTGCTGGTGAGAGCGTTTCCCTCGGCTCTGGCCGGGGACCCCGCGCTGCCCGGGGCAGCACCGTCAGCCCTCACCCGCCAGCCGGCGTCTGGGGTTCAGCCCGGTGCGGACGGGGAGTTCCCGGGGCGCGGAGGCAGCAGCCCCGCTCGCAGCACCGTGAAACGGGTTGTGACCGGGGAAGTTGTGGTACCTGAGAGCGCCAACGGCCGCGGCCGGTCCGTCGGTGGAAGCCGCGGGGTCCCACCGTGGCGGAGGTCGGTGGGAAGAGGCAGCGCGGCGTGGCCGGTGCGGCAGGCTCCGAGGTTCCTGCGAGGAGCCCGCCCTGCTTGGTCAGGTACTCGCCTCAAAGAGTTTTTCCCTCTGCGCAAAGCTGACATCTGCTAATGCAGAGCGGCTTGTTCCAGCGAGCAGGTTTATTCCTCCTGACAGCTCTGATAGCCACTGCGCTCTGCCATTTGGTAATGCACTTGTAATTTAATAAACGTTCTCCTGGAGATCTTAATTTTAAAGGAGTTTCACCGTGTATTTTAAAGTCTCTGGCCTGCTGATTGATGGGTTTATTCTCTTCACAAATGTTTCCTTAGAGCAGGTACCTATTTAACCGGATTGTTCCGCCTACGGAAATACGCTGCTCTCAATCACGATTGTGTTTTACAGCCTGCGCTTTACGTTTGCGCCGTGCGTGCCAGGTAATAGACTTTGCCTCATTTCACCTGGCGTGCAAAGGCCGGGATGGGGCTGCGCGTCGCCCCGGAGGGGACCCCCCCATCCAGCCTGCCTCGCGCTGAGCGTCTCCTGAGCAGGAAAATGGAGACGCGTTTCAATCCGAGGGGAAATCTGAAATCTTCTGGCAACGGTGCAGCCAGTGCCTGAGCGAGGAGGAGAGGCGGAGGGAGTTGAGGAGCAGAGCCAAGACGGAAGGGGAAAACCCAATCTCGCACATCTCCCTGCTCGGGCTGGGTCTCCAAACACCTGCACCCGGCTGCCCCGGCCCGCTGGTGAGCCCGCGATGGGTCGAGGACGTGGCCTGCCCCACGCTGTCTTGATGCTGGAGGCATCTCCTGGTACTTGGCAAGCACCGACCTCCCTACCGGTGATGTCTGTTGGCATCTTCAAGGCCGTTTATCCTTCGTTCGATGGACTACAGATCCCCAGGGCCTGAGCACGTCACCATTGGCACCAAGCGCGTGGTCCATCCAGCCCGCGAGCGTCCCGGGATGCTCGGCTCGGCCGGAGGCCTTGGGGCAGCTCTGCTGACCGGGTCTCCTGAAAGATGTTAGAAACGTGCTCCCAGGACAGCGAGCTTTCCGGAAGAATTGAAGAAGAAAAGGTGTTTGGAACTTGCAGGCAGGCTCCCAAAAACGACAACAATGTGATAATTTTTTCATCATGTCATAGTACAGAATGGCTTGTTTTTCCCAGATCATTATTCATCATCTCTTCAAACCTCCCAGCATGAGTCAGAGTGATTTTCTAAATTCAGGCTCTCTTTTAAGAATATTAACATCTTTAAATCTATAATATATTTTCTGTCAAATCAGAAAGTCACTCGTACACATCTGTGGTTTACTCTCTTTTGCCTTTTTGTAGACAGTGTATTACCATTTTTACCAGTGCCATAAATTTAACCCGTTTTACTTTCGCTATTCTGGATCAAGTTATCGAGCTGTTTGCTTTATCAACACTTACTCATGATAATTTATGTCTCTGTTTCAGTGGGGTTATCGGCGCCATTCCTTCTTTGTAAAATTATCTGGCAAGCATTTTTGGACAGATTATTAATGTGATAAAATAATACACTTCTTGCCTTTTTTTTTTTTAAACATCGCTTTGTGGAAGAATGACAGGAAGACAGGGGCCAGTCAGAAGATTGTTCATCCAGTTAATCGTCTCCTACGCTCCTTTTACTGCCTGTCGAAAATCCTGCAGCCCTGAGAATACAGAGGGAAACAAATCTGGAGACTTCTGCGCCTTTTAACACGAGAGGAATTTCCATGCGTGCTCTTAGCTAATGTCGTGATAACATGAGAATCCCACTGTGATAAAAAAATCTGAAAATAATGAATATTTATGTGGGCAGAGCGACACTTCTTCAGGAAATACAAGGTTCTTTTTTTTTAAAAAAAGCTACCTTATACCTCCTCAAATTTTTCTCGTGACTGAGCCTGTCACAGCAAAATGAGTTCATTTGCTTCAGCCCAGTGGCTCTCACTGGGTGAAAATTCAGCTGTAAAACCAACAGAAGCATAAATCAAGTATCTGCCTTTAGCAAGGAAGAGTTACACCCAGTTACACGATGCTTTGTAAGCTGGCATTTATTTTGGCTCTTTTTCCCATCCTTTCACGACCGCCGGCCTCCGTCCGCCCTCCCCTGCTCCTCCTGCTGCTTTTGCTTCTCTCGCCTCCTCCGAGCGTGCCCAGGAGATCCCGGGCTGCCACCCGCCGAACCCTTCACTGAGTGTCGTACCGCTGCTAAGGACGCTAAAGGAAAATCCCCGAAGGCTTTGGACCCAGGTCGAGTTGTCACCTCGTCCCCTGGCCGGTGGGGAGGGCGGACGGCGGCTGCGGGCAGGTGAGACCCGAAGGCAGCGCCCTGCCTCTGCACCGGCATCCCCGGCCAGCGCCGCGGCTTCGACCACCGCCGCGCTGTCATTCCGTCGAAGCGCTGGCCGTACCGGATTCGGTTATTTCTGGAGCGCGTTCCTGCTGAGCCCCATCGGCGTGGCGCGGGGGCAGCTCTCGCCGTGGAAGTTGTGACCCCGCAGCGTTACGGTTCGGTTTGAGGACAAGCAGCGAAGCGAAGCAAACTCCTAAATTAGGGAATAAGTCAGCAAGAGGCATAAAATCCAAACTGGTTTTCTTTACAGTGCGTACGGGGAGCTGTTAGACGTTTATAACTCACGCTCTGCAGGTACCGCAGAAAGCGGAGGTGCAAAGCCAAACTTCCGTCGGTGGGAGGGGACCCTTTCCGGGCCTCGCTTTTGGGGAGCTGGAGCCGTGTCTGAAAGCAGTCAGGCTGGATGGCCGCAGGAACGTTGGAAAAACCAGGCGTTAGCTTGAGACCAGCGTGTAGCCGCGTGAGCGGGAGGGCCGGGCCGCGCCGCGCGGGGAGAGGTTGGGCGAGAAGGGATCGTCCCTGTCCCGGGGTGGGAGAGGTGCTGGTCACCCCTGAAATGGCAGGAGTGATCCCAGGGGCCACGGGAGGGGTTTTCTTCATCTCTTTTCAGGCCGGGACTCACCTCATTTTTCCCAGGCAGCCGCTCTTACCGCGCGGTACTTGGGCTGCGTCGGAATCATTGCCTCGCTGATGAGGTCACCTGCTAGGTGTTCATTCACCTATCCCTTGGGAAACCTCCCCGGCAGTCAGGGCGATTTGTGGGATACCTGGCGACTGAGCGCAAGGGAAGAGAGCCGTAACGGCGTCCGGCCTTTTCACTGCACGAGTTAAACACATCTCCTCTGCACCGCTGGCTTTCCCTCGCGACTCCCCGTCACACCGCAAGTGCCCTCGGTAACCTCAAGCGCAGCAAGTAGGGGACGACTGGGATCTACTTACACGATGAGAGCAAGACGCGGTCACCTCGGCGTACAGGAGCGATTGCTCCCACGAGCGGGTGGCACCAGCATCCCGTGTCCGGCCAGGGCGGGGATGGGTGGTGCTGGAGGGGTGGGGAGGGGGACGCCCTTCCCAGGACACCCTGCCCGCTCCGTGGGTGCAGCCCGGAGAAGAAACGCGGTGCCAGGCCCGGAGCTGTTCAATATATCACGATACAGCAGAATAACGGCTCTGCATTAGACACCGTTCTGTAAAGGCGCCCGTTACACCTCTGCTCGGCGTGGCGGAGCGGTGCAGCCGCTCTGCAGGCAGCAGGCACGCCGCTTTGTTTGGAACCGCGAGAAGGGCCTGACGCGTGTTGCGTTGGAGCGCCGGCGCAGCCCGCGTGCTGCCTTCGACGTCCTCGCTGCTCGCCAACCTGCCTGCTCGCTTCCTCTCTCTCCGCGCACCGCGTATATTCAAGCATCTTTTTTTGTTTTGGGGGGGTTTTTTCCCTCCCCCCCCTCTGCCTGCCCATCTTTAATCTTTCAGCATTGAACCTGGCATTCAGGTATCTTTTCTGAAAACCTCGGCCATTTCTGTAGGGTTGTTCTGGACGCAACGTTTTGGAAGCCGGGGCGGGAGCAGCGGTTGGAGAGGGCACGGTTGGGCAGGGGGGTTTGGGGGAGGCATCCCCTCACCCTCCTGCTGAGCAGAGTGCAGGGGTTGGGGCCAACTGATGCCTCCCACCACCCTCCTTCATCCCTTCTCTCAGGATTTTGAAAAAGCCTCTTGCCTGTCGCCCCGACCTCTCCTCCCTCGTCTTTGCAAGACACGGAGGGGCCGAGGTCAAGAGGGACTTTTCCCTCCGCCGCGGGTTGAAGCCGTCACTAACGTCCCGCGCCAGCTCCCTTTCCGCATCGCGCTCGGCACCCTGAAGGCAGAGCTGGGCTGCAGACGGCGATGCTGGGGGTGCTAATATTAGAGGTGACGCTTCGGGCTGTCGCAGCTGGTGCCTGCCCTGACCCATGGGTGCAGGGACCGATCCTGGGGTGGTGGGACCCCCCCGGTCCCTCGCTGTCGTGGTGGAGGCTGGGACGGCGGTGCACGTGGCAGCTCTGCCCCAGCGTCGTGGCATGGCCGAGCGCTGGGTGCCCCTGCCTGGCCAGGGTCAGCCCTGCCCGCCCTCGTGCAGGCAGGCAGCAGGGTTTGCCTGTTGCCTGCTACGTATTTGTCCCGTTAATCCAGGTCAACGCGGACACGCCAGCGGAAAGCTCGCTCCCGGGATGGCAGCGTCATGGCAGTCGGCAGCGCTGATTGCATCCCGCCCGGCGTCTCCCGCTCAGCGGCGCGGGCTGTCGGCTTCGCCGCGGCTTGGTTTGGTGGGTTGGGCGCAGAGGTGCGTTGTCTCTTGTTCTGCCCGTCCAAATAATCTTCAGCCTTTCCTGGGGCTTTCTCCTGGCTGGTGCTGGGGCATTTCTCCTCCTCCTGAGCACCCCAAACCCACGTCAGCCTCCGCTGAGGCATAAGGCACTATATTAACAAAAAATAAAATAAAAAAAAAAGACTTCTGCTTTGATTTGTAACGCGGGGCTTGTCCCGGAGGCCGAGCTGCTGTTGGCCTTGTCCACGTTGAGGTTGGCGGAGCGGCTGTGCCGCCCGGGGAGGCGATGCCAGGCTGCCTGGCTCCGTCCCGGCGCTGGGACCCCCGAGGCGTGCGGGGAAGTTACTCTGCATCCCGCAGCCTTCTGCTCCCTGGTTTTTGGGTTTAGATGTTGGTTGGGGGGGGCAGTTAGAAGGGGAAAAGCCCTTTGGCCGCCGCTGCCCTGGCTGGGGGATGCCGGCCGGAGGAGAGCCGGGCGCTTTTCCCAGCCCCGCCGGCGGCCGTGCTTCGCTGGTGGATTTCTCTTCCCTTTCGCTGTGACCTGCGAACGTCGGAGCAGGCGCTCTGCCAATTTTGTGATCTGCTGCCTGCTTCAAAATGGAGGCAGGAAGGTATCCATTTTCATCAAGGAGATGACAGTGCTTCAGTCTTCCTGACCATCTGGAGAGAGGCACCTCCAGCGCAGAAACAAAGCGCGGAGGAATAGAGGGAGCGTCTAGGCGAAGGGAATAAACTGCCCTGTCAATAATAAAGGAGGCTTATCAGCCCGGATTGGATTGAGGGGGGGGATTTTATTTTGGGGTTTGTGTTGGGTTTTAAATGCTGTCCTGGTGGGACTGAACTAAAGCAAGAAACACAACAGATTTTTCTAAAAGGCAAGTTGCAGAAAGCTCTGGCGTATTAGCGGACGAACGTAAGGAAATGAGTGTTTTGGCACGCGTACTAAGTTTATTGCACAGACAAATATAAGAAGTCCTCGGAAAGGAGGAGTGTTCCCCCCGATGTGTACACATGCTGTGTTGGTGGTCTTGTGTCGATCCAGGTTTTTAATAGTCCTTTCAAGCTTCTCTGGAAGGAGCTCGATCCATGGGAATTTAATATCCCAAGATGTGTTTGTAATTTTCAGGGTTCTTGATAATGCCGTTTTTCTAAATTTCGGTGGGGTTTTTTTTGTTGGGTTTTTTTTTTTTTAGTTTGGGAAATAAAGTTTTTGACTTCCTTGCAGTGCTTTCGGTTTTGTTCTTCAGTGGGTAAAGTCCGTACACTTTTGCACGAGAAAATCAGCGTCGTTTCAAGTTCTTGTTTATTTTAAGCTCCGCAGTGCTCTAGGAAGAACATATGTACGTCTGTTTGTTCATTTTATTTACAGAAATACATAGTTTGACAAATACCTTGCAAATATCCTTGTTTAAAGCTGGAAAATGTCAGGCTGGAGTTTCTTTTGAAGCTTAAAATTTATTTTCCAGTCACACATATACTGAGGTTTTTGTGTTCTGAGAGAAGAATTATGTGGTGTTGCGCACTGATTTATACCGAGCAAGGTACAAACTCAATATTTCTTTCCTGCTTCCTGCTAAAGGCATACTAAATTAGTCTTTTTTTTCCTTAGGTTTATGCCCCGTCAGCAAGCACTGCCGACTACAATAGGGATTCACCAGGTTATCCATCCTCAAAACCAGCAGCCAGCACTTTTCCCAGCTCCTTCTTCATGCAAGGTAAGAGGCTGCTTTGAAAAGGAAATCTATTTTGCATACATTTTCTGTGTTTGTATTTTGGTTTATATGTAGTCGAGACACGCTGGAATATCATCTTGTGGTCTCTAACATTACCATTAAAATGAAGACCTGCACGTCTTCGTTTGACCATTATGCCTCCGAACATCTTGTTTTGATCCTGCAGCGAAGCAGCATAATGAATAACTCGCCAGCCTCTTATCGTCTGAGCTTCTTGAAGCTTTTTTTTCTTTCCCCCCCCCGCCCCCAGCATGTGCTTGTGCACATACATTATGCAGATCCAAAATGCACACCGGTTTGTGCGTTTACTTTGTGCATCGTTGTGTTATGCTAACGGGCGAGATTTTGTCTTATGTAAAGCGTACGGTGCTACGAGTTACGTCTGTTGGCGTGCATGCGGAATTAGAGCAGCCTTTTTGAAATGAAGCTGTTTCTCACCCCCGTTTGAGGATGGGTTAAGAGTTTGCACCTATTCCCTGCTGCCATGTTGTATTTCTCGCAACGGTGGCGTGCAAGTACAGGGAAATTCGGTGTCGCTTAGTAAATAAGATTCCTAGAGTTTGGAAAGATCCCCGCACAGTGAGGGTGCTCCTCTTTTGCCACGTTTAGGGCAAAATAATTAGCTTTTAAACGCTTGGACGCATACCCCGCTTTAGGCTAAGCGAAGGGAAAGTAAATCTGTTGAATTCGGCAGGACGGCGAGGCTAACGTTACTTGCAGGACAAGGGACTGGATTTTATTCTATATACATATATATATGTTTTCCGATTCCCGCCCTTAGGGGGAAAAAAAAAACACCCCACTTTTGTGTCCCCACCACCTGAAGGTCACGGGAGCTGCTCAGCATCCCCGGGGATGGCTCAGCACCGTGTCTCAGGGTGAGCGGGCCATGTCCTGCGGAGCGGTGCCACGTCTCCTCCGGCTCTTCGTTCGAGGACGCTGGTGTCTGGGTTTCCGTCAGGCGGCTGTCGGGGGGGGACGAGCCGGCTGCCCGCGAAGGAGCAGCAGCGGGCAGGGATGCGGGCAGGGATGCAGGCAGGAAGGACCCTCCTGTCCTGGGACCGGGGCTCGAGCAGTGCGGGGAGGGGTTCTGCTGGTCCTCCACCAGCTCCGGGGGCTCCTCGCGGGAGGGAAGGGGACATCGCTCGAAGCACTGACCCCTTCGGTCACCTCCTGAGCGGTGGGGCGTATGGGCCAGGACTGAAAAGGAAAAGGTTCTCTTGGCTTAAAACATGAATAAATACCACCCCAAGAGCAACCTGTTAGGAAACTCCTATGGAGTTACAAAGCCGGGGATTAATCGGGTTCTAATGATATCAAATATTTACCCTGTGTAGTGCGTAGCCATTCTGCGGTTTTCAGTGTTATCTTCTGGCAGATTCGTATTGAAGACATAAATCTGAGTTAAATGACTGTTCAAACAGCCATGGGGAGGTGACGGTAGAAGTGCTGCTGCTGCCAGGGTGTTTGAAGTGTGTAAACAAGGCAGGGCTGTAGGTGAGACAATCATTTTTTATTAGACCAACTCCTGTAGTTTGAAAAAGCCGACAACTTTTCCAGCCCACGTGCCCGTCTTTCAGGTCGGGCTGATCATTATGGAAAAGTCACCTTTTATTTATTTCTTTTCCTCTTCTTTTTGTTGACACGCTGGCATTCTTCCAGTAGACAATACATTTCACTGCATTATTATAACTCCATTTCAGCGTGCCTAGTTAAATGCAAAATATGCAACCGCGTTACTGGGTAAAATTTGGGGAGCCCTTTTTGTACTCCTCAGTGCACATCGTGCCTCGGCCGTGAGCTNGGGTGAAGGATGGGTGCTGTGCTTCGGAGGTGCAGAGACACAAGCTGTGAAATCCCTAAAAGGAGGAACCGCACAAGTGGTGCTACTCGCTTTTTAAACAAAAAGCAACAGTGAAACAGCTCAGAAAACTCTCTGGATATGGGAACATTCAAAGCTCAGGAATTATCCCATCGTGTCCCAAGTGGAGGTATCTCCAAACTCGTTAGCCCATCCTCGTTCTGTGGGCTTCGCTGTATTTTGTTTCAGTGTTCAGACTTCTGTCTCTGATGAAGTTTCTTACAACGGACTTGATGTCCTTGAGTTTATGGTACCAGAGCAGGAATAAAGCGGCAGGAAACTTTTTGAGCCTAAGTGATGTGACCGTAACGAAGCACTGCAGGATGACACGAGCATTCACCGTCGCTCGGTTCGGCTTCGTTGTTGTTAGAGGGGGTGGCTTTATGCTAAGGGGGCCTAGCCCGTTAGGGTCGTTAGGGTCTTTGGGATGGAGTTTGCAGCGGGACCAAGCCGGGGGTTCTGCGGGCTCTGGCGCCAGCGGTGTTTCCCTCCTGTGTTACAGATGGCCATCACAGCAGCGACCCGTGGAGCTCCTCCAGCGGGATGAACCAGCCCGGGTACGGGGGCATGCTGGGCAACTCTTCTCACATCCCCCAGTCCAGCAGCTACTGCAGCCTGCACCCGCACGACCGCTTGGTAAGGCACGGGGCGAGGGGGGGGGACACGGCTCACACCGGGCGGTGGTCGGCACATCGCGCCTACCCGCTCGCGGCACGGACGCGTCTTCCCGTCGGGTCTTCCCAGCTCCAAGAAATCGCGGACAGCTTTGCCTCAGAGGAAAAAAAAGCAGTCCCGCGGAGCGTTCCTTCAGCCGAAGCTGCGGGAAGAGGCTCGAGCCGCGTTTGCACCCTCTGCCCCTTTTGTGGCCGCCAGCCTGCGATGAGCTGCGCGCGCCTCTGCTTTTTGGTGCTTGTAATTTATGGCACTCGGCGTCCTCTGCCGCTCTGAGTTTATAGATAACTATCTAGCATCAATTTTCTGCTTTAAATAAGGGAGGGGTTTTTTTATTTTCTCCGGTACATCCTGATCTCTCGCAGGAGGAAGTTGCTGGGACCGATTCCGTCTATTGTATTGGACTAGAATAAAACTGGAATTAAATCTGATCTGAGTGCAGCTTAGGGGATATTCTCCTGATGTCACGGCTGAATTGGTTGTGTAGAGATAACACTGCGTTCCATCAGTTCAGTTTTGGGGGTTTGTTTTTTAAGTAAGAGGTAAAGAAACGATCAGATAGCTAAAGTGAAAGAATTTTTCTCAAAATGTGTGGAACATCCCAAGTAAAGTTTTTTTTTCTATTCTGTGCCTCTACTTTTCATTCTTGAAGCCCGTTAAAAAGAAAGAGTAATGAGGAGCACTGGTTTTATGGGAGAAGAGAGTCCGTTGCTGTAAAAGTCTTGCAGAATCATCTTTTGGGGGAGTAAGAAGAATTAAAACTCACTCTTGCAAACTGAAAATTAATTTGCAAAACAAATCTTTACAGTCTCACATTTAATGAGGTTAGCACACTGCTATGTAAAATTGATAGGAAGTCAGAAGCAAAAGAAATTGCCTCAAAACCTGCTTAATCATGTCCTTATAAAAGGCATAATTAAGGCACTACGCAAACTTAACGTTGCTCTGAAGTGACAAGCATATATAACAAAAATTGAGCATAACTTTTAAACCCCAATTTCATCTCATTTGTTATCTACGCTGGTACTCACTCATCAGAATTAGGTGGCTTTTCGTGGTGTCAGCGCAGGGTGGAGGTAAGACAGCAGAGTGTCTTCATGGGGCAAGTCTGCAAACGGTTTTGTATCGACGTTTACCTCGATTCTGAATTTCCTGGGTTTGTAACAGGTAGGGGTTTTCACGAAGAGTTAAAATATTTCTGCAGTGTAAAATGGGCAGGGATATTCTACCTAAACTCCCCCAAATATTTTTTTTTTTTACTGTGTAGGTATTATTACTTATCCTAAATTTCAGAGATGGTGAGGACCGCTGATACCAGTCCGAGTTGTAGGTGCTCAGTGGTGACGAGGTTCATATTAATCGTTTATTACGTGTGTCTGGACTGGCAGAGCCCTCTGTGTTTGAGGAAGCACTGGGATAGAAGGGAGGCAGTGCTGCTTTAAATCCTCTCCGCAGAATTCCTGCTGGAGCATCGACGAGAGGTCAGCAGTGTGTGGTCAGCTGGAGCATCCATGAGTGCTCGGCTCGTCGAGGAACGTTTGAACGATTTGAGTTTGGTTCCCTGCAAATGTCCTTAACTTCTCAGTGACCTGTAGAGAAAATGCATATGGAGGAGGAAAAGAGAGGAAAAAAAAGAAAGAAAGAGCTGTTGTTCGTTATTTTTACTTCCTCGGGCATATCAGTAATTTTCTAAATAGATGTATTGAATGGAGAGAACATTTCTCCACTAAGCCATGTTCAGATCCCACGTTTTTCCTAAAACATTTGGCAATAGCGGCTTGATGTCTCCCCCTGCGCCAAACCAGCCCTCGGATGCGTGATACGGAACAGCCTTTTCCCAGGGGAGATGGAGTCACTGGTGTTCATACTCTTGACCTAAGCGATCGTTATTTGCTCCTTTCTCCATCACAGGAGAAGTTTCGTACCATTTCGGCCAGTTGGGTTCGGGGCTGGAGTCCTGGAGTGGTTTATAACGCGGCAAAGCCTGAAAACGTTCTTCAGGCCTCAGTCAGAGTTGATGGTCATTTTTTCCATGGATGAGAAAAATAGGTTTGGGCTATGTAGTTTACATTCTGTGAGGTAACTTGGCGTTTAATTACAAGAAATCCTGCAGAAGTAACTAAATAGTAGAAAGGAAGGGAAGGATGGTTTTGGCCAGCTTACTCCGAACCACCTAGGGAGGCCGAGGGCACTGAGATGCTCTAACGCTTCCGTGCCTTGGTCCTGGGCCTTTGTCTCCAGCTACCCGTGTTTCTAAGGAGGCTTCGTATCCGAGTCTCTAAACCCAACAGGACCCAACCCTGCAGGACCTCTTGCTGCTGGGGGCAGCGCCCAGACGACTTGGGTAGCTATGTGCCCGCGCTTGCTTGGAGAACTTAATCGGTCGTATTTTTGGTCGTCTGTCACACAGAGGTGCTGAAGTGGGAGGGAAAATCGATCCAGGTGCCAACGTGTTTCCTTATGGCATGTTTTGTGATACCGGCCGTGCGCTTCTCGTAGTCAGATCTTGGTTTTAACATCAAAAACAGTGTGGGGTTTCTACCACTTCCCTTGGAAGGCTTCTCCTCCAGCCAGTAGCTGTCCCTCTCAGAAAGCTTTGCTTGATACATCACCTACCTTTTCTTTCTTAATTTCTTCTCATTACATCTCTGTGGTACCATCATCAGTTAGGAACCGTCCGCTGTGGCTGTTTATCCATATCGGATAGGTGGATGCTGTGTCTCCTCCAGAAGATGTCAAATTAGGGTAGAAAAATACGCTCCACGCTTAGTCTCACGGCAGCGTTCTGCCTTTCTCAGTTGGGTGAAGTAGGACAGCACTTGGGACTGGGGCAATATGAGCAGCCTGCTGCCTTCCGTGTTCTCCGTAGTTAAAGTATTTCCTTTTTTTATCCTTTTTGCCACAGAGCTACCCATCACACTCCTCAGCAGACATCAATTCCAGTCTTCCTCCGATGTCCACCTTCCACCGCAGTGGCACGAATCATTACAGCACGTCTTCTTGCACACCCCCTGCCAACGGGACGGACAGTATCATGGGTGAGTTGAGGTCGAGCGCTGCGGCTGCCGCCCGGGGCTCTCCATTTCCCTCCCGTCTCCTCTCGCATCTGCTTCAGCGCACTGTGCTAGCACCAAAGAGCTGACGTCGCGGTGGAGGGTTATTCGGTGGTAGATCCATGTGAACCATGGACCCACGCGGGACCGCCGCCTTAGTTCAGTAGGTGCAGCCAGATAGCAAGAGTTTCCTGGAAACAAGGACATGGCAGTTGACTTTTGCCTCCTTACGCCTCTGACTCCTACCGCTTCTCTTTTGTGAATTAAATACGATTACAGCAAAAGCGCTCTGCTTCAGAGCTCGCGTGGAAGACGTTGCACCAGCTAAGTGCCTGATCCCGCTGGTTTGGAAGTCAGATTTTATTGCCTTCAGTGATTTTAATCGCCTGCAGTGCCGGGCGAGGTGATAATTCTGTATCACGACGTTCGTCCCCTTGGGTTCTTTGCTGGGTTTCCACGCGGTGGAGGGGGGGGAAGCGGCGATGGCGGCGTGTCCCTGTAAGGAGGAGAGCCGCCGGTGACGTTGCTGAGAGCGACTCTGTAAATTAAGAGCGTACCTCTACGTACATACTTAAATATTTGGCAAATACCGGTTCGTACTTAAGTAGAGGAAACAAACAAACAAAAAAAAATGGCTTTGCCAGTATCTCAAAGAGCAAATAAAGCTAATGAAATAATTGGTAAATAGGGAACACATCGCTGGACACATGTTTCGGATTACACACATGATTCTGTATTGAATGACTGCGAGCAGGACTAATGCAGTAAGAATGGAGGGTGGGTTCAAGCATTAACACATGGGCATCATATTTTTCAAGGTCTCTGAACAAAGAAGAAACCAAATACAGTCTCTTCTTAATTTGTCACTGTCTGAGAAAAAGGTATCCCATTTCGGGATAGCATTTCTGTGCTCAATCTTGCCATTCCATTGAGAGTTCTTCTTTTACAACATATTGCTGCTTCCGTGCACGTGACGTAGGAAAATCACTCTCTCCCTCAAAATAAGTCTAATAGAGTCAAATTGAATTCAGCCGTCTTTACGGCAGTTCCGCAGAAGCCTTGCAGGTAGCGTTTAGGGATGGATAATCTTGCAGAGGGATACAGAGAGGTAGGAGTGCCTAAATTTCCCGTGTAATAAAAAACGCATCCAGATTTTCATCCGGATTCATCTCCTGAAAACCCCAGTGTGTGAATCAGAAGAGCAACAATACAAAGACGCAGATTTTTTATTTTTTTTTATTATTATTTTTAGCAGCTGTAAATATTCAACCAGTAGTACTGTTGAGTTATGTCTGAACTGAGGGCTGCAAAAGTATTTCTTGGATCTTGCTGCAAGTCCTATTCTCCTCTTAAACCAGCCTCGCCTGGAGCCTGGGCACGCCGCGTCTTTTCCCTTTTCCAAGCCGTTTCCAAGCCTGGCCGGGAGCCGACCTTGCCTCCGTCCCGGTGCCCGGGCGAGATGAGCCGCGTTCCCCGATGGTCGTGCGGCTCGGAAAGGCAGCAGGGAGAAACTCCTTCCCAGGGACTGTAGGACGGCATTGGCAGCCGTTAATTTTATGCCGAGCGTTGGCTTTTTGTTTGCAGAGTCTGAAGCAGCGCGGGGTTGTAAGCAAGCGGTTATTGAGATAGAGCGCCTGTAGCATACGCTGTACGAGTCGATCGGATCCATCTGAGGCGTGTATTAATCCCGCTTGCTGCTTTCACTTCTAATGACATGTTGTTTGTATGACATTATGCACTGTGACATGCAGCTTTTCCAGGAGAAACATGATGTGCATTTCCCCTTGAGGCACTGGTTTCACAGTAATTTTATTACCCGAGCAGTCACATAATACCGCGCTGTATATTTTACAAGAACGTTAAGCTTCCAGTTACAGGAGGGTGGTGAACTGTCGCGCAGTGTAAGAAGAATATGACTTTTATCCAGCAATGTCACTTCCTCATAATTTGGGAAGATCATCAACTGTGAATGGTGCAAGTCTTTCCACTCTTCTTAACATAGAAACATAATTTCCAGTCTGCTGTTTCAGAAAGCACTATGACATCAGAGCAGTGTGAGCTTGTGCTAGAATTTAAACTATAAAAAGTCTGGCTGGAATTCTCAAATAGAAGGCTCCAGCCTATCGGTTACACTAGATGCTTTGCTAGATATAATTATACTTGCTGAGATACCAATTCCTGGAAGTTTATTCAATAATCTAAGATTTACAATCAGAATCCCACCAGAAGGATGTGAAAAGGCTGTACTTCATCATTCTGTCCCTTTGCCTTCCAGTGCGGAATTGTTCTTCGCAGAAACATGCTGAGAAAGTTTTAGGAGATTAACTATAACAATAAACACGCTCTTCAACAGAGTTAGAATCAATCCATCAAAAGGTTGCAGTCTTTCATGATGTTTTCAGTACATTAATAGTCTTGTGAGCGGGGGAATAGCTCACAAGTAGAAGCGACAGCTTTGGCGGTGCGTTTTCAAGTCCCGTTTTACAATCCTGTTCCCAAGTTATCTTGGCTTCCGCATCGTGCCAAAATTTGCTGACGCTTCGTGTCGGTGGAGACCTGCCTTCTCAGGCGGGGAAGCCAGCGTTCACGCTCAACGTGTGCGTGGTTGTAGTCTCTAATAAGAAGCACACGGAGAGCGGTTTGAGGAAATAAAGACTCGCACAGGTCGGTAAGAAACGCCTTACTGCTTCAGGCGGGTGGTCCATCTAGCTTGGCAGTCACTGGCCATTTCTGCAGCTCCTGCCCTTCGTACTGCCCCAGCAGCCGGGACTGTGGTGGTAGGGAGGTTGGAGGGGACATCCCCGCTTGGTTCTTCGAGCACCTATTCAGGACCCTGTGGTCCGTGCAATCATCTGATCCCCTTGGAACCTGCCGAAGCTGTCTGCTTGCATGGCTTCCCCTGGCTGCACGCTCGCGACCTGCTCTGTGGAGATGGGCTTCGCCTCCCTGTTCCAATTTCTTGTCCTGGAAGTTTCATTGAGCGTTCCGTTGCTCTCACCTCAAACCCGTGTCCATTATCGATTAATTAATTGAAACCCTTCCTGAAGTCTGGCTTGGCTACTCCATTCAACGAAAGCCCAGCGCAGAAATGTCTTTGATAAACCACGCCCTTCCAGCTTTGGAGGAGTTTCATAGCGATCCTCGCATTAAATTGTTCAGTGTTCTGTGTAAGAGCTTGAAAACATCGGTCCTTGTTCAGACCAAAAACTCATCTATGCAACAGTCCTGTCTGCAGCAGAGACTCTAAGGATTTCCTTAGGAGAATTCCTAAGGAGGAATATAAAGCCAAAGCAAGCGTGTATGATATTTTCCCAGTCATTCCAGCGCTGGATGCAGTTTTGAGTATTTAGAAAGCTTGAGTTCAGTCTTCTCCACGAAGTGCCCCAGCCTTTCCTGGAGGCTTGGCCTGGCACAGGGACGTTACGCATTTGTGAAACGGTGCTCCTCTGCTTTCATTTTGACTCTGCTCCCTCAAGACCCAATGTGGTCCTCCCTCCTTCTCGTGTTGCCGTAAGGTCCGGATGAGAACCTTTCTGCCCTTTGTTTGGGTTTGTGTCGCCTACATCATACTCCGCTGTAGCGGTGCTTTTCCGAGCCGGAGAATCCACTTTTATTGAGTTCATCCTCTAAAGGAACCACCCTCTACTTTTTCTGACTTCTTCTGTTCTGTAGACCTTGATGCTCTTTCTTGATGGACTTAGCAGATCTTTGCTCCATATCTGAAATACAGGTGTGTCATGAATTTGTAGAGGGACGTAACGGGCTTTGGGCTTGTTCTCTGCTTTTTGGCCAGTCTTGCTCGTTGTTGGGTTTTTCTTGGGGGCAGCTTGTTCTGCTGCTTAACCATCAGCTCGGGTTGTCAGCTAATGACTCGCTGGAGCTCTAGGTTTTCTCCTCTTTCTGGACTGCTTGTTAGGGAACCGAGAGCCTGCTTGCGTGTATTTATGGCATAAAGCTTTTCCCCCCGCCGTGTTTGTTGCCTATTGTGTTTTATGGCATTTATCGCCCAGCAAGTTAGTGTTACAAGAGCCTCTCTTTACACATAACGTTATATTTTATTATCCTGAGGCAGGATCTTGCCAAACGTCACAACCTCGGCGTGTGCCACGTCTTTTTCCAGGCCACGTATGAGTATGTTGAAAATACAGATCTGCACAACTGGGATTTTACTGGTAATATTCCTCCCTTATAAAGCGAACTATTGATTCTTGCTCTTGTAGCCCCTCTCCTAATAATTTCTTAATCTGCAAAAATATCCTCGCTTCCTTGTTGTTAGAAGGCAGTTTAGTTTCTTTAAGAGCCTTTGGGAAGTGGCTTTGGTGCAAGTTGAGAGTACAAATCCATTCTATTTACTGGATCTCCTGCATTGACGTGCTCATCATGTTTTCGAAAGAATTTAAATTTGCAAGACATGCTTTCCTCCAAAAAAGCGTTGTTGGTTGTGCAATATGGTGTATTTATCCATGTGTACATTGTTCTCTGTTATCTTTCCCAGTAGAGAAGTCAGGTTTAAAATCTGATGGCTCTGTGAAATCACGGAGCTTTGTTTTCAGTACTGGTTTTTAATATTTTTTACCTTCTTTACTTGAGCGCTAGGTTGGTCTAAGCACTTGGGTTTACACTGCAGGTAGAAGTTAGACAATTTTGTGTTTGAGTTTCTTGAGAGCTCTTAGCAATGTCATTTGGCTCTTCTTTATTGTTCTTTTCATTGATTTATTTTAAAGCCTTTACATTGACGCTTCAGTTGGAGCCAATTTTTCTGACTAATCCCTTGTAAAATCTCATCTGTCCCACGGCAAGGCAGATGAAAAGAATCTGTTCAGCATTTCTGCTATTACCCTTTTTTTCCTTCAGTTCTGTTACTACCAACTCTCCATCATTGCGCCTCTTTCTGATGGGCTTGAAAAAGCTTTTAAACCGCTTTTAAGCCATTCAAATTGCTCTTTCACAGGTGGGTTTTTTGGTCTCGCATGTAACTCGCGTTCAGTATTGGCCTAAGATCCTCCATCTTGCTCAACCCATCCATCTTACGGTTTTCTTCCAAAAGCTGAAGGGAAGAGCCCTTGTTAGAAGTGATGAAAGCCTTTTGTTTAGGTCAGATCGATATCTCTTCTGCATTCTACTTTTTTTTTTTTTTAAAAACCCCTAAGGGTGGGTTTTACCCCGAGGGGTTTGGCACACCCTCGCAGGTTACCTTGCAGATGCCCCTGCCGGGAAGATTTATAGGGCTGCTGTGGCAGCGCCGTCCGCGGATTCCATCAGATTACTGTTCGGTGCAGGATGACAAATGGGATGCCAGCGGGGCTGGGCTGCAATCCTTCTTCCCCCGCAAGCTGCGCACAAGGACCGGGGTCCGCGCGGACGTGCCCTGAGTATCTGCATCGGTCTTCATGATGCGTGTCCCAGCCTAGTCCAAATACTTCTTGCTTTCCATATCCGTTTTCTTCCATTCTGGGTGATATTCTGGACGCCAGCGGTGCTTTTCAGAGCTCAGGTAAATATCCCGATGGTTTAAACCTGACAGTTGTAGCGCACGGTGAAGCTGTCGGCTAAGCCCGTCCCTGCGCGGCCTTTGGAGCGTCAGCGGCTGCATTTAAATAGCGTTTCGGTGGTGAAGTGATGGACCGACAACTGTGCGACATTAATACAGTCGATTCCGTTCCATAGCCATTCCCTCCGTAAAGCAGCACTGTACGTTACCTTTCTCTTCACGATACCCTGGGCTATTTGTCCCCACGTTTGAGGTCTGGTTCTTATTTCTATAGTGCCCAGTCCTGGGATGATGTTAGTTTTGGCCCGTCACTCCCAAAATCTTTGGGCTCTTGCAGCAGATGCTCCTTGCTTTGTTTCTTCTTAAGACTCTATTTTCTTGTTTCTTCTTAAGACTATTTTCCTGTTCTTCCTTCAGATAGGGGTTTTTCTTTTGTCACCAACAGATTGCAGTCCTGTCCCTTAGGTTACTGAAGCGCTGGCTAAAGCAAGTAGTGGTTCACATGTAAAAGGGTTAGCGATGGAGGACAGAAGAACGTCTATTGAAAACATTAGCTGTATTCGAGTAATCCCAGGTATTTTTGCGACATGAACACTTTCAACGGATCTGAAGGAGGTCTGCTTGGGTTTATCTTGGTCTTCCATGCAGAAGGTGCTGTAGTTCCCGTCCTTTGCCCCTTTCTAGACTTTGCAAGCATCCCTTTCCCCGTGACGCTCCCTCATGTCTGCTGAAGGGAACTCTGCCCGGTCCTTCAGGCTCTCCCTGTATGTCTTCCACGCCTACCACCTTCATTTGTCTTCAAAGTCTTTCAGGAAAAGGTTTAATATTCAATATATTTAAAGAATTCCTTTGTTCTTAGCGGTAATAACTAATAGAAGACGTGGCCCAGCTCAGCGCTGTCAGGTTTGTAAGAGCGCGTGCAGCAAGACGGCAGTCCCTGCTTCTCCCGCAGGACCGGTATAGCTCATCTCATTAGGAGAAACCAGCCTTCAGACAGACAAATGTAGGACTTAATTTTCGAATAATGCAGTTAGAGTCACTTAGAAAAAGGAAAAAACAATGCATGATTTACATTTAGATTCACAGTTCACTTTAGAGCGAAGTAACTGAATTTCTGGGCATCTGCCTGGTATTATTTAAGTCGCAAACCTTTAGGTTGTGATTTACAGCATTAAATTACCCTGGTAAGTTGTATCTCTAGCTGACACCGCCTGTTCTGTCTTTGCGTTTCTTTCTACATCTTCCTTTATCCATCTTGATGCCTAATTTCAAACCCAGCTGAGGTCACAAATAAGCTGCCACTGGCAGCTGAGCACATTTTCAAGTACACAATAACAAAAGTAAAAACGTAACTAAGAAAAGGGGGAGAAGACAAGGAGTAAGCAAAGCCATGCTTGCGAACCGCGCTGCACAATGGGTCTAAACAGCGTCTGGGGGACACGTGGTCCTCAAGGTCTTTCCCGAGGAGTCTGCTGTAGGGGAAATGCAGTCAGGTTAACCGTAAAGATGCTGCAGTTCTTAAATCTGATGCCGTGGACGTTGTACGTGAGAAACAGAAGGAAAAGTTTTCCCTACCTGACTCGGCTGAAGCTGCTGCTAGAAATTTTGGGCTTGGGCGGGATGGGGGATGAATAATGGCAACCTGACAGCAGAGAGGTGGTAACGGCGTGGGATGGAGACTAGGAGAAGCTAAATGGAGACAGCGGATGAGATACACGCTTTCAGGGTGGGAAGAGAGGAGGAGGTGGAGCAGAAAGGTTGCTCTGACGGGGCACGGCGGGACATCCCTCAGACCGGGGATGTCCCCAAGCTCAGATCTCCCTGCTGCTGCTGTGGAGCTGCATCATCCCCGGGCGGATCAGCTCATCTGCTTTGAGTGCTGGTCCGTGTACGTTCGGTTATTGGCGACTGCGGTTCCACCGACGGCAAAGTCAGAGAGCTGTAGAAGGGATCCAATCCTGCTCTGAGTATTTAACTGCAGAACGCTGGGCTGGAACTTGGAGGAGGCTTTTTGATGTTACTTTTTAACGACCAAAAAAGTGCCCGTGCTTGCACTTTGCGGTACAGGCGTGGGCAGTTTGGTCCTTGGCTCCTTTTCCCACGGGACGCCCCAGCTCAGAGCAGGGGCTGGGTTTGCTCCTGAACTCCTCTGGGCACGGGATGCCGGGGTGCAGAGCCTGCCGAGGGGCTTGAGGGGGGCTTCAAACCCCGCTGCGTGCGGGATCTTCTCCTGCCTCAGCCCTGGCGTTCCAGACACCAATCCAGGCTTTCAGGGCTGCCTCCTGACCGCTTCTTTCTCATTTTCTGGCCGCCCTCGGAGATGAAAGCGGAATTCAGGCAGAACTGCACTTTTAGTTTATAAACGGACATACAGATGCTGAAACCGGGGGGATGTTGCGCCCTAATTCTTCTTTGCTGCTTCGGTTTCTCCCGTAACGGGGAAGTTTTCAATCCTAGCACCTGAGTGTGAGAAACTGGTGGCCTGCTCCACCATCGCCCTGGATTTCTTACAGAAAAGGTGCGATCCCATCACCTGCGAGACGGTGAAAAATCAGTTCTTTAAATGCTCGTGAAATGTTCAAGTGAAGTCGGAAGGAATCCTTCAGGAAAGTCCATACGGAGTTTTAATAACGCCTTTAACACGTGCATTTTGAATGTATCGGCAGGACTGGGGTCACAGAGGGAATGAGGAGAAATGAAAATACGAGGTTGCTGCTTATAAACGGCACTTGGTCCTTGGGAGGCTGGGGCTGCCCCTACCTGTCTGCTTGCCTATTTTCCGTACCTTTGAGCATCTTCTACTATTCGAAGCCTTGCGTTCAGAAAATGTAAAGCCATATGGCCAAGTGCTATCAAATATGCCATATATTTCAAAAAAAAAAAAAAAAAAAAGCCCCCAGCATGTCAAGTTTATATTTTATCTCCCAAAAAGGAGCATGAATGTGTTTGATATTTACCTTAGCAAACAAATGAACGGTAATTAAAGATTAATTTTCTGTAACTGGCATTGAAATGCAATTAAATTATGAGTGAGTGGACCAGGAATAGAACTCTGTGATGTCTTACTGTCTGGTTTTACATCGAGTTTTTTGTTTTTCAGCAAACAGAGGAAGCGGGGCAGCAGGCAGCTCGCAGACTGGTGATGCGCTGGGGAAAGCACTTGCCTCTGTAAGGAAATATTTACTTTGGAATACACGTTTACCGTTTTCAAAGTGTGAACTTTAATCAGAATTGGACGCCTGGAGTTTACGAAGATGAACAGCAAACGGGAGAGATCTGGTCTCAGAGGTCACCCGCGTGGAGTTACTGCCAGCTGAAATATTGAACAATCAGGGCAAAATGGTGTTGAAAAAGTCTTGCACTTAATTTTATGGTAGAATAGAAATGGAAAGAGGGGGAACCTTCACCTGGTCCCCCCGAGGGGGTGCCAAGGAGCTGTGTCTGTCAGTCTTTCACGCGCTGCATTTCCTCGGGCGAGGGAGGTCTGAACAGAACCCAGCGGCGGGATGACTTCTGCTCTACCGAGCCATCCGCAAACAGCGTTCCTTGTGAATTTGCCTTGAGATTTTCTATTTTGCACGGCAGTTTCCACCTATTCAGTTACTGTGGTTGCTGTTAAAGTCAGCAGTTACCACCTCTTACCGAGGTAGCCGGGGTACGGCAGTTCCCCAGCTCAAAGCGGGAGGAAATCCTGCCGTGCCCCAGTTATCGCTGCGGTACCAGTTGGCACGGGCTGACTTTTAATAAGGACCACTATAGTTATTTTCTGGGCAGAGTGGGTTCCATTGAGTTCTCATGAGAGTTAATTCCTTTTTTTGCATATTCTTCGATGCTTCATTGAAAAAAAGACGCAAAGTCCAACTCTAGTTTGCCTGAAATGACTGATACAGTACAGAATCCACTTTGAAGTGGTGCCCTGACAAATGGCACGGGTGCTGAGCGGGGACGCCGCGGGGCCGTGGCACCCTCGCCCGGGCACGGGGCACGCGGGGGCTTTCTCGCCGGAGCAGCGGACGAGTAGTTGGGAGTTTGCTGCTGCGGATTACCCGCTGTGCCAGGGTTTGACGTGCTCCGCTCCCTTTGCTTTATTTTGGCCGTTAAGGGATTTCAGCATAACGAAAAAGCAATTTTCAGGCGTGCTTTAAGGCCTCGTTCAATGACACTCGTTCGTAAAGTAGTCTATGCAATGAAAATGTGTCTATCCACCGTAGCAGAGCCGTGTGACAATCAGAAACCATCGCTTAATTGGCTAGTGTCTGTTCCCATCAAAAGGGGTCTGTTGTCTAGCTTCCTGCGTCTAATACAGTTTTGTCTTGATAAAAATATTAATATTTGAATAAGAGGCTTTTTAACCTGTCCTGCTTTCATTTAAATGAACTGAATGCATAAGAATTCCATATTTCTTTCTGCATCAGTTTGTGATGGCTTTAGATTAATTCTGTATCATCTTTTAAAGATCTATTCTCCAGATCACACCAACAACAGCTTTTCATCAAATCCTTCAACTCCTGTTGGTTCTCCCCCTTCTCTCTCAGGTATTGTTGTTACAATTCTATTTTACTGAACGTTTCAACCTATTTTTGGGAGGAGATGCCTAAATGAGCTCCTACGGTACCGGGTGTGAGATGTGCATCCAGCCGGCGGCACCAGGCGGTTCCCGTATCGCTGGGCAGCACGCGCAGGTGGCTGGTGGTCCCGCAGAGATGAGCGGAGAGCTGGATTTCCAGTCCAGAGGCCAAAAAAAAAAGAAA
>VXBL01001597.1:664946-679652 GCA_013400195.1 Aramus guarauna | reverse complement strand
TGGGGGAAAATAAAATTTAACCGGGGGAAAAAAAAAAAAAAAAAAAAAAAAAAAAAAGCAGCAACAATGAGAAATCAAAGTGCCGGCATCGTGCATCGAGAAAAAAAAATGCCTTTGTATTTTTAGGAATACGTAGGCATTTGCTTTTTCAGGCGAAATGCCGAGTGGTGGGGTCTGGCCGGTTCCGTTCGGGCTTTGCCGAAGAAGGACGCGGCCAGAGGAAGGTGAAGGAGCGGGAGAAGTCGGATGCTTTGCTGCTGCAAAGGAGATGGGGACGTTTCTCTGAAAACCCGGAGCCCGCTGCGTTCCCAAGCGCCGTTACTCACTGTCTGAAACCGTAACTTGGGTGAAAGAGCCGGCCCCGATAATTTCTTTTGGAAAACTGGTCTGAATTTTGAAGTAAAAACATAAGAACAAAGGAAATAGTTTTTGAGTAGAGTCAGGCTGAAGTTAGCCTTTGACCATTTGATACATTCCACGCTGAAAAGGAAGTTGAAGGGGGGGAAAAAAATTTAAAAAAAAAAAAAAAAAAATCAAGGAGGATACTGGTAATGTTTTCCACATTTGAATTTTAATACATGAAACAGGCTGTAAAGGGCTGGCCAGCTGCAGTAAATAAAGTAGCAGTGGGAGGTACGGACCGGAAACTTGGAGGGAGCGCTGGGGGAAGCGGCCGTGCCCACCGTCCACCTCTGCGCTGCCTGCCCGCGCTGCCTGCACTGCCTGCACTGCCCACACTGCCTGCCTGTGCTGCCTGCCTGCACTGCCCACACTCCCTGCCCGCGCTCCCTGCCCACACTCCCTGCCCGCGCTCCCTGCCCACACTCCCTGCCCGCGCTCCCTGCCCACACTCCCTGCCCGCGCTCCCTGCCCACACTCCCTGCCCGCGCTCCCTGCCCACACTCCCTGCCCGCGCTCCCTGCCCACACTCCCTGCCCGCGCTCCCTCCCGCAGCAGCTGTGGGACCGTTCTCCCCAGACCAGGCGATGGGTCAGGTGCTGCTGGAGATGGGAACGGAGGGCCCCGGTGTGAAGGGAGCGGGGCCGGATTTACAGCTGCCTGCCCGGGAGCGCAGTTCTGCTCCCGGCACGAAGGCTCTGCTAGAGCAGGCTGTCTGAGAAGAGATTGCTTATTTTACATTCCCTCACCTTTTTTTTTTTTTTTCCTTTAAATTTTATTAGTGGCCCAGCGAGGAGAGCGTTTAAGCATTTACTAATTTTTAGCAGGCCCCTGGAATTTGCTGCCGTCCCTGTTTCTAATTTCCCCCTGTGCCAGGAGCGAACGGGCGGGCGTTAATTCACGCCGTCGACAAATAACGGTGTATTTGATACCGGTTCAGCAGCGACCGGGTTTAGCGGTGAAAGCCGGAGGAGCTGCCTGCAGCAGCGCGCGCGCCGGGAGAAGGGCAGCAGGAAAACCCCCAAATCAGGATATTTTTTAAATCGCAGCCCTTTGGTGCAGGAGCTTGAGGGGGGGGAAGCCCAGGCACGGCTTCCCTGGGTGGGGGGGGGGATTTGAACCCCCCCAGCACCCACCCCGGTGTGCTCCCCACCCGCAAAGCTGGGGCGCGGCAGCTGCTCGCCCAAAGCCGGTCCCTTGGCGCGGTGAATTTGGGGGCGACGGGGAAGGGGGTGACCTGCACGTCGAGCGGGGGGGGTGGGGGGGTGTCACGAGATTCGGGTTTCCCATCCCGCCGAGTCCCGGGTTCTGCAAACACGCGTGCGCTCGACTGGATTAGCACGAGCGGTGCCCTGGGAGTGTCGGCGACGCTGACGTTGAGCGGGAGCGTTTGCGGGGTGGAAAAGGCGGTAATTCGCCGGAGGGAGCCTCCCGCCGCCGGGCCCGTTGAGGCCGTAGGTACGGAACCGCCCCGGCCGCCCGCAAAGAAACTTCGGTCGCGTGTCAAGATAAAACCGTGGAGTTTTGGTGGGTTTCTTCTCATCGGCCCAGCTCCATCTCTCCGGGGCGCGAGCTGAGCGCGAATTTTCAGCTTCAGCGGCGAATTCCCTGGCTTCCCCCAGTTCCTCGTGTCAGAGGTTGTGGGGATTGCGGGGATTTCACTGTAACCTTTCAAATTGCGTTGGAGAAAACGGCAAACCGCTAACTTTTGCCTAGGAATCTCGGAAGAGCCACGTTTCTTTTGCAGCGGGGCACCAAGGTATTAATTAAAATCATGATAAATTGGTATACGTTATTTTTAAGACAGCACTTAGAAGCCCGTCAGCCAGCCTGCGTGCTTCACGCGAGGGCCCACAGGAAGAGAACGTATACATCAGTATTTTTATTTTTTTTTTTTTTTTACATCCACATTAAATTAACTTATGGAATTTTCCACCCCTAGGAATTAAAGTAGCAGCTCGTGAAGTAATTCGGTTATGTCATTCGTACATAAACAAAACGAGTCCAGCGACTTGGCGTTATTTAAAAGACGAAATTTGGCTTTCGCTGGTTTGTCTTAGTATCTCTGTCTCTTCTTCATCTTTAGGACAGTTGTAGCTGCTGCGTCTGGGGTTTGTTTTGCTTGACTTTTTTTTTTCTTTTTTTTTTTTTTTTTTTAAAAGGTATAATATAAATTAAAAAGAACTGGACAGAATGACCTTACTGGAATGAAGTCTGACGTAAGAGGCACCAGCGCAGGGTTTTTATATAGCACCGTTTTCTGCCTAATTGGTTGACATTCCTCGTACCGCGCAATTACAGCCTTTATCATATTTTTAAGTTATTTTGGAGCAATAAACTTCATTTTGAGCTGGAGAGTAACCACTGACCAATATTTAAACGACACCTTTTCAGGAAAGCGTTGTCCTCGCACAATGGCTCCATTCATTTCTAACCAGCCAATTAAGCCGCGTGATTAAAACCCCGTCGCATTCGGGTTCCCAGGTTTTATTCCTGCGTCCCGAGCTCCGCGTGGCCAGCCCGGCGTGCCCGCGTTCCCGATGTTTTAAAGAGCCCCTCGGCGCGATGGCCGAGTTGGAGGCGCGGAGCCGAGCCCGCCGGCGAGGCAGACGCTGGGGAACCGGCGGGGAGGAAGGCTGCGGCGAGGGTGAGTCAGCCAAGCGATGCTCCGGATGGGACCCCCATCGCCTGGGACCGGGTACCCCAAATGACGCATCCAGGTGCGCCGGCTTGGTTGCAGCAGCGTTTCCTCCCCTCCCTCCCCGGCCGTTCAGGGCAGAGGAGTTAATATTCCTAATCCTGGGCTTCAGGCCCCTTTCCGTCTCCGGATTTAGCCAATACTTCACTGAATAATCAGCTCTGTTGGAAAGAAACGGCAGGGATTAGTTCAGTGAGTTCCCTCCGACGGCCATGGCAACCCGCTTCTCTCCGTAATAGGACGCAACCGGTTGGGTTTCCTTAAAATCCTTCAATTATCCCCCGCGGCGGGAAGGAAAAGCCGGTGAAGTGTGGGAGACCTCGGGGGGCGGCGGGGAGCAGCCCCCGTCCCCCGTCCCCGGGACACGCGTGGAAGCCCGCGGCCTCGGGGCACGCGTGGCCGTCGCCGAGCCGGTGTCCTGGCCTCGCGTGGAGACGTGGCACTTGCGCTTTTTTTTCTCCCTCATCTTCTTCTTCCCCTTCACTTTAACGGCGAAGTCCGCCGTCGCCTCCCTCGTTGCGTTTAAATGGCTTTTGCATACAACTGGCTCGCAAACGGCCCTTTCGTAAGATACTTGGCGAGCCGCTGTGTGCGCAGAGCTACTTTTTTTCTCTAGAAAAAAAAAAAACGTGAACTTTGCTTTTTTCCTGATTTAATGCCACTCTTAGTGTCTGTCTTTTTTTTTTTTTTTTTTATTAAATCCTTTCTTTTCCTTTTGATCTTATTTATAGCTGAGCCACCGGTCATATGGAAACTATTATTGTATAGCATGGAGATGAAAGACTTCGGTGCAGTTAAATAAGAGTGAATAATTTGGGCCAATAATACACACGTACAGTGAGAGACCATTTGTGTCGGAGTGCCCTGCGCTGTTCCCTTTTTAATATAGCGGTGGAGGTTTATAAGGGCTTTGCACAAATCTGCTTTCTGTCAGACTTATAAATTTGGACAATATTGAACACATGTTAACACGCATCACCTTACAACTGTTCTTGCCGCGTGTTTTTATTTATCTCGTTGGATAACGCAAGGTCACCGTTTTTAAAAGGACGAAGCACGTTGCTCGTTGCGTTTTGTTCATCACATTGGCACGTCAGGAATAATCTCTTTCCCGCCCGGAGCTGTGGCCCAGGCTGTAGGTGATAGTTTTTCCTTTGTATTTAGACAGTTAACGGGGTGGGCGAAAGCCGCCTCGCGGCGTGAGAAGGGTTAACCGCGGGGAAAGGGGTGCGACGCTCGTAACTTCATAGGAAACCTTCCCCCGTGTTTTTTACAGCTCGTGTCTGCTCCTTACCGTGCCCGAACTTCAAATGCCCATCTGTGAGCAATAAAAGAACCACTTGTGTGAGCGTGTCTTACCAGCACTGCTCAGGATTCGCTTCTGGGTCAGGCAGGGGGTTTCCTTCCACCGGAGGACAACAACATTTCCATCGTCCTATGGACGACACAGAGGATCCGAGCTCATTCCGATGGAAAAGCAGCGCTTTGGGGGTGGCAGGTGCAATTGGGAGGGGACAACTCGGAGGCACCAAACCAGTTGCCCGTGTCAGTGGGGATCTGCTCACCGCGTAGACGCGTTTTCTCTTCATCTTCACCAAAACCTGAGTCTGCCCGTAGCGGCAGAGGACCCCTGTGCTGTGGGCACAGAGGTGGGTGATACGGGGGGGTGCCTGGTGCCCCCCAGCACCCACACCCCACCCCCCCCCCCGCCGCCGTTCGTTCCTCCCGGCTCCCGCGGGGGCGGCTGGGAAGGCAGATTTGGAGAGCAGGGTTTCACTTCTGGCAGGGGTGATTAATACATCCTCAGCGGGGAGCTGGGGAAACTCCTACGGGACCAAAAAAAAAACCCCAACCCAAGCCTGGATTGCTCTGTACGAGAGGGAGACGTGAGCCAGCCCCTGTCCTTCCCAGGGCGGCCGCTCCATCCGCATCCCCAGCTCCCGGCCGCACCGAGCATCCACGCCTGCTCCGGGGACGCTTCTGGGGCTGGCGCTCCCGAGGGATGGAGAACCGCCGAATCCGAGGCAGTACGGCTTGGCGTTGGTGAAACAACCATCCTAGACACAGCAGAACAGTTAGTTTTAAAAAATTTTCTTTAAGAAAAAGAAAAATGCGCTTTGTGGAATGAGGGCGAAACAACATTTTTTCCAGTGTTGCGTTCTTTACGTGGGTTAACTGCAGGTGTACGTCTCCACCATGAAATGCTGAGTGTTCAAGAAGTAATTTCCATGTATTTTTTTTTTTTAAAACAGCTTCTCATCCCCCGTGAATATATAGATAGCGCAGATAATCTGGAATACGTACAAACCGGCGTAACCAGAAAAACCTGGCGTTGGTACTAAATGCCTGTTACCGTCTATAAAAAGGAAAATGCAAAATTAAGAGAAGACAAGGTCTAGCCTTCTTCCAGCTCTTGAACTTTCTTAAAATGCCATAAAAAACTACCGCAAGTGTGAATTCAGAGAGCGTCCGCCCAGGTTTTCAGGCTGTACCCGGCACGTTCCAGGCGTGCCTCCAAGGAGAGCTGCCCCGCAAGGTCCGCAGAACGATTTGGATCCTTCCTTGCTGGGAGCAAGCTGTATTTATTTATTTCTCTTCCAGAAGCAGTTTTTAACCTTAATAGCCAAAAAAACCCCAGGACTGGGGCTGCTCGTGGGTTTCCCCTTTGGGTGAATTCTCTCAAGCGGACGGTAGCAGAGCCCGCTCACGCCTCCCGTGCACATCTTGGAATTTATTTGTTGGGTTGATGGCTTTTTTTTTTTTCCACTCCAGTCTGCTGAGCGCTGCAGTAGGGCCCTGTTTAAAAGAGATGGAAAGAAATAAAATACAAATCGACCTTCAAAATTTGCTTCTCTAGAGATAAGTAGTATTTATAACCTACACTCCCGGGCTGGGGGGAGTGATTCGTATCTTCGCTCCACCTCGGGGCAGAGCTGGTGTTCGTAGGACAGCCGAACCGGCGGCACCGCTGGCTGCGGAGCGAGGGGGAAGCAGAAGACGCAGCATCTTCTGCGTCCCCGGCGGTGCCGGGACCTGCCAACACCCCCAGCTCCCCGGCGTCGCTGCCTGTGCTCCCTGCGCCCTGTGTAGGGTGGGCTTTATTTCAGCCGGGCGCATCCCCGCGTCCCCTGGCAGATGGTGGGCGTCAGGCGCGTTGGGCAGCGGGGTGCTGGTGAAAGGAGCTGATGATGTTTGAAGGAGACAAGTGACCGGCCAGTGTATTTTAGGGGACATCCGAGGCCTGAAGTTTGCTGTGAAAGCGGTGGTTTGGGGACCCACGTGGGACAGAGCACCCCGCCGGCCGGGGAGATGCGGCAGCGTGGTGAAGACGAAACCAGCTGCCAGAAAGCAGCCCTTGTAGTCATCCGCTTGCGGGACCGCGAGGGGTGCGTTAGCGGTCGGTACGTGTGTGGGCACGCGCACGCACGCACACAAAGGTGGCTGTGGCCTGGCAGAGTTGGAGTCGGAAACGCACTGTGCGTGGATAGCGGAGTGAGTGGGCTGCCTGAATCTTCTCGCAAGGGATTGAGAGCGGAGAACTAAGTTATCCGGGAAAACACGCCGTGGAAGGGCTGTGGCAAGGTGGTGGTTTGGGTAGCCGTGGTGTTGGAAGGATCGGTGTTTGGGAGCAGCCCCCTCGCTGGGGCACGGGGAGGATGACGGGTGGGAGGGATGCTGCAGCCAGAGCTCCATCCCGTCTCGGGCTGCCCACCTCCTACCCAGAGAGAGGGGAAAATGGGCTTGAAGTCACTCCTAGTGGAGAAAAAGTGGTCTTTTTTTTTGTCCTGCAGGGATGATGGCCATAGGTTGGGCTTGCTCATCTGGCAAGTCTGGAATTTGCCAGTTGGCAGGAAAAATAGCTGCACATCCCAACGAGCAAGATTGATCGCGTAGCGGGTTGTGAAACGGAATAAAAGAATTGATGGTTTCTGTCATTGAGTGATGAGACCTATCATAGGTGGTGGTTACCTTCCAGATCTCTTGAGAACCTAAAGGAGAAATGTGAGAAAATCTTTTTTTATTGGAACTAATTTTAAAAATAGAAGTAAAACTTTATATCGGTATGTCAGCGGGAAAGTGGCGGTGACTTCGTAGCACCATTTTTTCCATCTGAAATCAACACTTCAGTTTTAAAATCCTCCAAATCATTAGCTTTCGATTATTAAGACGTTGTCTTCTTGACGTGCTAAAAGAAGAGGGAGCCTTCAAGAAATCAGGGCAGATAATCAAGACAACCGGGTTGTCCCTCTTCAAGCTGCACCACCCAACCGGAGGCATCTCCTGTAGCTCCGTAACGGAGGTGGTCCGGGAAAGGAGGTGGGCTGCTCCGGGGCCGGAGCGGGACGGGATACTTGCCATCTCCGCCTCTGTCCGTCTGTCTGCACGGGTCGTGGACGGAGCCCGGGGAAGCTGGCCGGAAAAGGGAGGGCCCCAGAGCGAGACGTGGCGTCTGCCACGGCCCCGTTACGGCTTCCAGGCGCTCTCGGCAGCTCTGCTGGAAGGGTGGCGGTGGTTTGCCAACCGGAAGCGGTGCCATGTGTTTCTTTGTCTTCTTCGACCTCGGGACCGAATGGGTTTCGTCTTTTGTAGAACCGCAGAAAGACGGAGATCGGAGAGGGCTTGTGGAGGTGGCCGGGGCGAAATGAAACCCCCGCTGCGGATTCGGCTCCGGCTCCCGGGCCAGGTTGGTGGCCCAGGGTCCTAGCCAGCCGAGCTGGGCATCTCCGTCCCGGAGCAGGACAGCCTCTTTCACTACGTGTTTTCTTTCCTAGGTGTGGGGAAAAAATACTTTTTTTTCTCCTCTGCAGGAGGTTTTACTGCGTTTTCTCCCCTGAGGTTTCAGGAAGGGGGACTGCCGAGTGCCCCGTGCCGACGCGTTCTCTCGTAAAACCCAGTAATGGGGGTTCCAGTCTTTTCTTAGTGTCTCACGTCCCAAAAATGAAAACGTCTCAACAAGGAGAGAGAGGTTTTGTCTCTGCTATATTACACTTGCTTTCGGTTATTTGCATTTTGTCTAGTAGTAAAAGATTTTCTCAAGTTCCCCTTGGCAGGATTCCCTTTTATCTTTCCTACCGCGGTCTCGACTTGCTGTTAACAATTATCCTACATTATCTTTAAGCCTGATGAGAAGCATCCCTCCATCTTTTTTATCTTACTTTTTTGAGACTAAAGAGCGATTTACAGTCCTCCGCCGGGTTTATCGCCCCTTTCGCCCCGGCGTTAGGGGATGCGCGCACCCGAGGAGGCGGCGGGCTGCGGTTTGCTCGCGGACGCGCCGGCTGTCCGTCCCTACGGACGTCTGTCGGTACGTCTCCGGCTCGGAGCGTAACCAGCCAGCCCGGGGAGGCAGCGCCGGTGTTAATCGCTCCGGGTGCTTTTATATCAAATCCTCCTGCAACTCCTGATAGTTTTGCTCTTTAGATGCTTCACTCTTCTCCGCGGTCTCCTGTATTTACCGAAGGAGCGACCCTGCTGCGCCGAGGGTGTCCCTGAGCGGCGTGGAGGGGAGGAATGGCCGCGTTTCCGTCGCGCTGTCAGCTCCGATGATGGCGTTGCTGGAGTGTTTCATAAAACCTTTATTGGTGGATTACCCGGAGTCACGGCGTTGGCAGGGATGGTGCCCCTTCGGGTTTGGGACTCGGGGGTTAATGAAATCCAGCGAGCGCTAATTTGGACGGGGCTTCTCGGTTTGGAAAGGCAGGTGACACGTTATTGCGTTTGGGGGGGAGCGGGGGCCGCGCCGCTCGCCGCTGCAGCTCCCGCTGTCAGAGGCTTAGCTGGCATTACGGGGAAAAAAATGGCAGGCCTGCGAATCTGATCCCCCGAAATGAAAGTCGAATGCCAAATTGAAATTCCTGCAGGATTTCCGATAGCAATGGGGGAATTGAGAAGCCCACAATTAA
Organism: Aramus guarauna; assembly: GCA_013400195.1. Classification (NCBI taxonomy): domain Eukaryota; kingdom Metazoa; phylum Chordata; class Aves; order Gruiformes; family Aramidae; genus Aramus; species Aramus guarauna. Next base: position 670,652 of record VXBL01001597.1, on the reverse strand, counting down.
GCATATGGGCATTAAGATAATTGTCAGATCTGTTGGCGGACATGATAGAAGACAGATGGGTAGGAATCAGCGCGCTCGGCTGCAGCACCCTGGGAGACAATTTGACGTTTTACCTGCCTGAGCTGCTCGGCCGCGTTTGTCACGAGGCGCGCGGCGCGGCGTCCTCCCGAGCGGGCTGCGCGGCGGTGCGCGGCGATGCGCGCGGCGCGGCTGTGCGGGCCGTCTGCGCCCTCTAGTGAAACGCGTCCCGGTGCCGCGCCGTCCCCGTCCCTCTCCTGGGGTCCGGCCGGCTGTCCGGCGCCGCACGGCCTCACCGCTGTCTCTCTCCTCGCCGGCAGGTCGGAGCGCACCGCGAGGACGGGGTCAGCCTCCGTGGGAGCCACTCGCTCGTGCCAAACCAGGTCCCGGTCCCTCAGCTGCCTGTCCAGTCCGCCACGTCCCCGGATTTGAACCCGCCGCAGGACCCGTACAGGGGTGAGTACCGCCCGCCCGGGATGCCACCAGCATCCCCAAACGTCCCCGGGACGGCGGTGACCTGGGCTGGAGGGACCCTGCTTCTGGTCGCAGGGACGTTGGAGCCCGTCGCACGGTGCGGGGCAGAGCCCGGTTGCCAATTCCGCTCTGCTCTCGGAAATGCCCGTTAATACAAGTAGAAGCGTGCGAACGACTTCTCCCCTGGGCGGTGAGTCTTGGTACCAGGACTGCTTTGAGCAGCAAAATTAGGAGCGTGGAAAACACTGCGGGATGCGCATCAGAAAGGCGTGAGTTTAAGGGGAGACTCAGACCCGCGGATTTTCCACCGCCTTCACGATCCTGCCTGCGGGAAGGACGGCACCGGAGTGCCTGTCTTGGCTCCCAGGACGTGCTGCGCTGTCCTGAGCCTCGCAGATTCCCCTGCAGGGTTGGTAAAGCAGGGCTGGAGCTAACCGAACCCGGAGGACATCGGGGTTTGTCGTTACTCCTAGAGGCAGCTGATCTTCCCGTTAAAGCGTGGAAGAAAGAGCCCAAGCTATTGTGATGCCTTCCGAGGTCTTGCTCATTCATTGCGGCCAAGGTATTTCGATAATTTTACGAGAATGGCCTATTAAAGGTTATTTTTCTGTTGGTTTTTAAGAGGAAGGAAAAAAGACGTAGTGATAGAAGAATAGGAGTAGCGGCTAGGCATCCTGTGCCGCCTTCTGCAGACCTAGACCTCAACAGTTTTCAGGAGTTTCAGCCGGGGACCGCCCTTCACCGGGGACAAGCCCCGCGCACCCATTCAGCCCGTCGGAGCGCCGCTTGACAGCTCGTCCATGTGTTTTCTCGTAGGCATGCCAACCGGACTGCAAGGGCAGAGCGTCTCTTCGGGTAGCTCCGAAATCAAATCTGACGACGAGGGAGATGAAAACCTCCAGGACACAAAGTCTTCTGAGGACAAGAAACTAGAGGATGACAAGAAGGATATCAAATCAATTACTAGGTCAAGATCTAGGTAACAGTATATAATAGTGTCGCTTCATTTAATTCCTTTACTGGATTTCGATGAAGTGAACAGAACAGGAGGAAACCGTGAGGTTTTTTCCTGGCAGGTAAAACCACAGCCGAAGTGGAACGGCACGGCTGTCCTGGCAGTACCGAGTGCCTTTCTGGTGCCTGTACTCCAGGACGTCCTCAAATTGGAACAATTCGCAAATTTGGACATTGAGCAAGTTCTCCACAACCGATAAAGAAATTGCGTTACGCTAAAATGTATGAATTGGGCTGTTATTCCTCTCTGCCTGTGCTTGCACATTGGAATACAGTGTGGATTTGCATCTCTGCCAAACCGTGCCTACGCGCTGATCACACCTGCATCCGAACTAACAACCCCTGGGCTTTTCTTTCACCTCTGCAATGAATTTGTCGTTCCCAGCCCTCAGTTCCTGTCCATCTCTAGGGCTCCCTAGGCTTAAGTGGAGGGTTTGGAGGTCTTGTCTTTACTTGTTCAGCATTTTCTTTAGACGTTTTCGAAAAGTATTAGCGAAGTCGCGGCTGGATCGTAGCACGCGAACAATGTCCGCGGGTGCAAACGTGAACCCGAGCAAGGGACAGGCTTTACTTCTGTCCCTTGGGTTTCACCTGCCTTGCCTGCGTGTCACCAGAGGCCCCGAGGTACAGCAAAAAACCCCGATAAAGCCGAAATCCAGGCACAACCCTGCTTTGTTCGGGGGATTTTTTTATTAATCTTTTTTAATAGTTGAACGGCAGCGTCCTTCTGCCTTTGCTCCTTGCGCGCCCGGTTCTCTATCCTAAAAACCGAGCCGAGGTCAGGAGCGTCCGAGCAGACGTGCCGCCCCGAGAGAGCGCCGGGACTCGGACCTCTCGGGCCGATGCTTGAAACGTTATTTGCATTCGCGCCTCTTAGGACAGGAGGAAACCTACGGCACTCGAGGTTTCCTCTGAACAGACGTGTTGAAGTAGCCGTATGTAGAAGCGAGGCTTGCGTGTGCCTTTACGATACGGTAAGGAGAAAGCACCTCGCTGCTGATGGGAGGTGATGGTCGTTCTCGTTAATTCAACAAACGCGCTGTCGCTTACGCATATTTATACGGGCTTTGGAGCTTTTGTAGGCTAACATTTGTGCTTTTAACATGCTCGCAGCTTTCAAAGGTTACTCCTGGTATTTAGTTGTATGTCTAAATCCACGTTGTTAGGGCTGCGGGAAATTTATGGCTCCATTTGCATAACCAATTCAAATTATATAGTGCCAGTGACTCACCGGTGGATGTGTTTTCCATTTGAAATCATGATTTTATTCGGATAGAAGGCAGTTTGGGTGCAAAAAGGATGCAGAAGTTCACCGTAGGGCTCTTGACAGCCATCAATTACTTGTGTGGCTCTCTGCCCACGGGCGTTTCGGTGCCCCGGGCTCCGTGCAGGGACGGGGGTGCTGCCCGCACCCGCTGCCGTGGCTTCCCCCTGCTCGGGACGACGGCACGTCCTCACCCTCACCCTCGGCGACGGAGAACGCGTCTTCCAAAACCCAAACGACGCTCTGCCGAAGGGGAGGCGTGTAAATGCGCGGCTGGCGTCATCCTGGCTTGGAAGCTCCTGCTGAGGGGCCGGAGCCCGTGGGACGTGGGTGCCAGTCCCGGTGGGACGCGGGGCAGGTCCCCACGCCGGTCGGGGACAAGCTCCTCGCTCCCGGGGCGAACCCGCGGGCGGCAAAGGTGGGAGCGGTGCAGCTAACCACCACGGTGTCCTTTGGGGCTGAAGGGTGACGATAAGTGGCGATCGGCCGCGATTTACAATGCTGCCCTATTGGCTGTGATAAAGTATTTCACTGAAGAAAAAAAAAAAAGCTCTATTTTGGTTTCTTTTCGACATCGGAAGTCCTGCCTCGCGGATTGTAAAGCTTCCTTACAAACCCCGGCTTTACTCGGTGGAAAATTTAAGGGGGCTGAATTTTGCAGGGGTTCAGTGGAAGAGGAACAGCAGCTAAGAACCGCTCAAAAGGTGTCTGTGGATGACTCGTAGCCCTGGTTTTGGACAAAGTCTGTTGAAAATCTTTGCAGTGCTTATTTTCCACATCATTAGAAAATGATGTGTTCCTTTTGTCTCCCAGCAATAACGATGACGAAGACCTGACACCGGAGCAGAAGGCCGAGAGGGAAAAGGAAAGGAGAATGGCCAACAACGCTCGGGAGCGCCTTCGCGTCCGCGACATCAACGAGGCTTTCAAAGAGTTGGGCCGGATGGTGCAGCTCCATCTGAAGAGCGACAAGCCCCAGACCAAGCTCCTGATTTTACACCAGGCTGTGGCTGTCATCCTCAGCTTAGAGCAGCAAGTCAGAGGTCAGTGTGCCACTTCTCGGATCTCCTTACAACCCTCCTGGGCTTCGGCCACGCCAAAGTATCAGGAATGGTGTGGCCAGCAGGACCAGGGCAGTGACCGTCCCCCTGTGCTCGGCACTGGTGAGGCCGCACCTCGAGTGCTGGGTTCAGGTTTGGGCCCCTCGCTACGAGAAGGACTTTGAGGTGCTGGAGGGTGTCCAGAGAAGGGCAACAGAGTGGGGAAGGGTCTGGAGCACGAGTCTGATGTGATGGGCGCGGCTGAGGGACCTGGGGGTGTTCAGCCTGGAGAAGAGGAGGCTGAGGGGAGACCTGATCATTCTCTACGGCTACCTGAAAGGAGGGGGTGGTGAGGTGGGGGTCGGTCTCTTCTCCCAAGTGGCAAGTGATAGGACAACAGGAAACAGCCTCAAGTTGTGCCAGGGGAGGTTTAGATTGGAGATCAGGAGAAATGTCTTCACCGAAAGAGTGGTCAGGCATTGGAACAGGCTGCCCAGAGAGGTGGTGGAGTCCCCATCCCTGGAGGTGTTCAAAAAACGTGTAGACGTGGCACTTTGGGACATGGTCTAGTAGGCATGGTGGTGTTGGGTTGACAGTTGGACTTGATGGTCTTAGAGGTCTTTTCCAGCCTTAAAGATCGGTGATTCTATGATTTCTGGGTTGGGGAAAGCCTGGCCAGGTGCACCCAAGACCTCACCCCTGGCACCCAGAGCCAGCTGGGCACCTCCAAGGACCTCCAAGCACCCAGGGTGCTCGTGTTCCCCTGCGGCGCCGGCACCAGGGATGCTGGCGTAGGTCCTCGGCGGCCTCGGCATGTTTTAAGGTCCAAATTCACTATTGAGCTTGGCTGCTCCTTAGCGCAGCCCAAACACGGAGGTATTTGCAGAGCTCGTGTACGGAGTCGTACTGCGTTTCGGCGCTTGGCCTCACCAAGCTCCATCCTCTGCTTCAAGCCCCTCAATTCCTGTAGCAGGAACGAGGAACCGGTGATTAATTATTCTAAACAATAATTATTCTAATTCTGTGCAAAGATCTGGGATAAAAATCTGAGTATTTTAAATGGCCTTTTGCTTCAATTCCACAGAAAGAAATCTGAATCCTAAAGCAGCGTGTCTGAAAAGAAGGGAAGAAGAGAAAGTCTCTTCAGATCCTCCTCCGCTTTCCCTGGCAGGACCCCACCCCGGGATGGGAGATGCCTCCAATCACATGGGACAGATGTAAAAAAAAAAAAAGAAAAAAAAGAAAAAAGACAAAAAAAAAGGCAAGTTTCTTTTCGGCCTTCTGCCCCGCACCCGGCGGGGTTACTCCCCCCCCAGCCCCGAGGTCCCCGGGGTGCTGCACGCGGGGGCGGAGGTGCCGACCCGCCCCTTCGAAATGGATTTTCGGGAGGCGCGGCGAGCAGGCGCGATTGCCCGGGCGGTTTTCGGCTGGGTTGCTGGAGGAGGGTGGAGGGACACCCGCTCGACTCCCCTTGACTGATGGGATTTTTTACTTCTTCCGCAGGTCCAAGTTGCCACATTTCTTCATTTAAGCAAGAGACCACTTCCTTAACAGCTGTATTATCTTAAACCCACATAAACACTTCTCCTTAACCCCTTTTTTGTAATATAAGACAAGTCTGAGTAGTTAAGAATCACAGACGCAAGAGATTTCAGCATTCCCGATTATTAAAACCGAGAAAGGAAAAAAAAAAAAAAACACAACAAAAAAACCACAAAAAAAAAAACCACAAAACAAAAAGTGCAACTTGAGGGACGACTCTCTTTAACATATCACGCAGAATGTCTAACGCAGTATGTTACGAGCTGTAAGTGCACAGCCTAGAGACTGAATGGCAATCTTCTCCACACTGTGGGACAATGCATTTGTGCCTAAACTTCTTTTGGAAAAAAAAAA
>VXBL01001597.1:625561-655444 GCA_013400195.1 Aramus guarauna | reverse complement strand
GGGGGGGGGGGGGTTTGGCCGAGCGGTGGGGAGGAAGCAGAGCCCCGGGGTTTAACTCATCCCTCCGGCTGCGGGTTTGGTACTCGGGGCCCTGGCATCCCTCCAGAAGTGCTAAATACCTCGGGTAGATCCTTAGCTAGGACTCCTTTATCTTCTTTACTCCGCTAAGCCAATATTCTTATTTATAAGAGAAATCCTGCAGCCGCCTTCTAAATCCCTTTCCCGGCGCAGCCGGGCGGATCTGCTCCCGGCGCTGGCGGGGAACAGGCTCGTGGTGGGACGACGGTGACCACCTTACCCGGGTCCTGCCGTGGGCTCCCAGCTGGAGCTGGGAAGGTGCAGGACAGAAATGTTGGCAGGCTCAACTCTCTATTCCAAAACCATCCGATATTTGTAGTTTAGTAGGATTCTTTTTTTTTTAATAGCAGCATCTAGAAGTGTAATATTGATGGGAACAGCTTTGGCAAATATTCAATGCCTCCATCGGGGGGGGGCGGGGAAGAGTGTTGGGAAAGTAGCACTGGAAATTAAATTCCAATCTACCTCTAAGAGCGGCCGCGGCACACAGCGAACTTCGGTGCAGATGTGCCGGTGAGCGCTCGGATCTTTACCGAAATGCGCTCAATAACTGGAAGCCTGAGAGTCAGAGAAGTCTAAAGAGGATTAAATCATCTGAAATAGGCCAGAACTACTTTGTTGCTGCCGGTTTTTTTAACTTTGTCAGAAGCGTGAGCTGCTGGGAAGATGCCGAAGAGTTTCCCCACCCTCCCCGCAAGTCGGAGCTGCAGCCGCTATCCCGGACCTGGGTGCCGGCAATGTAGGGCACGCTGGGATGGGGGGCTTAGTGGTGCGCTAATCCGGAGGGAAAAATCGCATTTGTGTTAAAAAAAAAAAAAGACTGGGGGATGGAAAAGCCCCCCATCTATTGCATTGCACAACGGCAGAGGCTCAGCAGCTTTGGTGAGAAAGGCTTCACGCCAGGAGCAGCCAGGCTCCGGTTTGGGGGCGAAGCATCCCGTAGCGCTGCATGGCCTTGGCTTTTGGTGGCGGTTGGGCTGGCGTCGCCTGTGACCCGGCATCCTTGGCAAGTCGCTGGGATATGATGATTTGTGAGGACAAATGCGTAAGCCCTGGAAAGGAGAATGAAAATCCTGGGGACGGGTGTGTACCCGTGCGTGTGGACACCCAGTGCAGACAGAATAAAAGGTGATAGAAAATAATAAAATCCTTAGTTTTGCCCATACAGGGGTGGAAAAATACATTTAGCGTTTTCAGAGTGTTGGAACCAATTTATGCAATATTAAAATGATGCGTAATTCTTTGAGCAGCCCCTGGGCTGACTCTTTGGCCCAACCTCCAGAGCCGCAGCACCGTGGGGAATGGCGAGGCTTCGCCGGAGATCGTGGCAGCGCGTATTTGTGGAGAGGAGGGAGGTTGGGTTAACCCCACCCCCCCAAATAATGGCATTTCAACCGACGGAGGCTTTGGCCGCCTGCTGTGGGGTTTTCCCCGCTTGGCTGCCGGCGTGTCCGAGGGCTGGCGCTGCTCCCTTGCTTTTGATAGAGCTTTTGGGGGGAATTAGGGGTTGGGCTACGTCGCTCGAGCGGATGCAGAAATGGAAGCCTGCTCCTGGCAGGCTGCAGTAAAGCCGCCCGTGTAGCTCCCGGATGATGGTTTTGCCTTAGACATGAGCCGCGCTGTCGCGTTTGACCCAACGAGCGGGTTGGAAAGCGATGTTTGCGCTTGGGGTTAACCGTTCCCTGGGGAACGGCGTTGGCAGCGTCCGACTGTAGCGACCGGTGTGATGGGTGGTACCCAGCCGGCCCCGGCATCCCTCTGATGGTGGGGAGGTTGCCCAGGAGTTGGCGGAATCTTTCAAAGCCTAAAGAAGTTCCGTTTGACCTTTTTCCCTAGAAATTAAAGCCGTTGGAGGGAGAAGTGCCGAGGAGGCAGGTCCCACGGGGCCGGGTCGCCTTTGTCCCACGGGGAGGCCGAAGCCGAGAGATGTTCAGTAATTTTGGGGTGAATTAAGCGATATGAGGCAGCAGCTTTCACCATGGATTGCTGAGCTCCGGGGAGGGAAAGGTGAGCCGGGTTTAGCCCTTGGTGTCGCAGAGCATCATAAATTCCCACTGTCCGTTAACATCATCGCGGGGCCAATAAAAAATTAAACCAGGCGAGAGCGGCGTGGAAGGAGCAGGTGAGGACAAAAGCTTCGGTGGGACGTGGAGGAGAGCCAAGGGAAGGCAAAAATATCGGCGTGGATTAAAGACGACGGAGGCACGCTTAGCTGCGAAGATTACGCGAGATTCCCGAATAATGCGGAATAAAAGGGACGGAAAGATCATTAGAATTAATCAGAGATTAATGGAAACAAAAACGCGAGACTGCTGAGCCAGTCTTATCTGCTGCCGATGGAAGTTACTTTAGCTGAGAAATAAGACTTATCAGATTTGGAGCATAACCATCAGCAAGATCTCGTAAAGCTCCGGGGAGACCCTGGCGAGTGCTCCCAGCCCCTTGGTGACCTCCCGGGCAGCTCGGTGTCCCCGTGTCGTCCCCCCCATCCCCACAGGCAGGTTGGTACCCACCGTGGGGTCCCCCCCGCCCCATCCTGCGGCACGGGGCTGAGCATCCGTAACTGCGAGCGGCCTGCCTCTCTGAACTATTTATCTGCTGTCACGGTGATGATAATCTTGGCAAAAAATGTTGCCCATCAGGGAAAAAAAAAAAAATTCTTCCTAGGGGAGGGGGCAGGATTTTTTTTGTGGAGCACAAAAGGCCGGTGTGACGGGGGCTAGTTAAATTTGACTGCAGGAGAGCTGTGATGAGTTCACCCAAAGAGGCTCTGGCACGTAGGATTTATTTCAAGAAGAAGAAAAAAAATCCACAGCAAACATGTAGCAAGGGCTTGTTTGCACAAATGTGGCTTGGGTTAAGAGTTCTATTTTAATATTAATTTTTTTTAATTTTTTTATTGCTTTTGAAACATCATGGGGGGGAACCCTTGGGAAGAGGTGGCTGGGGTGATGGCATGGGCCAGGTACGCAGCGGGAGGAAACCTGCCCCGGGCTGTGCCGAACGCCCTTCCTCACCCTGCCCTTCCTCCCGCTCTTCTTCCTCCCGCACCTCCCAGGTACCGCAGCCCAGCTCCAGGGATCCGGCCCTTCCCCGGCGCTGTTTGATGCTGTCGGTCGGAAGTCAGTCGGATCGGAGGAAGCTCAGGATATTACAGCATCAGAGTTGGCATAATTAGAGGCAGATCTGCGATTGCTGTCAGTCGTCTCGGCTTCAGCGAAGTCAATAATCTTTGAAGCGGCTGGAGGTAGGATAACTGACACCAGCTGAGCATCTGCCAACAGCCCCCGGGTTTTTACACTCCGTCCTTCATCCTTACAGCCCAAGGACCAGCCTCGCCCGGCCAGGCACATCCCCGCGCTGGGGATGCTGTTCCCCTGCCCCGGGAATATTCAGTAGATGGATCCTAAATGTTTACCTGGGGCTGAAAAATGGGATGGGGGGAAGGAAAATTGTTACTCGCTAGAGCATTAGTGATGGAACGAACCGGACTGCAACATCCCCAGGAGGGTTTACCCAGCAGACAGTGATGGGGGTGATGGGGACTGAATAAATAGCTGGGTGATCCCGGGCTGGTTAATGAGTGAATCCACGCCTTTGTAAAGATGCAAGGTGATGCATTCACCCGGTTTAGTTGTGGGTTTTGTTGTTTTTTGTTTTTTTTTAAATAAGTCTTATTGGGGTTTTTAGGGCATTTGAAAAACTAGCCTGGAGACTGCAAGACTGCTTCCATCAGCGCTGTCTCTAGTTCCAGATAACTCAACCAGTCTTCCTTTTTTTTTTTATCGCCTGTGAAATCCCTCTGTAAGAGGAACTCCTATAACAACCAAAAGCCCAAGACTTCACTGACTTCTCCGGCCTTTCTCCTCTCCCCCGCGCTGCGGATCGCTTTATTCCCGCCGGCCTTCGCAGCGATGCTTTTGGGCGAGGGGATGAGGATGCACCGAGGGAAGGAGTGGGGATTTTTACAGCGCAGCAGCAGGATTTGGGTTCTGGGGGCATCGATGTTTATCACCTTTACTCCCAGGTCGAAGCATCCCTGGGACACATGTATCCCTTGTCCTCCCAGCTCGCTCCGGCTGACGCGGAGTCCCCTCCTGAAACGTGTTGTGATGGGTTCACCCCACCAAAACCTTTCTTTCTTGCTCGATTCCTCTATTTTTTTTTTTGTCTGAAAAGCTCATTGTCGCTTTGCTGCGGCATCTCTACCTCCAAGCTCCTTCTCAGACCGTGAGGGCAAACGAATACAGAAATCAAAATTAGACATATTGCACAGGAATGCAGGCTCCAATCAGACCCTTGCTGCTCATTCCTCTGCACAAAGCATATAAATTCATCCCAGATGGGTAAATAAGCAGTCAGCTATTCTTGAGAAAACTGTGTATTCATTTTGCTGCTGCTGACTAATTTCTCATAGACATTCCTTCCGATGTATTGAGCAAGCGTCTTCCCGCATCCCTCTGCTGCGCTGTTAGCAGGAGAAATTATATCATCCTCCTGCTAATTTGTGTTTAGTCATTCTAGCCCTTTTTAAACAGGCTTATCCAATCAAACTGGGGCTCTGCGGTGGAGGTGAGCCAAAAATCTGGAGACCTACTGCCAGGGCTTCGTGCGAGCGTGTTCCGAGCGGTGGGGACTCGGTATAAATGGATCAGATACTTGGTGGAGGGAGCCGTCTCCTAGACACATCCAATTATGCCAGCTTCTGCCAGCCCTGGTTTGGCGAAGGCCGGCTATCGTCTGCTTCATTCGGGGAGGCTGCGGGTTTTGCAAGGCAAAAAAAAAAACCTTTTGGGTTCGTTTCGGGGCGTCGGGCAGGTTCCGTTCCCGCTTCTCGAATTTGAAGAGAGCGGGGGGTTGCTCCCCCATGCCCTCCACCCCTCGGCGCTGGGTTCGCGGGGCCGTGGCCGGGCTGGGGCTGGTCCCCAGCTCCTTCCTGCGCCGCCTTTCCCACAGCCCCACGCAGCTCCGGGTATTGTCTCGGCGGCTGCTCCGGCCGGCTGGGGCTGGCCGGCCCCGGCAGAGAGCCCACGGCTTTTGGTTCTCATTCTTTAGAAAAACTGGAGGAGGGAAGGGGGGGAAAAAAAGGAAGAAAAACAATAAGTGCAAAATAAGGAAGTTTCTTCATCTGCCTCCCTGTGGGAATATCGGGGTCCCGTCGCGGGGCTGGGTCAGTGACCGAAATGCTCCCCCCACACCCCGCTTGGGCTGCCTCTCCCCGGCACCCAAGGGTGCTGCCCCGGCACCCGAGAGCTGTACGGCTGCACCCTGCCCGGGGCGCAGCAGATTTTAGGCGGGATCAGCGTTTGCTGCTGGTCCCGGTTCCGCGCGGCGGTGACCTCAAAGCTTGACGTCATTCGCGAACCTCGGAGCGCATCCGTGAAAGGCTGACTCCCGGCGTGCGTCCTGGCCGGTGGGCTCGCACCCCGTTGGAAGCTGCGGGACCGGCTTCGCGGGGGCTTTTCCAACCCGCTCGCTTCCAGGCGAATGGGTCTGGGGTCCCGCGTCCCCCCCGCGCGGTTTCTCCTGGCGCCCAGCGAGCAAAATGGATTTGAGGTTTGTGGCGGCGCAGCGCGTTATCGTCCCCTTCTCCCTCCTCCTCCTCCTCCCTGCCTCCTTTTTCAGCAAATAATCGGTTAAGGAAGTCTGATAGTGGCACCGCTTTACTTCTTATTAATTTTTATCCGGTATTTTCCTACGTGTCAGAACCACGTGGCGTATTTCCAAGGGCGAAAATATGCGTTAAGGTCTAAATTTTATCCATGCAAAGATCCCATTTAAAGCCAGGGTGGGTCAAGCAACCTCCTGGAAGGCTGGTATCAATTTTAACCTGGTATTCAGTTATTACCCAGGTGCAAGTTCTTAAAACAACTCAGGAAATGAAAAATAGGGAAGACATCGGGCCAGAAGATTGCCACTTAGACGGAAATTTGCACGGGGAGGTTTGCCGTGCTCGGCCGGCTGAACCCCGTATGGGGCAGGCGGGGATGCCAGCGGGGTTTTTGGGGGGACAGGTCAGGCAGGAGGATTTGGGGAAGGGGGGCTGGGACTGCCGGGCGGGAGAGGAGCTGGAGGAGACCCCTCGGAGGGCGACGAGGCCGGAGGTGTGCGGGCGGAAGCGGTGCGCCGGGAGTGGAGAAAGATGGAAGGAAAAGGAAAATGAGGTGGGGAAACGGAGGGCGGAAAGGAAGGGATGGAGCCGGCGATGCTGCTGGAGCGGGAGAGCGAGGGGAAAGGAGGAAAACGTCCCCAAAAGCCTTGCGGGATGGCGTGGAAAAGCCGGGGAGCTGCTTGGCCGCCTTGGGTAGTGGTTTTGTGTGGTGCTTGGACACGTCAAGTGAAGAAGCATTTGTAAGTCTGGTTTTGTGCAAATCAAACCGCTTCTCGCTCTCAAGGGAATCGGAGTATCTGGATTCCCAAGGGGGAAAAAATCATTTTTTTGGTAGCGACCAGTAAGAACCAAAAATGCCCTTTAGTTACATCCTGCTAATCTGGAGGGAGGTTCAAAGGAAATTTTCAAGAATCCTTGTGGTTTAGGGCCAAACGCAGCCGTTGAGAGCAGAGGCGGGTGCTGCGAGCGGCTCTCAAAGCCGAGCGTTACCCCAGGATGAAACCGGGGGCCTGGGCTAGGCTCGGAATAAAAATAGCTGCTAATATTGAATAGTTCATCTACAGTTCAGAGAGTAAATCTCCCGACCCCAGAGGTGAGCCCGGCCTAAACTGTCTGGCAGATTTCTCCTTTCATCCGCAATCCCAAAGACTTAATTTTGTCAACCTTGACTTTAAAAATGGCCGGAAAAAAGCCCAAGGATGGGGGTTGATCCAAAGCAGGGCGAGAGAGGTGCGACGCGCGTGCGTCGGCGTCGGCGTCCTCGATGAGCTCGCTCCTGAGGAGGGGCCGGCGGTGCACCCCAAACCTGGCCGCTTGACGTGCGGCCCCGCCAGCGCCTGAGTCTCGTCCCGCCTGGACTCAAGGAGCACAGAAACATCAACAACAATTAAAGCTAATGAGAAACAAATGCTCCGTCCAAAACAGCCCTTGATTTCAGCGGGAGCTTTACGAGAACGTCGGAATTGGATTCAAAGGGTTTGTCTTACATTTGTCTTAACTCCTGGCTCTGCGTCCCAGCTTGTTCCTATTTTATCTAAATCTGGTCTTAGTTCGTAGAGCTGCGAGATTTGTCCGGCTTAGGGCTCGGTTCCCGTCTCGCGCTCGCCCTGGGGCTGCGGGGCGGGAGGATGGATGCCGGCAGGAGGGTGCTGGGCAAGGGGTCCCCGCGGGGCGCAGCCACCGTGCCCGACTGCCGCGGGGTCCCTCGCCGTCCCTTTTTCCTGCTGTTCCGTCCGAAAACGAGGAAGAAAGGATGAGACCCGAATACGTCGGCGCTGCCCACGCATCGGTCCCAGCCATCGGCGGCCGTCGGGGTCTGGTACCAATTAGCGCCGGCTTCCGGCAGCTCTCCGCGTGATCCGGCGAGAAAGGCGCACAAAGAGCGGCACCAGCATGGGGGCTGGCCGCAGGGAGGAATCCGATCGCTCAGCACCCCGCCAGCCTGCGCCCGCCGCGTTTTGGCATGGCGCAAGCGTCTGGTGAAACGCTTTAATGTCCGGCTTTGCCGGATCCCGGCACGCCAGGGGCTGTCGGAGCAGCGTCGGGTGCCTCTGCCCGGGGTCGTGCTCCCGGGGACCGGCAGGACCGCAGGCACCTGCAGTACCGGGCGGCTCTGGCGAAGCAGAAAAGTTAGCGCTACATCAGTCTCAAGGCTCTATCTCTGCCTGGCCGTGGATTCCTTCCTTCCTAATAATAATTTAGAGAGCGTACAGTGCCGGCCGAGGAGCAAGAGGCAGGCCGAGCGTCGGCGGGCCGCAAGGTCCTCGCGGCCGTGGCTGAAGGCGGGCGCTGAGCTGACGAGGGGGTTAAATCACAGCCCCCCTTTGCGGCCAGAAACTTCCAAGAGCAGCAGCAAATTGCTTGTTAGACTAATTACCCACTTCATCTTTTAAGTGCAGGAACAGATTAGAGCGGGGATACGTAGAAATACGGCATTGATAGGTATGTACATGTGTGGAAATTAATTTTCGCTGGGGTTTGAATGGTGAGTCACCTATAGAAGGCTATAAGCACTTCTCTGCAGACACGTGAGGGTGGGATTACAATGCACAATCCTCAACTTGTAGATCAACTACTTCTGGGCCAAATCCCTTGCTTGCAGTGGGGAGATGATATATGTAAGCTAACGGCGAGCTTGACCCGACTCCTCTGTCTCTGCTTAACGTTTTACCCACTGAATTTAGCCGGAGGTCTGCTGCTGCGAAGGGGAAATTGCTTATTTAACGGTGACTGCTTCAACACTGGACTTTAGGGACCAAGCAGCTAGGCTGGATGTTACAGGAGCAGCAGCACACCCTACACCCATGGGATTTCCACCCCTCCACATCCGTGGGATTTCCACCCCTCCGTGCCCATGTCCTGCAGCCCGTCCCCGGCCGGGGTTGGCAGCGCTCACCCCTACGGCACATCCCTAACGAAGACCCATCGTTAGCCGTGGCGTACAGTCGTCGTACGGGTGTGTTGGTTAAAACACACGTCTCTCGGCCGATGGTCGGTGGGGCTGGAGAAGGACGAGGGTCCGGCAGCCCGCTCGTGTCAGCGGCTTTTCTGTAAAAGCCGAGTATCCTTCTTCAAGCAATTTATCCAAAGTGTTCGACATCAAACGTTGACGCTCCTGCCATCGCACGAAGACTTTGTAGGCATAAAAACATATCATGAGTAAGGATATTTCCAACCATTTTACTCCAGAAATGGCTTCATAAATGAAACATGTAAGAGACTATATTTATAGTAGAAAGAACAACTCTCTCGGGATATGAATAGCATTATATCATATCATGTAATTAAAAGCTGAATATGACTAACACATTCCCATACAGATGTATCACAGCACTGGCGACCATGTGGGATATGCGGAGGAAAAAAAGACCCAGTTAAAGAAACCACAAATTCCAGGGGTGGGAGTGTGAGGAGGGGGATAATGAAGCGCTTTGCCATCTATTTTTCTTCTCCTCTTTTTTTTCTTTTTCCTTTGCGGCGCGTGAACACATGAAAAGCATTAGGTAGCGCCTTGCCTGCCGCGTCTCTGGCGGCGGCTGCCGGATCCCCGGGGTGGACCATCACCGGCACAGCCCCCCCAAAAGGCAGGTAATAAGATGGCAGCCAACTGCCAGCCCCCCCAGATGGCAAAGTACCGCCCTGCAAAGGGGCTGGAAATTCGGGCGAAGGGCGGAAGGTGCCTTTGAGCAGCGGGGCTGGCCCTGGGTGCCGACGGAGCCGAGCGCTCGGGCTTTGGGGTCTGAGTGAAGCTGATGGGGGTGCGGGCTGTGACCCCCTAAAAGCGTTGGGATGGGCCCTCTGAAGTCGAGCAGACCTTAAAATAGAGGCACAGCCGTGAAGTCGTCTCCGTAGGTGTCTCTTCCCGCAGGCGACGCGGGCTGCTCCGAGACGCAGCCGGGCTCTCTGCGCTGCCGTGCTCTCATCTCCGCATTAGAGCCCAATGACCTAACACCAAATTGTCTGCTCGAGAGAGACAATGGGTGGTGAAAGAAACAAAAGAAAAAACTGTGGCTGAGAAAACTGTAAAATAAATACATAAATTAGGGAGGGAGGCAAAGTTTTCTTTTTTTCCTTCACTGTTTTTATGTGTTGGGAACAAGCAGCACGTCTTCTCGCGGCTCCGTTAGGTGTTCCCGCGGTCCGCCCTTGCAGGCCGTGCTTTACGTGCACCGCCACCATTTTCTTCCAAACTTCTCCGGCTGCTCCGTGTCTTCCCCGAGGGGCCAAAGGAGACGTCATTCTCCAACCCAGATCCCCTCAGTCCCCGGGGGAGAGGAAGGATTTCTTCCCGCACCTTTCGAGCAGCGCGCCCAGGCGTACAACCCGGTGGGGTGTCCCTTCCCGCGGCCGTGCGTCTGACACGCCATCCAAGGAGCCCCGCGGCCCCCGGCCTCGGCACCCAGAGCTGCCTGTGCTCAACACCGACCCATCGAGTCATTTTGAATTCATGGAATCATAGAATATTAAGGTTGGAAAAGACCTCTAAGAACGTCAAGTCCAACTGTTGACCCAACATCACCATGTCTACTAAACCACGTCTACCTTCTGACCCTGCCTCCTGGGCTCACGGTTCCTGCACGTCTCATACGCCTGCTCTGGTCGGGAACCTTGCCGGATACCTACCCCCATGGTCACAGTCTTCAGGTTCATCCTTGGGTCTGGTCCTCCGGTCTCCACCTGCTCAGTAGCGTTTTCCTCCGGGCTGCGCTCCCTTGGTAGGCTCGACTCGGAAGCCTTGCCAGAGCAGACATATGACATCCACAGCTTCTCCTCCGCGCGCGAGGCCTGCTGGCCTGCTGTAGGGTGAAATTAGATTGGCTCGACATGATTTATTCGTGACAAATCCGTATTAGTTGTTACTCATCTCCTTGTTCCATATACTTAAAAATTCTTTGATTAATTGCTCCAGTACTTTTCTGCGACTTGATGCTGAGCTGATGGCTCCATAGTATCTCTCCTCTTCCTTTTTTTCATTTTTTTCCATTTTAAGGCTAGAAATCCTGGTTTCCAACTTCTAGATCTCTGGTATCTCTCCAGTTCTCAGGGCTCAAGCTCTTGAAGAGGATGATGCCCAAGATGGGTGTGCGGGCATTTGCCAGCGCAGCCTGGGACCAGGTCCCGCATCTCTCTGGATGTGGCTCGCTCTGTCCTTCTCCCCCCCAACCCTGCAGTGCCTCTGCCTACGCGGGGTTAAATTCTAAAGCTTCAGAAGCAAATCAGACGCCTTAATGACACGTCCCTACTTTTATTTATAATATGTTCTTCTGCTCTGATCGCACATACTTGTCTGAAATACATTGTAAATCAATGTGCCCTAATCCAATCTTGTGTTAATTAATTCTTCCACTTGCCTTCTACTTAGGGGAAAGAGAAGAATAGATGTAAAAACCATGATAGTGATGTTGGAGTGGCTGATTATTATTCTTTGCAATAGTGTATTGATAAGAAAATGAGCGTGTTCTTTTCCCATTTGCAGCACAACCTTGGGCAGGAGTTTGTTATATTAGAAAAAAAGCAATTTGAAAAAATTGCTCCCTGGCTCCTGTACAGCCACTTGAAAATTGATTTATTTTGGGGTTTCCACAGCTGTGTGTGGGTTTCCACAAGACTTTATTTTGTGTTATTAAATCTGGCCGTTGAAATGTTCCTTTGATTTAATGTGAAGTGTGTTTTATTTGATAATTCCTGATAGATATGGAGGGGAGGTCTCGCAGAAGCCCGAGAGGAATAAACAAATAAATAGATAAAGGAATGGCTCGCTGCCTACCACGTACCCTCCTGAGACAGCCCAGCGGTCCCTTCCTCTTCCGGGTCGGTGCGGGGACCGCGGCGGGGGCCGGGGCTGGCAGGGGAGGGATGCTCGGGTGCACCCTGGGCGAGAGGCAAAGGAGAAGAAGGGGGTGGGGGGTTCCTCCCTGGCTGCGACGCCGCGCTGGAGATCTGCCCTTGTTGGACCCGCCTGGGCAGGCAAAGCCCATGGTCGAGGGGTGATGGGCGAGCAGCTGAAGTCGCCTCTGCAGCTCTTGTCCCAGCAAGGCTCTCGTTCCGTCCCCCCCCCGCAGCGTCGTACGCCGACGCGTGCCCAGCGTCAGACCCCGCGCCAGGCAGCGCTCTGAGCTAGACCAGACGAGGGCCCGGCCTGGTATCTAAATACAATTAAAATAATAAAAAAAAAAGAACAAAAAGAAAAAAAAGAAACATGTTTTCCTCAGCAGAGTGAGGCGGGAGGAGCTGCCTTTATTATTGAATTCGGATTTTTGTGACTTAACTGACGCCAGCTTCACCTCCTTATGGTAACAGGCACAGGGCATAATCCTGCTGCCTCTCCACTTAAGTGCAGCAGCGTGATTGAGCAAACGAACTTTTTTTTTGCCTCCTGTAGTTGCAAAAACTTCCGTTGGGGAGTAATTAATCTTCAAGGGGATGGAGGGAAGGATGCAGCAAAAGGTCAGTGAGCGGATGGAGCAAGCACAGGACGTTGGCGTGGTAAGTTTTGCACTAAGGTGTCACATAGTCCATCAGCACCCATTTTATTCAATATTTTCATTTTGTGAAGCGAGAGGTATGGGATCACTTCCTCCTCACGGGTTAAAAGGCCAATTAATACTATTTTAATAGTCCCCAAATAGTCCTCAACAGGAAGGAAACCAGTGCCGATGGGGACAGCCAACGCGGCTGTGGCAAATAAGAAACAAATACCTCGCCCCTGACGAGCCCCTTTCACCCAAGGTGGTTTATAAACAGTAATGAGTGCGTGCCAGGGTGTTTGCCAAAGGTGATAATTAATAATTTTATTTTTTTTATTTTTTTTTAGCTGAGCTCAGTCCTACCTGCATCTACCTGCACTGGTGCAGAGGACTTCAGCTTCATTGACTCCAATGGGATCGCATCGATTTTAGCCAAGGAACAAACTGGGAGGGCTTTATAGAAAACCAAATTCCTTTGACGGTTTGCGGTGCTCCTTAACTTGACCATGATGAGGCTTGTCAGACCATTTAGGAAGACGTAGAACCTTGTCCAGCTCTGGTTTCCATGGGGCTGGGGGCCATGGGGATGCCAGAGGAGCAGGAGCTGGTGGCCAAGTTGCCCGGAGGGATCACAGGCAACTGGGACCGTAGGGGATGCTCTTGGGTACCACAGGGGTGATGCATTCTGCAAGCTTGCCATTAGATTTTTAAATAAAATAAAGCAAAAAATAGTTTTGCAACGAGTCGCAGATAAAGTTGCTGAAGTTCAAGTTTGAAAAGTTTGTAATTTGTCAAAAAAAAAAAAAATTAAAAAAATTAAAAAATCAATTACTTCTCCTTCCAGTTACAACAAAAGATTTTGGACCTTATAAAATATTTCCCAAGAAGGCCCGGGTAAATTTGTTGTGACAGGGATCCCAGAAGAGCTTTGTGGTTTGGGTTTGTAATGGAAATCTTAGTCACCTTAGATAGCTTTGGAATTACGGTCATAATTTATGCACAGTGTGGCTCCAGTAGTGTTCTCATGTATTTTCATTTACCAGCTCTGCAAACCCTAGATCTGGAGCTCGCAGCCGCTGGAGAGGAGTGCCATCCTAATTTACGCTGGGCAGGGTTCGACCTTACGTGACTCCGCTGACCTCCTTCCCCCTTCGTTTCCCCTCCTGCTCCCGTTACGTTTCCTAATACTCTGGTTTACTCCTCCCGTTTCCTTCCTGCGCCGGACCTTGGCTCGCCGACCTCTTTCACCTGCCCGTCCTAGGAGCAAGGCGATGTCCTCCTGCTCGCACGTGCCTCCGCCTCCCCGAGCCCCTCCGGAGAACCCCGCCTTGGGCAAACAGCCGGTTTGATTTTCCTGGATGTGGGAGTCCCCGTAGCATCTCTTCTTGTACCTTCATCGCCCTGCAGATGGGCTTGTGCAAGTAAACGCGGCTTTTCCCGTGACTTTTCAAGGCACGGCAGCCTTGTACGGAGAGACCGGCACCAAACCTGTTATTAATAACCGCTGGGGATGGATTTGGCCCGTTACCTCTGCCCGAGAAGATTCTCCAGCTCTGCAATATTTCCTTAGCCCGATGGCTTCGTTGGAAGTAAACAGAGCGGCCAGCCAAGTCAAAAGGGCTCGTCATGGCCACGTTCTCTCGGAGGTGCTGGGCCTAACGCCAATCGCCGAGTCGTTTTGCGAACGGTATTGCTTACTCCAGCTCTTCGGATGCTCCTTCGTTTCCGAGCCGTTCGAAGGCTCTGCCTGAGTTTTCAGGAGCAGCCCTGGCCCCGGTGAGACTTTCGAGCTGGGATTCCGCAGGCAGCAAGCCCGGCCGTAGTCCCGGCTCAGAAAAGGACAGGGTTTTAAATGCGCTGGCCTAAAGTGCGTCGTACGGTCGGGAAGATCCCGAGTATTTAGGGGCATTTCCACACCCTAATCCGATGTGCAGCAGAGGATGGCTCCGTAAGTCCCGGGAGCGTCGATACTTGATCGCTCTCTCATCTGAGCCCCCCGCTAGCTTGCCACGCTCAAGCCGGTGACAGCGTGTGATTTGTCTAATCCCGTTTACTCATAGCAGGCCGCGTATCTGCGGCACGGAAAATCGACGTTGGCACTTGTAAAAGGTCTGGTACAATGCACAGTGAGAGACTTTTGCATCCGAACAAGAAACTTCAGTGGGATAGAGGAACTACCAGATTTCTTGAGCATAAAATCTCATTAAATCCATGTGAGATTTCAAAAAAAAAAATAAAAAAAATCTAAAATCTCACGTTTGTTTGTCTGGATTTATCCTGGCTTTTGCTACACCCTCTCTGTGCTGCAGGAGCTGGTTAAAACTCAGCCTGAAGGCCCAGGGCATCCAGCTCCGCGGGCGGCCCCGGCCGGTGCCGGCGGGTACCCGACACGTGCCCGTGACGGGCGTTCGCGGGGATGGAGCCACGTGGCTTCGCCCCCGAGACCTGCCAGGCAGCGTCACACCGAGGGTCCGTCTCGCACCCTGCCCACGGCAGCGGCCACGTCCGCACGTGCAGGAAAGGATAAAAAAACCAGGACCAGCAAGCGACGCTTCCTTAGAAAACTTTCCCAGCCCCCGGTGATCTGCGGCTCTTCCTGCGGCAGAGGGGATGGAGCCCACCCCGGGATGGGGATGCAGCCCTCGCCCTCCCCATCCCCGACCCCCAGCAGCAACCGGGGCACCCCACCTCCATCACCCCCCGAGGCTGAAGAGCCACGGCGTCACCTCTTCTGCCTCTCAACACCCAGCCGACTGTCTCTGCCCGCTCCCCGGGTCCGCCGGCGTCGGCGCTGGCATCTGCGGGGCAGAGCCTGACCTCTGCGCTTATTAAACCGGACTGACCTAATTTAACTGATGGCTCTCTGGATTTACGTGGGCTGCCCACGGCATAGGCTGGCGCTGACCAGATTAACTACAATTATTTGGGATTTACAGAGACTGTTTGCCGAATAAACTGGCACTGAGCAGATTAACTAAGTAAAATAATTTGGGATTCAGGCAGACTTCCCACGGCAAATAGACTGCCACAAATAAAATTAAGAGAGGACCAGGGGAAATACATTTGCTCTGCTTATTCATTGCAGTTAAAATTTCTACATTCCCTCTTCCCACAGATCTATTTTTTTACCTTGTCCCCCCCAAAACAAATAAAAGGTATTAAGTATATGGAGCGATCAATCCTTCCCTACCATCTCCGCCGTGATCAAACGCAATAAGAAACCAATTACCGATGGGTCGTTTACTCCGCCGTACTTGCAATCTTTTGATTTTATTTGTTGTCGTTGTTGCCCTTGGAAACGCTGAGCACGCCCTGCTCTCCTGCCTGCACTCACAAAATGATGCTCCTTTGCCTCCCAGCACACGGCATCATTAGCGTGATTTATGACCCGCGACCGATTAAGAGCCTGTTGCCGCGCCTGGGGCTGGGACGGGGAGAGCCATGTGGAAAGGAAAGGGCTGGGGCCGTGGGTGCGGACACCCCCCAACTCTGTCGGGGTACAGGACCCCCCGACCCGCAGGTGGGGCAGCGAGGATGTGTCCCGGCAGCATCGGTCCCCGCGTCGGGGCTTTGCATCGCTGGACCGAAGCATTGGACCCGGGGACGGATGCTGCCGGGACGCATCCCGGGAGGGAGGGGATGCAGCGGCTGCAGGGCGGGGGGCACAGGACCAGCCGGCTCACCCCAAATCCTGTGCCAGGGTGATGCACAGGAGCGTGGGCAAGACGTCAACCTGCACCCATCCGGCTTCGCCGGGGACCGGCAGGTCTGGCTCGGGAGGTGCGGCTGCCCCGTGCCCTGGAGCTCGGTGCGGGGCTGCCGGGGACCGGCCGGGGCTGGCTTTGGGGCGGCTGCGAGCGCTTTTTGCTCCCTAAGCCAAGTTTTCACTTTGTGCCTTTGCAGGAATCCTACTCAGTCATATATTCTACCCCTCTCCTGCGCTCTTTTAACAGCCTCTTACTTGCCTTTTCATTTTTCCTCATTGCATTTTCCTAGCAGGGAATAATCTCAGGATACTGAGGGGCCCTTCTCTGGAAGGAGAGGGGCTGTGTGCGTTACCTGAGAATTTCTGACAGGGATGGGGAGACAATCCGGCGGCACAAAGTAGGCTTGAAACGATGCCGAGGGTATGTGCGGCCAGATCCGTCGCTACAGCACAACTTCCGCGCCTTTCACTGCTTTGCAAAGCCGCAGACATCCCAAGCTAGCTTAAGAATAATGTCTTTAAAGAAAAGAAAAAAATACAATTTTTTTTTTTTTCCCCCCTTGCTAGATCTAAACCACCCAGGGTACAGCAGGGAGACCACAAAAAAAAGCCCGGGACAGCTCTCCATCAGCGCCGCGCCAGCGTAGCCAGCGATCGTGCGGAAGCGGGGAATAACAGATGTGCGTCAAGAAGCGAGCCGCGGCCTGCCGCATCCCACAGTGCCATCTAGCGCGGTCCAGCCCGGCGGGACCCGGCCGTTTGGGCGAGGGGGCTGGCAGGGATGGAGGTGCGAAGGGTCCGTGCGTCTGCCGAGCAGCGGGGCGAGGATGGGGCGCACGTGTTCGGGTCCAGCCCCCCAGCGGGGTTAGCTCGGAGGAAAGCAGCGTTTGCCTCGCTAGAAACGGCAAACACGCTCGGTGCCGGCATTTTTGCCAAATCAGCCCCTCCTCCTTGCTCTGCTGGGGAGCACCCCGCTTGGTTTGTGGGTGCGAGACGCGCTTCTCTCCGTCGCGGCGAAGCGTGGGGTTGTGCCGGGGGGTGTGTGGGGGGGTGCGCGGCTGGGGTGGAGAGAAGGACGCTCTGCTCCGCTCTGCAAAAACACCTTGTTCCCCGCTCCCACGGGGACAGCATCCTGCCAGGGTCCCCGGTCCGGCTCAGCCCCTCCCGGGCAGCGCGGTGCCAGCCTGCCCTGCCGGCACACGGCGCGTGCCGAGCCGCGGGATGGCGACCGGCAGAAAGACCTCGGCGGGCGAATCCTTTCGTAACCTCTTCCTGAGCGCAAGAGTCTGGTTTGAACTTCCGAATGCCACCATAAATGTAGTCAGGCATACATTTCCATACTGATCCTGGATAATAAACACAGTAGGAGCCTAAAGTACCTTGAGGGACATCCCGCTGTGCTTATTATCCTGTACTTCTCTGCTAATTACTAGAGCCTAAACTTTAATACTCCTGGATTTGTTTACCTCCCGCTTTATCAGCTGCTCTGTCTGGTTTGCAGCTTCCCCGTGCCTGCACCCACCTTGCCGAGCTTTCCCTCCCCGCGGGCTGCTGGTTTCGGCCGCACCGCCCCTTCCGCGGGGGTGACCCGTGGCACACGTGCGGCTCCGGCTCAGGAACCCGCCGTGGCTGTCCCGGCTTCGCCAAGGGGCTCGGCCGGAGGCAGTGCGGAGCAGAGCTTCGAAGCCAGCGACGTCTCTTCCGCGCTACGTTTTCCTCCGCCCGCTAACCCAGGAGACAGACGTCCGTTAGCGACCGCGGAACGCCTTAAAACCGGGCAGGAGCGGCTGCAAAGCACCCCGCAGCCCCTGCCTCAAGGGGCTGGTGAAGCAAAGCCAAGAGGAAGACGGCACGAGGCGGGGAAGGAAGACGGCAGATCCTGACAGCTGGCGGGCCCGGCGTGAATAGCAGTGCCATGGGTTGGTGGAGGGGGTTTTTTGGGAAGGTGGCCCGGGCAGGATAGGTGGTGTGCGAGGCTCGCGATGGTGCTCGGCTGGGAGTGCAGCACGTTGGCGATGCAAACCTGCACGGGGGATGCAAACCTTCATGGGGAATGCAAACCCACACGGGGGATGAAAACCTGCATGGGGGATGCAAACCCGCACAGGGGATGCAAACCTGCATGGCGATGCAAACTCACGTGTGCAATGCAGATGCACATGGGTGCTGCAGACCTGCGTGAGCAATGCAGACCTGCACGGACGATGCGAACCTGCACAGGAAATGCAAACCTGCACGGGGGATGCAAACCCGCATGGGGGATGCAAACTCACGTGTGCGATGCAGATGCACGTGGGTGTTGCAGACCTGCACGGGCGATGCGAACCTGCACGGGCGATGCGAACCCGCAGCCCGGAGGCGGAAAGGTGCGGCGCCTGCTCTGCCACGGCTCCGCGGGACCCGGCCGGCAAAGCCCAGTGACCGGAGGTGCTGGGAGCCATCCCGGCTGCCTTGCAGGGATGGAAAAGCTACGGCCAGCCCACGGTGCCCGTGAGGGTCCTCAGTGCCTCTGCTCCTTCAGCTGGCAGGCCAGGCACCTCCACACCGCCCCGTTCCGCCGCCAAAATTCAAAGCATTCATGTCCAATAAATTGGATTATCGCCCTTCTGTTGGATTAAGATGAATGACTTTCCAAATTCTTGGCCTGTTTACTTTGGCTGCGTTCGAATCGTGTGAAGTCGGCTTCTGATAACCGTGTTAGAAAGAGGGATATGTGGAAAAAAGATTGGAATAGAAACGCGTAATTACCAAATGGCTTTCTGGTTGGCTTTTGGTTTATGTCAGCGCTCAGAGCCCGTCCATAATTACCTTCATTACTCCTGACCTGAGAACAAACTCAAAGGCACTTTTAAAAGAGATTAATAAAAGGATTGCTGAGGAAGAGAAGGCATTGCAAACCATTTTCATGTCTGTCCCGCATAAATTGAATCAAGTGTCCGGATGGCAGCCGGGGCTGTCTGTCTGCCTCCCGCCCGGGGCAGAGGGGCTCCCGGAAAACCTCCGCCCCGGTCTCCGGCGCTGAAAATCCACTTTCAGCTGCCAAACTCCAACCGCCGAGTCGCGTTCCCAGCCAGAAAAGCACAATTTCAACTCTACAAACCAGGCGGGCAGCAAGCCGCGTCCTCCACCTTCATTTCCACGGAGCCAGCTCATTCCCTGGCGTGGAGCGTGGCCGGACCTCTGGCATCGGGAGGAGGGATGGTGTCTTCAGCCTTGTCCTCGCCCCGCTGGCCCGTGGACGCAAAGGGCTTCGCGAAGCAAGTGAGCGCAGCGCAAAGGCAGACCGGACCCCCAGGAGCACCCAAGCCACGCGGCAAGGGTGCACCAGCCCCCGCGCCCGCCCCGGTTGTGTTTTCCCCTCTCAGAGGGGTGCTCCCGGCATGGAACCCAGTCCCAGCCGACTCTCCTGGAGCTGCTTACGTGATTCCCGGGAGACACAGCCAGGCTCAGGCCGTGCAAATTGCTCCCAGCGGGTCTTCCCCGGTAAAGTCGGGCTCCTTTCAGATCATCTCCCTGTTTTCTCCCAGTCTGGCTCTGGCTTGGCTTTGCTGAGCACCACAGCAGGCACCAGACTCACAGCTCCCACCTTGTTATTTCCCTTCTGCCTTTCCCCCGAGAGCTCCTCGGCCCAAAGAGCGGCAGTCCCAGCCCGTGTCACCCTGGGGTTCAGTTCACCCCTCTCCTTTGGGGACAGGGCTGAGCACCCTGATCTATGCTTTACACCCTCTGCTCCGTGCAGGGACCGGCTCCCGCAGACTTAGGAAATCGGCAGAGCCGGCCGGCCGGCCCCGGCAAAGCTCGTCTGTGCAGATGGCATCTCTGGAATATCATCTAGTCTCCAGCAAGATAAAGCAGAGCTAGTTGCCCAGGATCGTGTCCAGACAGCTTTGGAATATCTCCAAGGATGGAAAGTCCACAGCCTCTCTGGACAACTTGTTCCTACTGTTCATCCACTCTCATAATTAAAAAAGAATAATAAAATTATAAGAATTAAAGGGGGGTTGTTTGTATCTTGCGTGGGAAATGACCACTGATAGGAGCATGCCGGTAACTGTGGGTGTTTTGGTGATACACGTGAATGCCGGTTTTGGGGGGAGAAGGTGACAAATGCACACGGGGACCCCAATTGCAAAGGGGGTTTCAGGTACTGCAAAAATGCATTTTCAATTGCTTTCAAGTCCCCAGCTCCCCTCGAGCCCTCCTCTCCCGCGTCCTCCCTGGGCTGCCGCCTGGGACCCGTTCGGACGGGAGCGTGAGTGCGGGCAGGGAGAGCTGCCAGCCCCCGGGCAGCCCCCGCCACCCCACGTGCACCCCGCGCACCCACCCCTGAATGAACCGAACCCGGACCGGGGCTCCCTGTAACCGCTTGTGCGAGCAAATATCCATCGCGAGGAACGCAGAAGAGGTGATGGCATGCCCCCAGCGAGCTAATTATCAATGCAATGCCCCCAGCAGCTAATTATCCATGCAAATGTCGGATCTGCCCAGGGAGATCTGTGCCCCAGCAGAGCCGAACAGGATGCTGTGCTATTTTTGGGGGTGTCAGGCAGAGCTGTGAACTCAAGGCTTTGGGGAGGAATTTCCACTTACTGCCGTCCATATGTGCGTGGGGAGAAACGACGCGATACGGCACTTCAAAGCCAGGACTGGCCCGGCACGGGGAAAGGTGCCGAGCGATGCTCCGACACCGCGAGCGGGTGCGCCGGGGAAACCGCGTCACCACCACCTCATGCGCTAACCCGAGAGAGAAAGCTTCGCAAACTGCACGGGCACGTGTGGGGCTGCTCCCACGGGGGTGGCACATGCTCCGGCGTGGGCACCCCGTCTCCCCCCATCACCCGGTGCATCTCTTGGGGCAGGTCGGGCAGGAGAAAAACGTGTGAGAGCCCCAAATACTTCTGCAAGTCTGGCCCGGGGCGCCTGCTACCAGCTATTTTGCAAAAATAGTGCATCTATTTTGGGGGTTAAGCCATCTGCTTACCTTGTTTCTGTTAGGAGAGGAATTAATTACAGGCCATCTCCTTTACTGGAAACAGAACCTGCCTAATGGGTTTATTATCAGAACCCGTTTCTAAAGGGTGTCCCGTCCCCATCTGATGCTGCAAGCTAATTACAAAAGCTGGTTTTGATTAACTTGAAAGGTATTGTGACATCCAGCTTTGAACATCTGGAATGAAAAATGGGATTTCTTTTAAAAAGGAACTACCCGAGACAGCTAACAAGGCAGTAGGAATACATTATTTTGTTAAAAACAATACCCGCAGAAATAAAACGTTCACCAAAGCGCTCCTAAGACATGCGCTAATCCTCCCATTGATCGCTGCTTACCTCCTCCCGCATTTGTCTTTATCGTCTCCAACACTCCCTGCAACAAGGACCGTGTTGTTTCACACGCATAAAGAGCCCAGCGTAATAAAAAGGGGACCCTAACGCTAATTAACGAGGCTGGGCCGTGGGAGGACGCGACCGGCGTTAACACGAACGAAGAAGACGGAAGGAGACCTGGCGGCAGGTGAAGCGGGCAGAGCGCGGGAGCCCTGCCTGCAGTTTGGGGCTCTCCCGGGGCACCGGGTCCAGCGGCAGAAGAAGAACCGGCGAGGAGCGGCTTTCACGCCGCAGAGAAAAACCGAAAGGGAACCAGACGACGAACCGTTGAAAGCCAAACCACAAAAATTATAGAAGAAAAGGCTTGTGACACCCACGAGGAAGGAAATGGGGACGAACAACAAGAACGACAGAAAAATGTTGGAAATGACCAAAAAAAAGAAAAATCAAAGGGTATCCTTCAGGCAAAGGGAAAACTTCCTTCCTCCCACGCTGTGTGGGAGGCTGTTCCCGTCGTGGCTGCACCACGGAGGTGCCCGGCCCGTGGCAGCGGGTCCGGCTGCCCATCACCTCGCTGCCGTAGGACGCGGGACGCGCGGGACGGGGCGCGTGCCCGCGGAGGGGCTTGCTTTCGGGGCTGGCTCACGCTTGGGCGTTGGCTGTCGGGTTTTCCACAGCGGCTCAGGCCAGCACCCAAAGCACGTGGCACCAAATAAGACCTGTTGCTTTGTGAAAGTCCGACCCGTGCTCAGCTCTGCAAGGAGGATGCCCCAGCCCTGCTGCTGGCGGGTACCCAGAGAGCTCAGTTGCTGCTCTGGACTTTCATATCTCATATGAAAACTTCTTCACCCTGAGGGTGTCTGAGCACTGCGACAGACTGACCAGAGAGGTTGTGGAGTCTCCTTCTCTGGAGACATCCGAAACCCGCCTGGACACCATCCTGTGCAACCTGCTTGCGGTGATCCTGCTCTGGCAGAGGGATTAGATGATCTCCAGAGGTCCTTTCCAAGTGCCACCAGCCTGGGATTCTGTAACCTGTGACGTTTCCCTGGGGGACATGGGTCAGACCCTGCCTGTCCTCACACTCAGCCTAACACCCGGCATCATCTCACAGAAGCATAGAATCATAGAATCGTAGAATCTTAAGGTTGGAAAAGACCTCTAAGACCATCAAGTCCAACCATCAACCCAACACCACCATGTCCACTAAACCATGTCCCAAAGTGCCACGTCTACATGTTTTTTGAACACCTCCAGGGATGGGGACTCCACCACCTCTCTGGGCAGCCTGGTCCAGTGCCTGACCACTCTTTTGGTGAAGACTCTTTTGCTAATATCTAATCTAAACCTCCCCCGACGCAACTTGAGGCCATCTCCTCTTGTCCAAAGGGACAAGAGGAATCTCATACCAAAGGTAGAGGGTTCTTGTGCTCCTCCACTTACCTCCAGCCAAAAGCCAGCTCAGAGAGCCTGGAGTCCTCTGGCCTGCCACGGTGGCACCTACACACTGCAAAAGAGCAAAGAAGTCACCATAAAGTCTGTCCCAATCTGTTCCCACGTGCTCCCTGCAACGAGGAGCAGGACCAGCGGCCGCTCGCTCGCAGAAAGGCCATTTGCAGGAGCAGCGCGCTCTGGTGCGAGTGCTACAGGTATTTTGCATTCACTGGTTTTGCCTTTTTTCTTTTTTTTTTCTTTTTTTTTTTTTTTTTAATTTTTTGTAAAACCNTTTTTTTTTTTTTTTTTTTACTCCTGGGAGAGCTAATTACAAACAATTTAATTAAGATCTCTCACTCATTAATGTTTAGTAGTTCAGCAAGTTTGGGTTCGCTCAGCAGGTTGCAAAGGTTTTATTCTATCTGTTATCCCCCCATTAACTCAGCCCGTGTCAGCGGTGTGTTTGCTTATCCCCCGCGGCCCCGGGGAGCCGCACGGTTTGAAATACCCTCAAGCGACAGGTCCTGGGTCACCTTTATTTTGGGATGGACGCCTGGCTGGCACGGGACCCGCTCCCCCGGCTCTGTCCCCCACGGGGCATTCGGCTGACGCACCCCCTCCCCGCACCCCAGCATCACGCCGGCAAGCGTTACCCCAGGGTTGCACCGCGGGTGATGTAGTTCTGCAGGCGCGAGCCTAGCTTGGCGTTAAACAAAGCAAAGTGGTGAGAAAAGAAGGGATTTAGGGAAAAGCTGGAGCCAGTTCCTCGGGTAGCAGCACACCAGCCTTACGTGCCCAGGGGAAAAAGAAATCTGAGCACTAAGCCCCTGGAAAGTAGGGGGGAAAAAAAAAACCAACATCACAAGTGACTGAGAAAAGAGAGGAAATGTATTTTTAGGCCATTTAGAAATCTGGTTTGGTTTTGTTTTGAATTAGCTTAAAAATCTGGTTCGGGTTTGGCTAATGCTTTAAGTTCAGCGAGGAGCTCTTGAGCAACGCGCCAGCTCCGCGTCCCAGCCCGGCAGCGGCCACGTCTCCGGTGGAACAGCCGCAAACATCCCGCCCCGCTGCTGCCAGCTTAATGAACTTTGCTAATTTGGGTGCTGGGTGGAAGAGCCACATCCCCAAGATCCACTTTCCACACTGCAATTAAAAACCAAGTTACCTATCAGCCAACGTCGTGCTCCAACTCTGCCCCGCAGAGGAGACGGTCTGGAGCTGGATTTATCCCGCCCGTCGCCGGGCAGGATACACTTATCGACTTTTTTATTTGGTTTTCTTTCGCTTTTACAGTATGCAGGCGAACGGCGTGTACCTATATCTATTAGATCAGCAGCGCCTGCTCTCACAGCTGGCTGTCAAGTGAAAATGAATACATAAATCATTAAAAGTGGTCTCGCAGGAGACCATAGGCCAATGGTATTTTATTGTGATTTAATGAAAAACTAAAGCGCTGTGAGCACATGGCGCAATTCTCTTTTCATAACGGTTGATTAAGGGGTTACGCTCGGCGATGCGCTGCTCCGCGGGGGGAGGACGCGGCTCGGCCGACCCCCGTCCCGTGCCTCGGCGGGGCTCACCGGTCCCTGCAGGGATGTCGGGGTGAAAAAGGCTCCTCTGAGTCCCCGCTGCCCAGCCCAGCCGCACGGAAACCTGCGCTCGCACCGTGGGGTTTTTCCTCAAATGAAGCAACGGGATTTTTTTTTTTTTTTTCGATGAAATTTGATATTTTTAGGCGAGTTGGAACGCAACCCGCACCAGATCAAAGGTAAATTGCATTCGGAGCATCACACCTTTGCCTGCTGCTGCTCCCTGTGCGCCAGGATCCCGCGGCTGAGCATCACCGGGACAGTCACGGTGACACACGCAGCGAGCCGGGCACGCGCGGGTGCGGCATTGCAGGCCGTGCCTGCTCAAACGGAGGTTAAAACCCAGTTACAGAAAATATTCCCTTTCTTCAAGCGGCGAAGGAGCAACCTTCGCTCTCGTGTCTCTCCTCCCGCGGAACGGAGAGGGCACGCAGACGGGTGGGCACGGCTGGGAAGTGCCAAAGCTCTGCGAAAGACCCAACCCTGAGCTGCTAATTGCTTTCCGAGCCGGGCGAGAAACCCGGTCTCCCACCGCAACGCGCTCGTCTGCTTTGGCTGCTTGAATTTACGGCGGCCGCTTCGCGAACGGACAAACCTCGGCTGCCGCAGAGCGCGGCGCAAGGGCAGGCAGATGTCCAGCCACATCTGGAGGGATCCACTTCCAGCCCAGCCTTCCCGCTGTCAACAATTGTAACGTTAAAGCCCGGAACAAGGGGAATCTGCCTTTGGTTGGCAGCTAACGTCCGCCTCCTAATGCCTTGTCGTATAAATGTGAAGGTGCAAAAGCCGCACGGCTATCAGGTTGACATGTGGGCGTTTAAATCTTGCGTCGTATTTGCCCTAATGCCCCACATCTGCTTTGGATTTCAGGGTTGGCCGCCTAGTCCTTAGCAGAGCAGCACGGTTGCAATAAAGGGGAAAAAAAAAAAAAAAAAAAAATTACATGCGGAGTTATCACAGCTTTTCTCTCCAGCTTGGGAAATGCTCGTGAATAAGCCATTAAATTTGGGGAAAAACTTGCTTTTTTTTGCTTTTTTTGGTGGGAGATGAAAACCCTGGCTTGGCAGGAGAGGCTGGAGGACCGGGATGCTCCCCGGCCGCGGAGACACACACGTGGGACGGTGGGTAGGGGGGATCTGAGCTGCTGGGGGGGGCAAACAAAGCGAATGTCCCCTTTCTAGACGCACGTGATGAAAAAAAGTCGCTGCACGTGGGCGTCTTCGCGGGAAAGACGTAACCTTCTCGCTGGGATGTCAGCGATTTCTCGGCACTTTGTGTGGGAACTGCCCTCTGATTTCCCCCAGTTACTGGGGAAAAACCCAAAATTATTCCATGTAAGCTGCTCTGAGCACAATTTGCAAGTGAAGGTGTCCCAATTCAAGGAAATCTGAGGCATTTTTGTAGGATAAGGCTCACAAGGCTGGGTAGGAAAACCAACAGGAACGGTGCGCTCGTGGGCAGATAGAAACCTCGACAGACGTGTGGGAGAGCTAAACAGCTAAATAACTGTGTGCAGGGGACACCTACGGATGAAATATATACATCATCGATGTTACTTCTGTCTGTAAAAGCATCCAGGGAGATGCACAGAAGTTGCACAAGTTGCAGCATCTTCCCGGGAGGGTCAGTGCAGGAGGATGCCCGCGGGGACAGCACCTGGGGCGCGAGGGGAGCCGGCAAAAACCTCCATACAGGAAAAAACAACAACAACAACTACAAAAAAAAAAGCTAGAAGCACAGAAAACAAGCCTGAGGCAGAAAAAAATTGCATTAAGCACGACGACTGCCTGAGCCGGGGGTGCCCCAACGCCCAGTGCCCCCAGTCGCCCGGCGGACCTCGACCACGGTTCATCAGACCTTGCTCCAGGCGACAAGGCGTCTGAGCAGGCACTTACGGATTTCACCAAGAGACGAGTCTTTTCCACCGGGATATGAATTTCTTTCGAACGGAACCGCATTCAAATCACCGCGCAAGATAACGATGTCAACGCCGCTGTCTAATCTCAAAGAAGAGCAATATACTGCGAAAGGGTGGCGAGGGAGTTGCTAAATACAATAACCATGCAGAGGGAAAAATAGGTGGTTAGGGAGTCACCTGCAGCCTTGATTGAAAAATCAGAGTTACATTAAAATTTTTCCTATTTAATTATCTCACAGATAATATCACTTAGATGGAGTTTCATATCTGAGCAAATTAGTTGTGCCACTATTATTAAAACCTACTTAGGAAACTCAATCAGTGAAAACTACCACTTTGAGGCTTAACACGTGCTAGAAACAGAGCTGGAGAGGTTTGCTTTTTTTTTTTAAAAAAAAAAAAAAGCTAACTTTATGATGTAGATAAATGGAATATGAGTGAATCCAAATTAACACTGCTTTAGAAATTGAGTTTTCCATTTAGCAGTGCTCCACAAAGTTAGGTCTAAAAAAAATTTAACAAGGTCACGGTCAGGCAGCGCGATGGAGCCCTGCAGAAAATGGAAACGGTGTGTATTACCTACGCAGGGCTGGAGGGCTCTTGCCCAAATGATGCGAAGAATGCTATGGATGACAAAAAATTTGTTCTCCAGAGTTGAATACGTTGTTATATAAATGCAGGCACCCCGGAACCAAGCGACGGGCTGGAGCAATCTTCAATTTCCACCCGTCCGTGGTCCCACCCCGCTGAGGAAAGCTGGATCCCAGCCCAACGCGCTGCGGCCTTTGCCCTCACATCCACGAGGGTCGTGCTCCGAAAACACGGGGAGCTCGGGGGGAGCACGGGGACGGGACCACAACGGCACGGGTCCGGCCAACACGGGGCTACGAAAAAACCCCGGACAAGTAAAAAAACTCGGTTGTACAAAGCCACGATAGTTCGCAGCGCTGAGGGAAGGTGCCACGGCGGAGGTGGGAGAGGCAAAGTGAGGTCATGGCCACGCGTGCCGGGTCGGGCTTGGAGCAGGGACAGAGGATGGGTGCCTGATTTCACCCTGTGCCCTTTTCTGGCTCCCTGGGAAACAACTCCCCCTTCTCTCCATTTTTTTTCCAGTATGAGAATCTTCTTCTCTCCCTCAACACATAAGGAGAGAGGTGTTGCAGGCATCCCGATTGCGTGCAAGCAACAAATGCAATTAAAATTACAGCTGCAGCGTCTATCACGAGCCCTTGACAAATCTTTCCCCTTAAGGCTTCCTGCTTTCCTTTTCATCTGTAAACGTCTCGTTCACAAGGTGAATCGTAACACCCAGCTTGATAACGCGATGTACTGTAGGCTTCCTGAACCTTCTCTTAATTGCAAAATACTCTGATGTTTCACGGCTTTATGTATCTCACACCTTCAGATCCACTTCTTGACCATCTTCAGAGCTAAAGTACCCCCGATGAATACATCTCCAACCCCTTCTGCTCGATCGCTTCTGCTCAAGTGTCTCAAGGTCATGGCTGGAAGCTTGACCCGCTGTTCTTACACCCCAGCCTGTGATGTGGGAAATGAAGAGAAGGGCAGAGAACGTGGTNTTCAAAAAACTTGTAGACTTGGCACTTAGGGACCTGGTTTAGTAGGCATGGTGGTGTTGGGTTGACAGTTAGACTTGATGGTCTTAGATGTCGTTTCCAACCTTAAATATTCTGTGATTCTATGATTCTAAGAAGGACTGATGGTTGTCTGCTGCCGACCAGGGCCAAGGCAGGTTCCTTTTGGGTTTAACAGGGGTTTCTTAAGGCCAGGTTGGATGAGGCTTTGGGCAACCTAGGCTAGTGGAGGGTGTCCCTGCCCAGGGCAGGGGGTTGGAACTAGATGATCTTTGAGGTCCCTTCCAACCCAAACCATTCTATGATTCTATGATTCTATGAGTCTTAGGGGTTTAGCCCAGGAGACCGATGGATTGGGATAATGACATTACCGAGTTAGCTTCTGTGCCGAACGCCCATTCAAACTTGCCCTCACAAGCAGGCAGTGATGTTTCTTCTCCAGCACGGGCACTTGGGGACAGGGCTGGTTTTCAGGATGCCAAGAGCACAACAACTCTTGCCTGAGACGGCGATGGCTGCGGGATTCAGGTCCCACCAACATTTGGGTGAGCTGTTTAGGGGGGCAAAGAGAGGGCGGGCAACCTCAGACGGGGAGCTGGACCGCAGAAGACGTTTTAGAGACGGAAGTGACCACAGTGAAAGAATAACAGAGTATCTCAAGTTGGAAGGGACCCATAAAGATCATCAAGTCCAACTTCCAAAGGGAAAGGACTCCCTTGGCGACCCGCGTCCTCCCCTCCCCTCGGCAAAGCCCACGTGAGACCCCAGCCAGAGGCAGGAGGCATCTCCGTCGAGGGCAGGGACCCCGCGCGGTGCCACACAAGACGTCCTCTCCTGACGGCACATCTCGTGACCCCAGCGTGAAGCCCTGGTGTAAAACTGGCACAAAAACCCGCGGGCAGCTGCCGGGCAGCGGCAGCCTGGAGACCCCGTGAGAGGGGTCGGGGCTGGGGACAACTACGACTGTCCCACCGTCCCGTCTCTCCCGTGCCGCGGCATCTCCCTCGCTGCGGAAAACGGTGTGCTGCTGGCTCGTGGATGTGGCTGGATTTTTTAAATCAAACCAGAAGTGGATTTTTTATTTTTTTTAATTATTTTTAATTCTGAGACCTAAAATACATGTGCAGGCTTCTGTGTTATTCTATATTCTTAATATTAAGATCCGCTTATTAACTTTTTAGCTGACATAAGAAAACGCCATTTCGAAGCACTGCAAATTTAGATAAACCCCTCACATTTTGATGTCATCCATTCTGTACAAAACAAGTGGTATTTACAGGAATACTTCTCTGTGTAATTACACAATTATTAAAAACATAGTAGTGAAGTAGGAGCTTTTATCAAGTCATTCAAATTAGAGCTGTTTCATTCTAATCACTATCTACTTGAATACGTATCGCTTGGATGAAACTGTAAAAAGCTCATTAAATATATTTTTCTTTAAAATTTAATTACTGGGAACTTCTTCAGAGAATAATGACTTTGGATCATAATTAGGATCTTTGTTTCTGTTTGTATTTAGACTGAAAGGTACAAAGACTAGGAGAAAAAGAGAGAAATTGCAGATCCAACATTTGGGAAAGGAGCTGTCAGGAGGGGAAGAGAATATTAAGAAGGCAGATCCAAGCATTACAAAGCAGAAAGATGGTGCTCTAATTTGATAGACTTATTAAGCCCTTCGTTTCTGGTGTGAAGCAAGCTGTGTTGTAGTCTTCTGCAAATGTGAGATACTAATTGGATCCTGTTTCCATACAATGCGGTTATGTGCATTAACTGGGTTTAAGCAATGAGGTTGCATTCGAAACCTGAGTTGGACAGTGGGGGTTTGTCTTCCGTGTGTTGGGTTTAGATCCCAGAACTGGGAAAAAATGATGTAACTATTTGCCATCGTATGCCGATTCAAATGTATATGTAGAGAAAAATACCTCACCCTATTTTTTCCCCCACGATGACGACAAGGGGTGGAAGTTGTCCCGGAGCAGAGCTGGAAATGGGATGTCAGTGGATAGCGGTGCTGGCAGAGGCAGAATGAAGAATTCTTACAGAAACAGGTCCACAAGGTAAAATAACAATGAGTTAAAAACAAACAAACAAACAAACAAAAAAAGTCCTTAAAAAATAATGAGGGAAGGAGAAGGGCGTGAGCCTGAAACCCTAATG
>VXBL01001597.1:565457-605552 GCA_013400195.1 Aramus guarauna | reverse complement strand
AAAAAATTTAAAAAAATTAAAAAATTTTTTTAAAAAAGGGGCGTTTGCCTGAGGAGAGGCGGTCGTGTTTACGTGTACAGTCACGGATTTGTAAAAAAACCCCGTTTCGCAGAGGTTTGTGAGAACGGCGGTGACAAATAACTGCTTTTCTGCGGCTGTGCCCAGGCGCCGGGCTTTGAAAAGCGAATGAATGTTGTACAATAAACTCCCGTTTGGCTGGGGGAGAAGCGCGGTATTTATTTACCTGGCTGTAAAACAAAAAAAAAAAAAAAAAAAGCAAAAAACTTTGTGTTTGGGTGACAACGCTNAAAAAAAAGGCAGAAACTTTGTGTTTGAGTTACAATACTCAGCTGGAGACGGTCAGAGAATTACTTTATCTGACTGTTCCCGATAATTGCAATGAAACGGCTTAATTTTGATTTGCGTGACTCCGGCCCTGCCGTGGTTCCGCGGCTAGTCCCACCGCCCAAGCGGGGAAGAGGTTTAGGGGTAAATACCCCGCCGTCACGGTCACGGTCACGGTCACGGGTGGGCTGCCTTCGGTCCCTTTACATCCCGGAGCATCCCCCCTTGGCTGCCAGGCAGCTCCGCGTCCCCCGCCTTGCCCGGGCTGCGCGAGCCCCACGGCGGAGGCGGCCAAGGAGCTGCAAGTCTTTCCGGCCGAGAGTGGAACGATAGAAACGCTATTTTATATTGGATGTTACTCAAAGTAGTGTTA
The DNA here is from genome assembly GCA_013400195.1 of Aramus guarauna. Classification (NCBI taxonomy): domain Eukaryota; kingdom Metazoa; phylum Chordata; class Aves; order Gruiformes; family Aramidae; genus Aramus; species Aramus guarauna. Next base: position 604,834 of record VXBL01001597.1, on the reverse strand, counting down.
TTCCGAGTAATTTGGGATGTTCCTTTGGGATGTTCCTTATATAAGCAAGGGCGGCGCTTTCCTGCGCGGCGTGTCCTGGATTCTCTCTTGCGTGAGCTTTAGAGCATCGTGAGCAAAAGCAGAGAGACGTGATTTTCCGGCCATAAAACCCGAGCCTGGCTATTGCTGCCGTTCTCACACCTGCGTTGACAGTCTCAGGCCGAACGCAGAAAATCTCGCGCGCTTGGTGGGTCGCCGACGGCTGAGCGTTTATAAAGGGCGGCAGCGGGATTTTTCGGCAAGCGTCGAGCCTCTTAAATTACTCCTTCTAGCCAGGACAGTCTGCGAATAACAGACGGACTCGTCGCTGCTTTTTACGCTCGCTTCCACGGCGGGGAGAGGGGTTTCGTGCCGCAGGCAGCCGCGGTACGTCCCCCATCCGGGGGGGCGTTTCGGGGGACGCGGAGCTCTGGGGTGACGCGGGCGGCTTTGGCGTCGTGGCTCTGCCGCCGTGGGGATGGGGGTGCGGGAGGAGCGTTGAGCTCCAGCTGTGCGGGCAGGTCCAGCTGTGCGGGCAGGTCCAGCTGTGCGGGCAGGTCCAGCTGTGCGGGCAGGTCCAGCTGTGCGGCCCCGCTGCCGGTGCTTGCCCCGCTGGGAAGGAGGACCCGAGGACTTCTCCTAGCCGGATGACTTAGCGAGCTGTGCCTCTTATCGCTCGCTTCTCCCGGCTCCGCTGCTTCGGAGCTGGGAAACGTTTCCGTTCCAGGATTTAGCCCCTGGGAGGCGAGCGGAGGTTTCAGCCTGAATTACTGAAAAGGAGAATTGATCCTGGGTTGCCTTGGTGTGGGGTGACTCAGTAGCTGCTAGCTGGCAGGAGGGAGGGCAAACGGCAGCCAGGAAGAACAAACTTTATTTAACCCCTTCTAGGTGGGAACCATCCTCTCTACCCGTGAAAAAACTCTTCTGTGCCGCGGCTGTAGGCGTCCGGGATTTCTGCTTTCTCTTCCAGCCTGGATAAACTGTGGCAGGGTGAAATCAGGAGCCAACATTTGGAGTGAATGATTTTTTTTCTTTTTTTTTTAATTTTTTTTTTTTTTTGAGGTCAAAGATCTCAAGGGTTGTGTCTGGTTATCCAGCTCCTCTTTGCTTCAGGCAGAAGGTAGAGCAGGAACAGTAGCTCGCTCTTGTGCATCCTGACTTTCCTCCGCTCTCCCGTGCCCAGAACAGACCAGCCCGGTGATGCTCCTGATTTTTAGACGGCGGCAAAGAGTAAAAAGGAAAGCAATAAGACTTTTTCTTTTATTGCTCTTTGAATTTGTGCCCAGGGGCGCTTAAAGCTCGTAGTGTTAAATTTCTTGACACTTATTTATAGTTCATTTCTCATTTAGCCTTCTGCTGCCGTCGGCGGGGTTCACCGGGTACGTGGAGATGTCTCCGGCGTGGCCGAGCCGCTGCCGATCCATCCGGGCCGTTACGCAAACCGGCTCGGCGCTGGGCTCCCTGGGAATGCCGTTCCTCCTCCGCCACAGCAAGAAATGTTTCGAGTTGCCTCATTATGTTTTATTGGAGAATGAGCTGGTTAAGAAACGCGCTAGCCTGAGTGATCGGGACGGGACGGCCCCGCGAACGCCGGGGTTTCGCTTGCGGCATCCGTACTGTGCCAACAGGACCGCAGTTACCGAGCTAAAGTGCATGAGCCCCGAGACCCTGAACTTAATTTTTTTTTTTTTTTTAAATAGACATGTTTTTAAATGAAATATTATCATAAATTAGCTGTCAGCTTTCTAAAGTGCAACTACTTTTTGTCTCTCCCACTCTGAGCCCATCCACACCCTCCGTGCTCCCTGAGTGGCTTCATTATTCCTCTGTGCAAACCTTAATCCCTTCCAGATCCTTCAAACGTCCTCGTTAAATCTTGGCTTTTCCCATCCCGGCGCCCGGGAACCCGCCGGCTGCCTGGGACAGGGGCTGGGGATGGGCGGCTGGAGGGTCGGGCGCTCACGTCAGAGCAACGCAGCTGACGCTGGATGTCACCATTGTACAGCGCAAACCTAGCTGGGGAGAAAAAAAAAAAAAGCCAAAAAAAAAAAAAAAAGCCTTATTTCTTCTCTCCCAGGCGCTCTTTTTTTCTTTCCCTGAGAGTTATGAGAGCGTTCAGGCTTTGTGCTGCTTGGAATATCTAAGCAGGATGGGGGGAATCCCCCTGAACCCCATTAAAACCAGTTCTGCGCTGGTGTCGTCGCTGGGAAGGCAGAGGCTGAATTCCCCGCCGGCAGTGGGATTACTGCGGGCAGGATGGTGGGGTTTGGTTTATAATCTGGGTACGGGGATGGTAAAAGTTTTGTTCTTAGTTAAACTGCGTGCATCTGCGAGTTACTTATTTTTTTTTTTTTTGCCTGGGATCTCTGGCCGCGTGTTTTCTGAAAGAATACAGGATTGGGGTGTAGGTCACGAGAAAAAACTCATTGAAATCTTCCGTGAAAGCAACGTGAGAATCTCTCTGTCTCTTTTCCCATCCATTAAAAATAATAACCAGGTGTCTGCATTTTTATTTTTATTTTTATAATATATAATATTTGGTGCTTTAAGCTTGCGATGGAGCCCGCTTGGCTCCAGCACGTCCCTGGGGTTGAAATGGAATTAAATGGGATGGACTAATGGGAATTAAATGGGATGGACTAATGGGATTATTTTCCATCCCTGGGTAAGGAAACAAGCCCCTTTCTCCTCTCGCTTGCACAGAACACAGAAACGCGCGTGTCGTGATGACCACCCTGCTGCTCACTGAGCAAATCACGCAAGAAGACCGCGGCTCAGAGGGGAACTACGTCCTTTATGGATCCTCTTGCGCCCAAATCACCGAGGAAGCTGAATATGTGAAAAAGGTATTTCTGAAGTTGTCGCTGCTCTGTTCCTCCAGCAGGAAACGGGGCGAGCAAAACTAATTCTGACCAAGCGCAACGCGCCCTTGGAAAAACTTTGGCTTTACGCACCGATTCCGGAAACGCTCTTTACTCCGCAGTAGTGACTTAATGACAGCGCGCGCTCTCTTAGGTCGGGTTAAACCACTTTAAAAGCGGTGAGGTTTTCCCAGCCCTGGTTTAGGATCGTTGCAAGAGACGCTTCAGCGCGTGTCCCCGCCCAAAGGCGACGCTCTTGGGCGGCAGGGAGACGTTTGCCGGGAGATGCGAGGAGAAGGACGCGGGAGCTGGGCCGCGCTCAGCAGCGCGGCGGGAGGGAACATCTGGGAATAAACGCGTCCCCGGCAAGAAGTCCCAGCTCTGCGGGGCGGCCGGTGGTGGGATTGCGACGGGGAGGTGGAAAAGAGCGGGAATGAACGCGCGGTTGTAGACAACGGCAGCGACGAAGCAGTTCGAATGACGGATGGATGCGTTGTACTTTAAAAGCACTGAGAATAAAGTGAGATGCGAGGCATAAAAATGAAAAGTACGTGTACCTAAAGCTGCTGTGCAACCCGCTAGCCAGTTCGAACATCACGGTACGTACGGTTTTATTTGAAGCCCTTTGCCGTATAGCATCAACGCTGAGCTGAGTTGTCCGGGCTTGGTCCCTGGAAGAGATGAGGCAGCTCCGGAGCAGCCGTGTCCGAAGCAGAAAGGTCGGTCTGGGGGTCCCGGAGGACCAGAGTGTCTCGGGAGGTGGAGGTTGACCCAAGGGACAGGCAGATGCTGGAGGGGTCAGTGGGCAAAGCGCGAGCGCCTGGGAGAGCCCGGCGTGCAGCAGGTTTGAGACGCGGGGAACAGTCTCGAGTCGTTCCTTTGCCGAACGCCAGAGGAAAGGCAGGATGAGCGGAGCTTAATGAGTGCGTTTTAATGAACTTTGGTGCGTAACGACGAAAGAGAAGACCTTGAACTTTTGATTTAAGTTGAAAGAAAAAAAAGTTGCTTCGTTCCCTTTACTATTAAATTTACGAAGTTGCGGAATAGTACTGCAACTTCGCAAACTTTGTAAGGAATTCTTAAGCATCTCATAATCCAAAACTGTTTACGCGAAGCAAAACCCTTATATTCTGTAGGGGTGAGAGCGGCTCGTGAAGGCCCTGGGAAGTGGTGCCCTGTGTGATCTGACCCCGCCGTAAATAGGTGCCTTTTTCTTTTCTTTTTTCCCCCACGAGAGCTCTCGTGAGCCGTGAGGCTCAGCCTACCAGACCTGCCATCTCCTTTCTTTGCCGGAGCAGCGGAGCACGGTGATGCTCGTAGGCAAAGGCAGTTTTTCTGTCTCCCAGGAGAGCACTGTAGAATGAGAGAGAGGAGGATCGGTGGGCTGAAACGCGGCTAATTGAGAAAGAATCGATCACAAAAAGTTCCTTGCGCAACTGCTTACTCCTTTCTCTCTTCAGCTGAGGAGCGAGGCTGAAGGAAAAAGCCTCTGGAGTGAAAAGAAAGTGATTTATGACTCGCACCCTTTAAAAAGTACAGCCTGCCCATTGTTCGGGGGAGTTTATTTTTAACAAATGAACTTGGCGTAACTTAAGAAAGGCCGTATAAATGCCAGCGCGTTCTGGCATAAATCTGAGGGATTTCAGGTCATGTTCCTCGCCCGGAACTTTCAAAGCAGACAGGAGGCAAAGAGGCGAGCGCGTATTTGTGAATGCCTACGGGGAGGGGGGGAAAGTGGTTTAAGCAAGGTAAAACCGCTTCAAGCAAGTGGGTTTAAGCAAAGAGGCAGCCCCTGGGAAGCCAAGGGATTTGGAAATGTTGTATTCCTGGAGTAAGGAGTAGTTCGTTTAACGGGAAACGTTGGGCAACAGTTACTCACGTGCGTTTATCCAGCCTCGCCTACGATGCGACGGAGGCCGCAATAGTCCAAAAGCCAAATAAGCTTTGACCTGTGGAAGAAACACCGCGGAGAGCGGAACAGTTATTTATCGGGATCGATACGCAAATGCTTTCCAACGTAAAGCCCCGGAGAGCTGAAAAAGGCAAATGTTTTAATTTCAGTTTCTTGGTGGAGGTGGAGGAGCCGTGCTGGACTCGATTCCCCGGAGAATTCGCTCCCTGTGCGAGCCGGAGAGGGGTGTTTATAAGAAGCCAGGTTGATCGCTCAAGCTGTTTTTTCTCTTCGCTTTGAAAATAATTTCCGCGTGCATTTCCTTTAGCGGCTTCCTCGAGTCGTGGGCAACGAAGCGGAGTCGAAGAGCAGCGGCTGGAGCTGCGGTCCTGTTGCGAGGACGGTGAAGGAAACAGAGGAGCAGCTGCTGGTGCTGAGCAGGGAGAACCAAGTGCTGAAGATCAAGGTGCGTTTGGGTTGGGTTTGAGGGTTTTGGGTGAACGCGTGTGCCTTGCAGCTCAGAGTTGGGGCCCGGATGGCTCAGTGCTGAATAAATCTGCCTTTATCTGGAAACTAAACTGCCTGTCAGATAGTGCCCAGAGGTGTTTAGGGTTCCTTTCTCTTCTTTTCATAAAAAAAATACAGACTTTTTTCAGCATGCGATTAGAACATCACCTTTTTTTTTAAAAAAAAAAAAACAACAAACCACAATAGATATGTATCCTACAATTACTCTTTCTAGCTGGAAGCCACGAGAGAAGCAGGCGCACAGGCTCTCAGATCTGCCTCCCAACAACTGCGTGAGAACTACCAGACTCGGTCAGAAGAACTGAAAAAAAGCCACGAGGATGAAAAGCAGCAAATACAGGTACAAATTTCCCCCTCCCACCACCATCTGCGGGCACGACCATCCTGTTCCCTATCAAAATATTTACCTGGGCTTTGGCTCTCTGTGCTGCCAAATTCAACCGAGGAGCTACCGCGTCTCTTCTGCTAGCACGGCGGGGAAGTTAAATAGGAAAATGAAAAAGAAGACCGGTTTTATTCCTGCTTCTTGGAATCGGGGCTGGTAGAGTTGGCTCAAAATTCCTCGAGCGTCCATCCGTCGCGTTCACCAGCTCCCAGCACCGCCCGCATTAATGTCCTTCTTGGTGCCAGGCCTACAATCTCCAACAAGAAGCCAAGCTCCAGCAAAGCTCCGCTGACGCCCGCCGCCTCGCCGAAGGCATCGAGGAGAAACGTACCCGCCTTGCGGAGATGGAGAGGCGCGTGCGAAGGATGGAGGAGGTACGTCCGCCCGCTCCTCGTGTAAATCTCGCCTGGCACCCGGCGTGGGCGCGAGCGAGGAACCCGCCCTGGGGCGGTTGGGGAGGAGTTAATCGCTTTTGGGGCGCGTTAGCTGTTGGAATTGCGGCCGAAATGTTTTCTGCCACTTTAGACCAAATTGAGAAGCTTTAGCTGTAATTATAAACGAAACGCGCAATTTGAGCTCCCTCCCGCGGTTATTTTAGCCCTTGCTTAAAAACCGTAGAGCACCAGGGAGAAGTCTTAATTTGTGGCTCTTAACGACTTCTATTCCTAAAGAGCCGCTCCGTTGCCTTCCCCCATCGGCGTACCTCTAGCATTTGAAATGAAAACGTCGCCGGCTTAGCGCTAAAACCTGCTCCTTCTTAACCCTCCGAAAACCGCCGCTCTAAGCACCCAAAAATATCAAGCGAATGATTGCTGCGGCAAGCCGACAACCGCTGGCAGGCAAACGCGCCGAAAACTTTCTTCTCCTTTATCGCGAATTTTCTTCGGTGGTGGTAGTTGCGTTGGAAGAAGCGATGGCACCGTGCGTCGTTTGTCTGATGCACGCGGTGGGAATTACTCCTGTAGAGGTGCCGTTCTACAACTAAGGCTCTAAATTTTATAGGTTTTGCTAATTATGTAGAGAACTGGTAGTTTTAAGAGAGTTGGGATTTTTCTCGGGATAAATCGGTACTGTCATCCCTTCCGGATTCATATTCGGAGAGGTCAGACTGCTGCGTAGCTCCAACTGATGTTGCGGCCGGTTGATGTGGGTGGTTAACGCTGAATTCTGTCTGTTTTCAGACACTGAGTGGAACCGTTGAAGGTACAGCCAAATTTCTCTTGCTAATTGAATGACAGGAAATGTAATAATAGTTTTTATATAACTTGAATTGTTTCTTTAGGAAAAGAAAACTCTGATAGAGAAGAAAATGGCATTCGAACAGACGCTTCAAGAGATGATGTCAAGGAACGAAGACAGCAAACGGTGATTAAATCCACGTGCTAAAGTGCTTGTCTGTCGTTCTGGGGGATTATTTCACGTAAAGTACCAGACAATCACTTGCTCCTGTTCCTTCTGGGAGTAAAATTACTCATGATGAAAGCAACCGTTTCAAAACCTGATTTACTATGACTGCTTGAAGGAACCAAAACAGACGTCAATGTTCTACAGCTCTTAGAAGTTGATTCTGGTACTTTTCCTCCCACCTTGCATGCCCTAATTCCATCTCTTTCCCGATTCTTGCTTGGAATTGATGTTGCTTTGGTGACATTGTGCATGCAGTAGGTACGGCAAGAACCTTCGTTATTTATCAATTTACTTATCAACAGCTAGTGAGGGTGGTCCTACCAGGCAGCCCTGAGGAAAAGGACTTGGGGGTGTTGGTGGATGAAAGGCTCAATATGAGCCGGCAGTGTGCGCTTGCAGCCCAGAAAGCCACCCGTGTCCTGGGCCGCATCGNGCTGAGGCCCTGGCCCAGGGTGCCCAGAGAAGCTGGGGCTGCCCCTGGCTCCCTGGCAGTGTTGGAGGCCAGGTTGGATGGGGCTTTGGGCAACCTGGGCTAGTGGAGGGTGGCCCTGCCCATGGCAGGGGTGGCACTGGGTGGGCTGGGAGGCCCCTTCCAACCCAAACCAGTCTATGAAAATATGTCTCAAACAATGGTTTTATGTGTTTTGCTCAGTAAAGAAGCCTTGATATCGATAGTTCTGTATGAGTCGAGGCTGCGTACCCTCAGGAACATCCTTGCTAGCAACAAGCTCTGGAGCTGACCCTGAGGTGGGGGATTGATCCCGGGGTGTTTCTGCTCTCGCCCGCAGGTGCCTGGATCTCCAGAGGCAGATTTCCACCCTGAGGGAGCAGATCCTCCACCTCCAGCGCGTGATCCAGGCGCAGCACTGCGGGTTGCGTGGCGTGATACGGGAGGTCAGGCTGGCGTCCCCCCGGGCAGGTCTTCAGCCTTCGGGAAAAGTGGTTGGACTTGATTTAGTGGTTGGACTTGATGACCTTAAAGGTCTTTTCCAACCTAGATGATTCTATGATTCTAAAAGAAACGGGAGACACCGGGCTCTTGCCTTAAGCACGTGTGCTGGGGACAAGCAGCTTGGATGGTACCAAAGCTGTGCCCGGCGTCGTGCACCCCGCGTTCAGACATCCGTACCCGTTGCAGCGTTAAGGTGGAAATAATCCCCTAAAAATGGGATTGTTGTGGTGGAGTCAGCAATTTCAGGCAGACCCCTGAGTTCTCCTAGAGTGTTCCTGGGGGGAGCTGGCTCTCCCTTTCCCTGCGGGGACCTGTCTGACCCGGGGACACTCCGCTGGAGGCACCCACCCTTCAGCTGCTTTCACGTGGTCACCGAAGCTGCTCCCACGAGCCAAAGCCCACAGGCCGACATCCTAGAAAGCCTACGACAAAATTAAACTCTGTGGTTTTGTTCGACGCAGGGATGTTTCGGATGTATTAAGGTTGCAGATCTCTTAGAAACTCTATTTCCTAACTCTCAGGCAGAGGAACTGAACAAGGAACTCAGAAACCAAGATAAAAAAATAGAAAACCTGACAGGGAAGCTGACCACGCTGGAAGTGCAGGTAAGGACAGTAAAAAGATATTGAAAGGAGAGCAAAAGTAGTTCCCTACAATCAGGGGCCCTTCGTGCTGCTGGGCTTGTGTCTGTATCACACTGACATCTTTCTCTTGGTTTAAAAAAAAAAACCCAAACACAAAAAAAATTCCCCCCAAAACCCTTTGTGAACAAGCGGTGGGTCTTAGCTGGCATCCAGGCTTGTCTCTCATCTGCTCCCTTCTGCTGAGAGGGGTTTGGTTTATATTTTTTCCTTGCAGAATAAAGAACTGAAAGACAGAGTGGAGTTCTGGTCTAGCCAGCCCAAGGCTAAAGCTTCAAAAGCTCTCCAGGCAGAGTAAGTACCTCGGGGGGGACCGCAGGGAATGGCCGAGCCCCCTTGCAGGTCCCCTCCAGTGTCCCCGTGAGCTGCGTCAGGCCTTGCTGGGAGCAACGAAATGTCATCCTGCAGAGCCTATCCTCTCTAGAAAGGAGAGGAAAACCATGAGCTCTGCTTTGAACTTAGTAGCTGATGGTGGCAGCCCAAGTCCTGACTCCCGTGCAGGCGTCCGGCTCAGATGGGCATCAACCAAGGGCATCGCAGAAGCTTGTACATCCGTTCAAGATTAAATCGGAGCCTTTTTGGGGGATACAGTCCTTTGCTCTAGTAGATCTGGATGCAAGCTTCCGCTCTCAGGTAGCAGAGCAGGCATTCGAAGTCGGTCCCTCCCCATCCAGGGCCATAGTTACAAATCTCTGACTAATTTCACGTACGGTTCTAGGGGGTTTGAGCCTGGCTCGGGCAGGCGAGGGTGTCTGCGATCACAACCTTCTTGTGCTTCGCTCTGCAGCGCCCCGCGAGATTTTGGACCTTTTGGAGCATCCCCCTACCTGATGCTCACCAGGCTAAGGCAGCACGAGAGCTAAAGGAACGACTGGCTGTTTGTCTCCTACCTTTGTCAGAAGGACTTTTTCCGTCTGGTGCAACCTGTAACTCCTACAACCTCTTCGCTACTGCAAAGCGCCTTCGCGCACGTGGCGCAGAAGAAATCTGGCAAGAAGGCGAGAGCCGAGGAGAGAGGAGGGGAGCTCACGAATGCCCGGAGAGCAAAGGCAGCCCCAGCCGTACCCGGGGGACGCTGCACCGCCGGAGGAGCTCCGGTGTGGGCAGCGGCAGCACAGAGTCAGTTTAATCGCGACTCTCATTTAGGTAAGATTCAAAAATAAACCTTTGGCTAACCCAGTACCTTGTTAAGAGTCGCCGCTTTCCTGCCTGCTGTTGGAGCAGAGGGTGGATGGAGGGGGAGCGGGGGTCCTGCCATTTCGGAGGGCTCGGCTCTCCTCCAGCGTTCAACCCCACGGGCACGGCATCGTTTAGGTGTAGCAGCATCCTTCCTCCCTCTCTGGGTTTAACCCAGCTCTTGCTTTCCTGAAAACTTGCCATGGCAAAGAGTGAGTTTTCTGCCCACGTCAGTGGGAGTGTGAAGTTCTTCCCTGAGCCTTCCCTCCGGCTGAAATCCCTTTTGGAGGGGAAAGGGGCTGCTGCAGGGCTGGTTTTTGTCCTCCCTGAAGCGGGAGAGGTGCTGCAATCCCGTTTGAGAGATGTGGCACACCTTTGGGAGCTAAAGGGTGTCCCCAGGGGAGGGACGGCGGCTTTGCACGCTCACGTTTACTTCACACAGAGGGAAAACAGCCGAGTCCCTGGTCTGTCTTCTAATCCCTGATGTGCAGACAGAGCAGCATTTGGAAAATAAAGTAATAATAAAGAAACATGTTGATCCTTAAATAAGGCGTAAAGGAGATCTGTTTCAGTTTGTTCCTTTTCTTACCTTAGATACATTAACTCAGACACAGCATCGTGATAAAATCAGTTAACGCACCTACTGCTGCGTAATGGGGCTGTACCTCTTAGGGAAAAGCCCCTGCTCCTCCCCAAAAAACAGCCGAGACACCCCATTTAAAAATGTCCTTTTATTCTGAAAAGAACAGTGCAGAAACTGAGTCACAGGATACATTCCTCAGCTGTTATTACACAAACCCAGACACCGGTGAATCAGTTGACAGTATGTTTTTTGAAGCCACGGGTACTTTGGTACAACAGAGTGACATTAACATCGGTAAGCGCGCGCCACGGTCCAATCAAGGGGCAATCTAGAATAAAAAATACTATTTGTGTTCAAGATAGTTTCAATCACACTCATAGCACTAGGCATAGCACAGATCTGTTGAAGACAAACATAAAACATGCTTACAGTAGCATAACAGAAGGAAAACACTTAAAAGGGAATTGATACAGGATGCTTAGTGTTTATCCCGAAGGTGAACGATGCCTTAAAAACCAAAGAAGAACCATTTAACTTCTGCAAGTTGAAGTTGAGTAAGATACAACAGGCTGCTTCTAATATACAGATTGTCCGTTAAGCCCTATTGCACAATGAGGATGGATAACTCTAGGTTCTACTTTCTAAAGTTATAACTAGATAACCCTATGGAACAAAAGCACATAGCAAAGAATCATTTCCTGTGTTGCCTTAACTAGTTTAGAGAGAAATATGAATAATAAATTAGAAACAGATCTGCCCAGCGTCTAACACAATAGTCCCAAGTCAACGCATCCTCTGGGAAAAAAGAAACCCAAACAACAAAACAGAAAAATTAACCTGTGTGGGGGTGCGTGAGAGGGGGGGTGGTTGGGGAGGAAAGGAATTTATGTTTAAAGTAGAACTATTAAGCCAGGAAAGAAGCTGTGAAAATTTGGTTTTCTCTTTAAAGGTGCCTCAAGCCAGGATTCCCAGCAGCCAGGTAGAAAACTATTCCTTTTTACAGCTTCCCATCAGTTACAACGCTTTATTATTTTTTTTCTCCTTTTCTTTGTAAGCAAGATCAGAGCATGGTCTGAAACTCCTACAGTATTCACACCTGTATAAAAATAGCAGTCACTTGAGCTTATTTTTACGCTTGCTACTTTTCTTCAGTTATAGTGCCAAGAATACAAGCGTTAAAATAGCAGCTCCAGATTTTTTTTTTTTTTTAAATGTTTAGGCTGAAAACTTTAGTTACATCCATGGTTTGAAATAGTTCTGGGAGACAAAACCTCTTACCTTGAAACAGTCCTAAAGAGTCACTACGGAGCAAGTATCAAAATCCCATCTTACACAACTTTTAATAAACTTTCTTACATGATCCAGCCCTCTAAAATGGAAACGTCTGTATGACACCCCTTTACGCATTCAGAATGTTCAAGACGATGTAACCTTCAGAAAACAGTTAAGGCAATCGGCTTTTATAAAGTTACCAAGACAGCAAGGAAATGGCAGCTGCTCTCAAATGTCTTTTGCTACATCATATCTCTCCCAGTCTCAGCCGTGCGAGCAGTCAGCAAATTGCCTGTTCTTGCCTTCTGTTTCCTCTTTAAAAAAAAAAGAGCATATTTCAGGCACCCAAACTCCCTCTTTTTTCCTTTTTTAGAGAAGCAAATACCTTTCCTCTTGCAAATGTCTGTAGAAAGCCACAGAAGGCAAAGGCTATAGAAAAGACCAGTTATTTAAACCCCTGCTACTGGTTTTCTTCAGTGCTGGTACCTCTCCTAAGGGCAGGCGGGTGCTGAGCTGGACACCAGGCTCAGGACTCAGGCAGGGCTCTAATCCGGCTCTGCCACGACATCCCGGCTGGAAGAGGAGATGGTGAAGCAGGGAAACCACATCAGCCAGGGGCTGAGGAACAAGGACGTGCTGCTCTGCAAGGCCAGCCACTCCCCTGGCAATCGCTTTTATTTGGAAATGAGTCATTGGAACAAGGAAAAAAAACCCACATGTTACTAGCAGGTGACAGATAAAAATAATTCGTAAAATGAAAGCAGGAGCTTAAATGATTGTGAAGTCATTTCTAACGCTCTCATGGCTCTGAATGGGTATCACTACAAGCAACAGACCCCACCAGGACTTCTGGAGAGCATCTGCTTAAGCAGCTAAAAACTGTGCACTGAAGAATAGTCATTAATACTCTCCTGGCCTTTTCCAGTTGATAGAACAATTTCTTCAGGGGTGGACAATATTTAAACTCAAATAACAAAAATAAGCTTATTCTCATCTGTATGTTCACGGAGTAGGTACTTCCGTGCAGGGTTTTGGGGTTGGTGTTTTTTTTTCCATTTTACACCATTTTAGCTCTAGTTGTTATGCCCTGACACTGGCTCCTTACTTCTCAGAGACACTCCAGACCCAATTCTGCCAGGCGCTTACACCCCAACTTCAGTAATTTCACAAACTGTGCTCCCTGGTAAACACTGGAAACATTTAAGGGCATTTCTCTTCTCTAAAGCATCTTGCCTTTAGTACCACTTCTATCCTGCGATTCCCAGCCAGCCCGAGGTATTCCCACTCCTCCGCCTGTGTAATTTGTTTTATTCCTGAGGGTGCAAAGCAGCACAGGACCCTGCCCTGGCACCGGCTCACATCTCCCCACGCCCAACCTGGCAGCAGGGCTGGCTGAGGCACCACAGTGGCATCATGTAAACACATGGAGCATAAATCCACTGCTGGAGTGATCGCTACAGCTGAAAAGGTACTTTCAACGTATGCATCCAAAAAAAAAAAAAAAAAAAAAAAATGCCATTTGACAACAGCACATTTCCTTTCTCGCATTCCTAAAATAGGTCTTGGCACTACTACTCCAAGGGGAGGGCACGGTCAGCAAAGGATGCACGAATGCAAAGTAAGAGCAGCATCAGCTTAAAGACATTCCCTGCTGCCTCTTAAGTTTCCTCACTCCTCCAGGTATTACCCCCAGGGTCTGAATTCACTCAGTGTGGCAGTTCCTAAACAGAGCAGCAACGCCGGACTTTGGCAATGCAAATATTTAGCAACGGATAAGGGACACGGAGCGAGAGGCTGCGGGCGAACGGAAGGAGCTGCAGCCAGATCACCATAGTGCCTATAGCCACAGGTCAGCACTCCAGTACTACTCTACCATAGCGTATTAATATTTTTTGATGGCACATTTTTTTTTACATTCATGCTTAAAACCAAGAGGACAAAACCACCTGTAGATCAGGAAGAACGGAGTACAGTGAGCTCCAAGGACGAGACAAGAGATGGAATGTCATTCAGCCATACACGCGGGTTAACTGGGACACACCAACAGGATTAAGGGAACAGATTCAACAAGAAGTCGGGTAACTTGAACTGTCTCGGTAAATGTCACAGCCCGAGACGGCTGCTGGAGACGAGGAAGGCAGAACTATGCAGAGAGAAAAAGAAACCAAAGTTATTCTCAGCCTAAGATCCCACAAGTCGCACCTCTGAATGACGGGTATTACTGTCATCTTTGTCAGTGCACAGCACTGTTCAGTTCAGAAATCGCCACACATGCTGCACGATAAAGTCTGCAGCAAGAGCACTTTACTGGAGGGATACCGGAAAACTGAAATAAGGTATTTCTAAAAGGACGCAAAAAGAGACCTTGAGAAACCAGTGCCTGGACTGAAATTCAAGACAAAAGCCCGCAGCGTTAGAATCCCTGCACTGACATTTAATTTTTACTATCACCCTGGATAAAAGTATCATAGGATCTTCTCTCTCTCACCAGCCCTGCAGTGAGATATCTAGCAGGCTTGCAAACAAGCTGTATTTGTGTTCAAAAGCAAATGCTTAACTTCCAGTTCAAGCATGTATAATCTAATTTTGGAACAGGAGAATCTGGATTCAAGTTCTACTGGGATGGGATGAGGCTATATCCTACCAGAGACGTTAAGTGAAAGCAAATTCATTTCCCAGGCTGGCGTCCTGGAAGAATTTATAGGACTGAACATGTCAAAGTGAAATGCTTCGAGCACCGTACGGATGACTCGGCTGTGCCGCACCACCCTGCCTGCTCCCCGGCTCTTTTCCAACAGGTTGCAAGCAGCTAGCAGGGGCTCACCGAACTGCAGCTGGAAAAACCACCTAAAGGGATCCACCACAGAGCTGGAGTAGAAGTGAAGGAAAGCCCCTCAATCTGAAAGAGGGTACAGGACAGAACTGAGAGAGGGTCTTCCAGCACGTGGGATGGAAAAGTGCCTTTTCACACAACCATGGCTCTGTAAGACCGAGAGTATCCCCCCTTGTAGTGTTTTTTCTTTGCTGCAGTTACCATTGTTTCCTGGATATTACATAGAACTCGTGAACCTTACCACTGCTATCGCTTTCAGTTCCTACCGCGGGAGCAAGGAGTGGCCCTGAGTCATCTGTGCAGGGCTGCGGTCGCTCAGAGGGGGTTCACGAGAGCCGTGACACTGCAGGAAGACAAACGGACGTCACCAAGTGGACATCTAAGAATACAAATCTGCTGGTGGGCAAGGGAAACCTAAGAGGAATAGTTATGAATTAAAAATGGACCAGGAGTCAGACGATGATGGAGGGGGGATGGAAGGTGATTTTTAGTAAGAGTTTGTTATCTAGTTTTTTGCAAAGAGTTAACCTGATAAACAACAAGGCTGTTAGCGGTCATTCAGAATCACTTACCACCTTCCTCTTAATTTAATAACTGAGAGCTACTATCCCACCTACCAGGAGAGGAAACACATTTAAACTTCTCTTCCTTTCCTCCAAAGTTTTGATGGCAAAATCCTTTTGGGATTAATAGCTTCACATGCATTCACAGATTTTTATTTTTTTGAAAAGGCAGAATAATCATCAGTTTCTTGTATTAGCAAGTAGATAAATACAACCCAAGCAACGGAATTTTCAGTACAGTCATTTCCCTTTCATTCCTAACGAGACCCACTGGGCTGTGACGGCTGGCCATGCACTTGCTCCATCGGAGCTGGAGAGTTTCAGAAGCCGTATCCTTACGGAACGGAGCTCCCTGGTAACGGACCGCCAGCTCTGACAGAATTTACAGTCACTGAAGCTCAGTGGCTAGGTTAGGAGAACCCTTCCTCCAGACCAAACTGCTCTGGGTATTGCTGCTGTATTTTTTCTTTTAGTTTTTTTTTCATTATTATTATTCTAAGAGTGCTAGTTTCAGCAGGTGGAGAGATAAATGGAAGCAACTAAGCTTCATCGAGGTGTTCTGAAACAGTGCCAGGTTTGGGATTTTACACACCTTTGTACCAATCATCTGTCCGCTACTGAAGTCACTTCTGGCTTTGTAACAGCTTTTAGACAAGCTAAACTTCAGCTGCTCTGGGAAACGTGCTCCCGTTGACTGTCGGTATTACCCTTCTTAGCAACTTCTTTCACTCCTGTTCAACGGACAAAAATCCAATGCCACAACATGATTTATTTTTTTTTTTGAAAGTGAGACAGGGAGTTCCTCAGATCATCATTTTCAGGAATTCAAGGCATATTACAATATTTATTTTTTTTTAAATTATGTGTACACTTTATGTTATATATTAAAAAGCAATACAATTTCAAAAGAAAACCCTGAACTTCCAGTCTACACACCTCAGGTAACTGAGGAACCCACCTGAGTATCAGCCTGCTTGCTATCAGTCTACTTATATCTTCTGCCTGGGCAATCACCTCTTGACTACCGCAACAGCTTTTCCACCTCTTGAGGTGTTAAGGCTGTTTATAGCCTATAAAAGGACCTACGTTATACCTGGATGTATAGTATACACTATATATAGCCTTTAGGTATGGTCTGTCACTTCTATAATCTTTACAGCCTGCAAGTTAGATTTCTGGCATGGTAATCGCAGCTATTTGGTTACTCACCCAACGGGTCTGCTCCTACGGATGTACCATCTGCCCCGTTAACATGCCAAATCATCAAGTAAACATCGTTTTAGGAGCTGGGGAGAAAAACCTGTTATTTTTTCAGCAGCGAGTCTGGTAAATTCTCCATTTCTGGGAAGCACTGAAACACTTTATGAGCTTGCTATTCTCAAAGTTTGAAATTTTCAATCAATCAAAGCTGAAAACATTTAAATAAATGAAATTCTGCAATCCTGCCAACCCAACTAATTAAGCTTGACTTGTAAAGAGATCTGTGTTTCCCCCCCAATCTGCACCCTCCCAAGTGATTTTAAAGTAGCTTAAAGCACAATAAACACAAATAGACCTTTAACTACCACCTGTATAAAAACAGAACAGTTATTCTACAAAAAAGGACAGGGTAGACTAATAAATACGCTGTAAATCGGTTTAGAAAACAATCTATACTTATAAATATAGTATTTTTCTTTATTTTTTCCTGTATTTATCTTTGTGATAAGCAATTTGCTATTTCACTACAATTCGCTTTCACCCGCAGGAGAAATCTTTTGCATTGCGCCCTTCTGCTGCAGCACACACACCGAGCAACCTCCACCCTTCGCTGGGATACCTGCGAACTTCCGCAACACGCTTCTGCCTTATCAGTCACGTATTCTGCACTCCCATCGCTCCAAGTACCACGTCACATTTTTTCCACGTTGCCCTCTCTCAGGGAATTTAAAAGTACGAGAAAGCCGTCCTCTGTTGTAAACCTAAGCGTACGGAGGACCAAAGCCATAGCGATAACTTGGAGGATCTCTCAACACAGCGGAGTTTACAGCTCCCTTCTAGGCAGCGCAAACAGCCACAAGTCCTTTCCTATGTCCTACCCGCGAATTGCAGTTACTTAGAGAAAAAAAAAAAGGATAGTTATCTTAAGTTGAGGAGGGGAGCATATTTTTTGCTAACAGTAAGAAGTTGTTTCATAAAATATAGTTTATCTCTGTTCCCATACATTATACTCTCTTCTTTATAAACTGTCCCTGCAGCGTCAGAATCCCTCTCCATACTTTTTTCTGCAACGCTCCAATCCCTGCTTGGATTATTGGCAACACAAGCAATGCTGCACAATTCCCTGATTATGATTTATTTTTTTTTTCCCCCCAAATTAAACGCCCTACATCCTCCCACCCCCAAACCCAACACACACACACACACACACCCCCCACCCTCCCCAACCACCGTCTCAGTGATTCAGTCAGGACAGATTCACAGCATTGCTTACTCTGCGCAAGCGATCAAGTTTCTCTTAATAGGCCACGTAAAATCTTTTGTATCTCTCTGCCTTAGAAAACGCACGGTCCCTGATGCAGATTAAGAATTATAAAGAAACAGGATTCTGTGAAAAAATGGCACAGACCTAGAAAACCACCCACCTCCATTCTAATTTCAATATCCAGTGTATGCAGATAATAGGTTCTTTCCCTCTTTTTAAAAAAAAAAAACAAAACCAAAAAAATAAAACACCCCAAAAAACTACTCTCCTCTATTCAGTATCCTGATCACATGAAAAATAAAGATGAGGGCTGGGGGAAACGGAGAGGGGAAGAAGAGGTGGGAGAGTTTTCCATGCAGATGGCACCGTATCAGGAAGAATCATTTCAGCACAAGAGCCTCACCGAAACACAGCTTTTAGTTTTAAACCAGTTCTTTGGAGAAAAATGCACAATCCCAATAAAACAATGTAACTTTGCTTCTGTGCACGGCTCAAGAGAGCCGGTTGGAATTTGGTGGTAGGTCAGCCATATTCTGATGAACTATTTTCATTGGTTCTCACAGTTTAGAGGTGACGTTTAGCAGGCACACTTTTTCTCCTCTGGCTTTGCTGAATCTAGCTTTCCCGAGCTTCCTCCGTTGGCTGTCTCGGAGACCTGTGTCTTGTCCACACACTGCTCCATACGCTTCATTATCAAGTCCAGAAGCGTGTCCACAGCCTTCTCCACGTTCTGTCCGGTAGCAGCACTTGTTTCGAAGTATGGTATGCTATGGTAAAAAGGAAAAGGTTTGCTGGAGAGACTTTTAAAGGCAACCAAGAGTCAAGTCTTTGTAACACCCGCCACTGTCAGTGGTGGGTTTAGTGGCAATGAAATTGCAATAACATCAGCACAAACCTTGGCTGAAAGTCTTTCAGGTAGCCAAAAACCAGGACAAAGAGAAACCTAGGTCTGCATTTCAGAAAATTTCAGGGACCGCAGAGCACACCAGAAACCTTTCTGGTTTTAGACAGATAGTTACAACTCTTGCTACTTAGCACTTCCTGTAAGTACTATCTCCCTCCCTTCCTGTCTACTTATAAGCACAACTCAATTTAGCTGTTTCCCTTCCAAAATCCCCTTTGAATGCAGAACATTGCCTTCCAAACCATCTTTTTTCAGAAGAGAAGATTACCAATTGCTCCAGCACTCCCATCATAGGAAATCTGGCATGAGCCACCTTCTCCTCAGTGTCACTGTCCTCCTTACCTAGCTGCAGACAACTCTTTAATATTCTTTTATTATTTTGAAGTCTCATTTGCTTACTACTCCTCACAGTCTCTCAGGCCATCTTCTGCTGCTGGCTCAATTCTCTCTGAACATCCCTCATTGTACACATCCTGGTTTTGGCTGGGATAGAGTTAATTTTCTTCCTAGCAGCAGGTAAAGTGCTGTGGTTTGGCTTTAGGATAAGAATAATGTTGATAACACGCTAATATTTTAATTGTTGCCAAGCAGTTAAGGACTTTTCAACTTTTCATACAGGCCTGCCAACGAGAAGGGGGGGGGGGACCAAGACACTGGGAGGGGACACAGCCAGGGCAGCTGACCCAAACTGGCCAAAGGGATATTCCATACCACATGACGTCATGCTCTGTATATAACTGGGGGGTTGGCCAGGTGGCGGCACAGCTCAGCAACTGGCTGAGCATCAGCTTTGGGTGGTGAGCAATTGTGCTGTGCATCATTTGCTTTGTATATTATTCTATTCTATTAGCATCATCATTATCACACCTGGAGCAGAGAAGGCTGCGGGGAGACCTTAGAGCCCCTTCCAGTCCCTGCAGGGGCTCCACTAAAGCTGGAGAGGGGCTGGTGACAAGGGCAGGGAGGGACAGGCCAAGGGGAATGGCCCAGAGCTGCAGGAGGGGAGATGGAGATGGGCTGTGAGGCAGCAATCCTTCCCTGTGAGGGTGCTGAGGCCCTGGCCCAGGGTGCCCAGAGAAGCTGTGGCTGCCCCTGGCTCCCTGGCAGTGTTCTCGGCCAGGTTGGATGGGGCTTTGGGCAACCTGGGCTAGTGGAGGGTGTCCCTGGCCATGGCAGGGGTGGGACTGGGTGGGCTGGGAGGCCCCTTCCAACCCAAATCATTCTGTGATTCTGTGATGATGATGATTCTCTTCATTTTCTGTCTTACTGAACTGTCTCTACCTTGACCCACAAGTTTTACCTCCTTCTTTTCAATTCTCTCCCCCATCCCTCGCAGGCGGCGGGGTGTGAGTGAGCGAATGTCTGTGTGGTTATTTTAGCTGCCTGTGGGGTTAAACCACAACAGTACAATAAGGGCAACTAAGAAAAAAAACAATGCACATTCTTTTTGCCCACAGCACTATTTACTAACTATATAAACTATCAGCCAGTTTATCCAGTTACAGGACTCTCTGCAGATGTGTTTAGTGCAAAGAAATGCTGAAGGCTCACTAGAACAAGAAAGAGGCTATTAACAGCTTTATTATCCATCAGGGAAAACCAAATAAATTCAGTGCCACTGCACACCTAGAACCTGACTGAAATCCACAGGTGTCTCCACTTCCAAACTACCTAGAGAAGCAAATTATAAATATTTATTAATCACTTCATGACACCAAGTGGTCATCTGCCTTTGGTATACTCTGTCCTGAACTCTTAGGACAAGCCAACATCCCGAGAATGTCCAATGTTTCCTTTCAGCCTTATTTCTCATTTTGTAATATTTTGGCTAAACTACTACAACACTGTGTTTCATTCTATTTCCTATTTAAACAGGTCAATCTGGAAGTGTGACAAGTTGGATATCACTATAGGTGTACATGATACTCCAATGCCTACAGATCTTAAGAGTTTCTAAGCATGCTTGCAAGTATCTCTAGCCAGTCATCAGCTATACTTACAACAGTTAGAGACTAAATTTAGCTTCTGTCATAATTGGCTTACCCATATTTGTCTGCCAGATCTTTTGCTTGCCTTTCATTTACCTCTCTTTGGTCTGATAAATCAGCTTTATTACCAATTAAGACTATATCTGGATTCTCACAATATGCATTGGCTTGCAGCTGACCTAGAAGTAAAAATAAACAGGAGTTAAGAGAATGTTGGAAGCGCCTTAGAGATCGAGAGTGTCGAGAAAATAATTCAAAATACCTTTCTTGCTCCCCACCTGAAAAAAATCCTAGAGTAACCAGCCAACCACATCATGCCAAACACATTTCTTTGCTAAGGGGAATTTTTCAAAATAGTAAGTAGAAGCAGTACTATAAAATTATTTCCAGTTATTTATTTTACCAGCATACAAGACTTAAATGCAATGAGGTGTACTAAACACAGGGCTTTAGCAGAGGAGAACCCCCAACAGCCAGAACTTTTATTCTACAAGACTCAGACGGGCATTGTGGAAGCACAAACAACATCCCACGTCATCTCCAAATGCAGCTCTTCAGAAGTTTAGGACAAAATCCTCAAGCATGTTTTTCTCTTGGACATACTCAATGGTTTAAACACAGTTTTATCCATGTGAAGATCCAGGCACAAGTACTTTCCACAGCCTCACTCCTCAGCAGTAATTGTACAAAGCCATTTACTTATACTTGCCTCAATCCTGAGGGGACTGACTTGAAAAGAAGAAATTAGAGACTCAGCTGGGTAAGCAGTGGAAGATTGTGATGACAGGGATTGTTTAGCGAGAGGAAGAAATCTCTGAAGATGGAGCTGTTTTCACAAAGCTATCTGAATTCTCACCTTATCCCCACTTGAGTTTGTTTGCTGGAAAACCGCCAGCTGGAAATGTACTGGCCTCTGTCCTTCCAGAACTCTAAATACCCTCAATTACAAACAAACTAAGAATTTAACCTTTGTTTCACTTTTAGTCTAGCCCTTGTCTGAAAGGAAACCAACAACAGCAAACACTACGCGCTTTCAAACCAAATCCTCAAAGCCCAATCTTAGTTTTAGTTTAAACCTCAAAGCAGACAGGAAGGAATCACATTCTACTTTACAAATAAAAAACACACCATAAAGATAACAGCGATATCCAAAGTACAGTTTCGAAGCTCCTGTATATTATCTAAAATACAGGATATGGCCAAGGAAGTGTTGAATGCCATGGATTCTCAAGACATTTATTCAAATTGTATCAAATCCAAAAAGGTTTATCAATAGGCCCAAAAGTCTGTCATGCCCCCAAAAAAGAAAAAAAAGGCATGTATCTTTCCAATTTGATGAAGCTTTCACCCCAAATTACAGGTTACAAGTACCCCATTTATGGCTGCACTAGACATAACTATTTTCTCTGAGCATTTTCCAGCTCACAAACAGTGGCACGCATAAAGCCTCGAAGCCTAAAATAGGCAAGAAAGCTTCAAGTCAACCGATAAATGCAAGCGCGGTGGTTCTACTTACTCATCCAATTTCTGACATTTAAGAAGCTCTGTTGACTGGTGAGATCAAACATTAGTAAAAAGCCCATAGCATCTCTGAAAAACGCTGTGGTGAGACTTCGAAATCTGAAGGTGGAAGGAAAAAAGACAACATAGCTCTATTAATACAAAGTGATCTCTTTTCTGGCACGTCTGAACTGAGTAAAGAGATAAAGGAAAGCTTTTCTGAATTGCTTGTGCAAAAATTCTATTGAAATATCTTGAAATCTGAAGTCTGCATGATTCAGTGGACATACATTCCCTTGGAAGTAAAACCAAAATAAAATAATCCTTGACTTTCATCTTAGCTACAACACATCACACCAGTCAACATTTATTAATCAGTGTGTTAGTAATTTACCAGAGGAAGCTTATATGTGAGAACATAAACATTGTCAGTGACTAATCTATTAGTTCAAACTCTGCCTGATTTAACAGAGAGCAAGACAGAGAGAGAAGGGTTGCTTGAAAGAAAAAAAAAAAAAGATATTAAAGCATTTAGCATATCGCAGATCACCGTGATAGAAATGGAGTCACCTGCCGAGACCTCACACGCTTAGTCAATGGATGTGTGCTACTCGATATAGTCAGTATGAAACAAAACAAAGGAAGAGTGGGTTGCTGTTTACACGCTTTTGATTGTTCGATGCAACTGTTTGCTGGGAATCTCAGCTAAAAGGAAAAGGTAACCTTTCCTTGCGGAGCTCTCGCACTCTGTAAGCGGACCTGCCTAAGCGTGCGGTCACAAGGGACGTGGTGCGCAGGCTTCCTGCAAAGCGACAGAGCTGGATGAAACGACAAACCGTGGAACGCAGCGCGCTCTGTCACCAAAAGGTCACAAGGCTGTTGGAATCAGAAACGGGAAGAAACAGTGCTGGAAAACTGCAGTAGCACCCTGGTGTTTCACAGGTATCTAGCACGTCACAAAACAGCACTATATAATCTCACACAAACCAGCAGCACCAGAAACAGTAACTGGTATTTTACCACACACATCCACAAAAATGAAAACAAAAGCTCTCCACAGAAACATGTCAGATGCCTGACACTACTTTCAGGGTTTCTTTTCAGGGAAAAACAAACAAACAAACAAAGTAGCCTCAAAATGTTTAATATCTTGCAGAGAAGTATACCCAAATGGTGTCTGAGGTTAAGGGAAAGAGATGCAGACACAAAATTTCAGCTTGGTTCTCCTTTTCATCCAGCAGCAACCCCTCTGGTATTTGCACTGCTTACTCTGGAAACTCAAAATCTCCCTCATTACTCCTTTCCTACCTCCCCGCTGGGCAAATGCTTGTCTGCTGCTCTCCGGTCACTATTACACAGAGTTGTGTTCTCTTCCCTTGTTGACAGCTGACATAAGCAGTCGTACTGGGCAATCTCGCGCACTTGATGACAGCGAAAACCAGCGTACGTAACTAGCTAGCAGATGCTTAAGAGAGCAATATACACACTTTTCCCTTCAAAAAAAAAAATAATCATAGGATCAAATTTAATAGTGACAAGTCTAGAGGGTCTTTGGGATGAACAACCAACTGTGCACACAGGGATGGGGAACAACTGGTTAGATAAAAGAATCCTTCTGCAAGGCAGGATGCTGTCAGTCATGAACTAAACACACATCAACCATGGTACGCCACTCCAAAGACAGCAAACACAACCAAAGCCATAAAAGTAAGATAAGAAGCAATTCTTCTATACTACTCCGCATCGATAAGACTTGAAGTAGAATTCTCCATCCTAGTTGCGTGCTGGTGGTGAGAGAGGCTGGAACCAGCTTGGGGCAGTACAGAACAGAAAGCTGGCTCATCATTGAAAAGTCTGAGCAAGCCCAGGGCACATAAAGAGGAGAGGACTTAAAAGTTGGATGGTAAGGCGTATTTTGATATGACCAGACTACACTGGTCTGGTATATCAAAATACGCCTTACCATCCAAGCTAACAGAAAAAATGGGAAATACAAGAACAAGACACTTAGGTAGGTTATACAGTATCTTCCAGAGGAGATTAGGAATGTATTACGAAGCCAAAATAACAGTACAAAACAAAGTAAAAAAGCCAACCGATGAACCAATAACCCACGCGTGCCAGAAATGAGGCAGCGTGCTGCTGAGGCAAGGAGCAGATCGCCTTCAGTTCTTCCAGTCCTATTTTCTGAGATCCTCTGATCACCGCATCAAAGCGGCGTCAGCAACATTTTATTGCTGGAAAATATTTTTCTTGTCCTAAAATACAAGGATGTCTCATATTTTTCACCTGAATGGACTAACGGTTTACCCAGAAATGTGAAAAACTCAGAACTGCTTTAATGAGCTGAACTCTGTTACCTTTCCTGTCCGGCTGTGTCCCAAAGCTGGAGATGTACCTTGAAGGCTTTTCCCGGAGATCCATTTGGTCCTCTGCTGTTGTATACCTAAGGAGAGAGTTAAATCAGTACAGCCATACAGATCCCACTGAAATCCATCCCGTGGGTCACAGACTGTTAGATTTTGTGCAAGCACTAAGTAAGGAGTGAAAGTTCAGTCCTTCACAAAAAGCTGACTCTTACCTCTAAAAGCCACTTCAGAAGGCTGCTTATAATGATATTTAAAAACCCAGGAGCCACATGAAACGCCTATGAAAGCTGCACTTTAAAGATAATTTAGTCATATTTAGTTCTTCAAATTAGATACCAATTCTTTAGAACTTGGTATAGCACCGTGCTGAGCAAGCTGCCTGTGTTCTGTTTCATTGCTGTTCTTAAAAACCTTACAGCTGGCTGACAGGATTAACCACTATTATAAAAAGCTATTTTTTTCTTCATTAACTTCTGTTGGACGTTAATGACTTCCTTACCAACTGCAAACTCACGGCGCTTAAAGAAACCACTGCAACCTTTCGCTGGGGCTCAAGTCTTTATTAAACTGCAACAGTGTGTCCCTTAGCTGTGGCAGTAAAAGGCAGAGGGGTAAAATCAGTATGAGCCGGTTTTTTATCTGAGGCAGTTTAGCAGACTCAACAATTTTAAAAGCAGGCAAATATTGCCCTTGCTTTTAGGAATACGGACTTCATGGACGCGTCTGTAGCCCAAGGCTGCGCTGACCTTACCCAGGGAAGCGGAACACTTCCCCATCTGCCCTCCCTGAGCTGGAAAATACAGTGTTTAGTTCTTGGGCACCACCAAGTTAATATTAATTGTGGGTTAGAGTAGACGACCTCTGGAGGTCCATTCCAGCCTAGGCTATTCTGTCACGTAACATGTTATCACATCAGCAGGTAGCTTCTGACTGCAACGTGCTTTTCTTGCCTTCGTGGCAGGTGCCTGATCTGAAAACCAGAAAAGAATCAACGGATCAACCGCACCACGTTTGTGAATTAAACTGGTTTGCTGGAGCATGCTGCTGTAATATTTAGCATGATAAACAAGGAATTTCACAGGGTGTTGGTGTTTGGTTTTTTTTTGGTTTTTTTTTTTAATATGACTTCTACAGAACAGAAAACTACCTACTTAACCTTTTAAGACTGTTTCTTAGAGGACAATTTATTAGATAGACCTTCAAGACACTTCAAGGCTGGTAATTTCATTTAAGATGTAGTTTCTCCAACACTTATAAACTATCTTACCCCAAAATGTATGGTAATGGAAAATTACGGAAGAAATCTGTCTGCAACCTTTAGCAGTAAAGTTCAACCTTCTGGAAAGAATCCAGCGCCCGTGTTCAAAAGACGTTAATGAGCGTCTGACCAGCCAGGGAAAGAGTATTCCAGCAATTTGCATGTTCAGACATTTCCTTGCAATAAAACTTGTGGTTTTAATATTTTACTCTTATTACATCAGTGCAATCTCACAGTGCAGAGAAGGATTCAGGTTCCGCTGCAATCTGAACCTGCCCTGGCCTCCGCTTAACTAGTCTGAACTTGCGTAGCACTGATGATGATTAATTTAAGAGACAATCTAGCTCCACAGTTCTTTTATTCAGGGGACCCCTGAACCCCCCATGGGCTGGGGGAAGCGATGCCCATTTTTCCATGGTATTCTGTGAAATAACAGGAGCTTAAAATGTTAAGTTAAAAAGAAGCAAATTTAAAGAGGTCTCCATCTTTGAACTGGGCAAGTATTTACATTTATTTTAATTAAGAAAATGATTAAAATAACTGCCCAGGGTCTAATATCTTGTATTTATTATAGTTTTACTGTTCAAGCAAGCTAGAAGGATCCCTATTAGAAATTTGTCCCCTACGTTTAGCCTGTATCAGTTGTCGGGATCTATGAACAGCTACATTGGTCACGTTAAATTAAAACAAAGCGACTGTGCTGTCATAGCCACAAAAAGCATCTCACAGACACTACAGAAGACTCTCCTCGTCTATTGAACATCAAGAAACAAAAGCACGGCCGAGCAGGCTCGCACACCTTGTAGTAAGCAGTACACCGAGCCTAACCGAGGAGGACTTGCGATCACAGGCTCCTCCGCTCAGCCTCCTGCCTCGCTGCTGGCAGCGACTCAGAGGAACCACTTCTCGTGCCTTCGCTAGTTTACTGGGGGACCTGGAAGTAAGGGGAAACTTCTGCACGTTTCCATCTTTTCTATTTACATTAGGAGTTTGGGGGCCAGGGCTATTTCTAGTCATATACACACCTCGTTCACTAGAACTATGGATACCCACTCTTGGAAAGATCCTTTTATACCAATGTGCAATAAACCACTTTACAATCCAACATCCAGACAAGGATAATGGCATTTTTCCTTCTCATCCAGTTCCTAATTATGACTTGTTTAAGCCAAAAACTAGCCAAAGAAAAGCATGCTATACCCCACAGTAAGAGAGGCAGTACACATTTACATAAAATTTGTTCTCAGCAGAAATGTATAAAGAAAAAAAGAAGGTGGTATCATTTGTACGAGACAACTTACCACTCGTTTTTCCCGAAAATCTATTCCTACTGTCGTGATGAATTTTGGATTAAATTTGTTATCGGTGTATCTGTACAGGAACGTTGTTTTTCCAACCCCAGAGTCTCCAAGGGCCAGGAGCTTGATCAGATAATCATAGTCTCCATCAGTCATAGTGCTAATTTTTAGGATCCTACGTAAAGGGGAGGAAAAAGAAAAAAAAAAAAAAAAGATTTAATGATAACAAAACCCCCTTTCTGTTTGTTTTTGCCTCATTTCTATTTTTGTTCATTGAAATGCTACTGCTTGTGCTCAGGGTTGAAAGTTATGTTTGTGTATTTTGAAAAACCCTAATGCAAAGCAGTAGTGAAACACACAATTTCAGTTCAGGTGCAAGGAGATAATACAACTTACAGTTTCAATTTTCTAAATAAATAAAGTTGAAGCTTAAAGTTTGGGACAAAAAGATTATTTTTGTTCTGAGGATAACAGTAAGACCTATAAAGAACACGGGTTTGAAACCTAAGGCTAAATCCTCCTGCTCTAAGTATTTTATTATGAGTTTGAAGGAAGAGGGGAGTGCAGAAACAGGCATGAAAAGGGAGGTCAGACACAGCAAAGACCATTCTCAGGGCTCAAGCTCTAACCAGTATTACATGACATTATCAGGGCTATAAGCAATTATCCCAGGCTCACCGTTAATAAAAGGAGAGAGCTGAAACCCAATTTACTCTCTAGTATAACCAGATGAACCCACGGCTGCCTTGTTCTGCGGAGCACACAACCAAAACCGCCCCCTCATCCAACGCTGCAGATGCTAATTGGAGTAAAGAAGAAAGAAAAGCAGATGGCAAGGCCATCGCCCGCGTTCAGCTCCGTGCCCGGGTTCACCTGCTGCTGGGACATCTCCTGCAGTCCCGGGGAGTCACCCGAGCGTGGCCGATGTCCCGAGAAAGCCACAGACAGCTTGCACGCCTCGACAGCGGTCGTAGGCTCTTTTCTGGTCGTAGCAGTGAACAAGAGGAACAAAGCCTACCCCATTAAGCACTTGTAAAACAAATACACACGTCAGGAAGTAACACAAGTTTGCAGAAAGGAAAATCTTTATCCTGTTTACCCGGGCTGCTTCACAGCCTGGGCAGGAGCTCCAGGAGGTAAGCACATGGCACAGAAGTGATTTCCATGGAGTTTTCATGGCCCCACACAACAGTTCCTGGCTTTTCCCAATCTGCCGAGTCAAATGACACAACATGTTTGGGAGGGAAAGCCAGATACAAAGGAGGGACAGCTTTTCAGAATTTTCTTCTACTTTGGTCTTTTCCTGGTTGGCCAATGCGACCGAGCGCTTGGTTCGGGGTGACTCGGGCTCCCACCAAGAGAAACCTTCAGGCTCCCTCCGAAGTAGGGCACGCTGTGTGCCAGCACAACCTCCTGCAAGAACCAATGCCATCAACACCCAGCTTGAGCAGAGCACCTTCATAAAATTACTCCCCAGAGCCCTTTCTCCAACGGGACTGCTTCCCCAGCAGCTTTTTCTTATTTCAAGTTCAAGGGCAGTGTTGTATGACCCTGAACCTAAAGCTCCCATTATTGGATTTGCTAATTACTGTGGTATCAGAGCAGGAGACCCTGGGCCATATCCCATTCATAAAAACTACTGCTTGTTTCAGTACAAGACCTTAATTTCCATCAGAATAAAACCTACCTTTCTGAGCATTTAAATTAGCAAGTACTGACCTGCTCTGACTAAAATAGTGAACTAAGCCCATTTTGATTATCCTGCATTTCGACAGCTTTAAGGATAATAAAGCTGGCTGCGTACTGAGCAGTTTCATTTTATGAGATTTATACCTTGACAGATATGAACCACCCAGAGAGGCGGGACAAGCTTTCGAGAAATTAATTTTCTGATGATAAAGGTTGAATGAATCTAAAGAAAAAGGCCCTGAATCTGACAGCACTATTCTGCCTTGCACCGGTAATACAAAGTATTAACTTGGGATTAGACACTACTCCCAAATATCCACGTTCTCTGGGAGCTAAAGTTCAGTATCCTCTCGCTGTGCAAACGTGCAAAGCAGAACATTCAGAATTTAGCAGATCTGTAAACGTTGAGCAAAATATACATCAGTCTAGGATGATTAAAAAATTAGTTTTGTAAATCTGTCACGAGAAGGCAGTCAGCAACATCACTCTGACTTCGTTCTCCTTGTTCTCTGTACCGCATAGGAAAGTAAAATAGCTACTGGGTAGACAAAAGGGGGTTTAGTCCTTGGGATTTTAACCTGAAGCCATCAGTTTTCCTCTCCTTGACCAGCTATGTGATGGAGACAGGAGGAGCGTGCTTTGCAAAAACCTGGGTACGGGGGAAATGTCAGAGCCCAGATATATTACCATTACTTTTTTACCACTTCCAAAAGGCTGTAATACAGCAAACTAAGTTCCAGTTCCACAGGAAATTATAGCATTGAGATTTTAATTTCACTTAGAATGGAAGAGTTAAAACTACCACTGATTACTAATAATGACTAGTAGATAAACATCTAAGCTTGCTTTTAAAAGCGTCTATAATTAACTAGGTTTGAAAATTCTGAATGTTTCATTTTGTTTCACGGACAAATGTTAACTTAAATACTACATACAACTGAAGCATAAAAACCATACACCATGAGATCTGAAACAAAGCAAGGTTCTTCAGTGGAGGAGGTCTGGGGTTCTTAAAAAAAAGATCTTATTTCAAGATAATTTCTTCTAGCAAAAACCTGAAAACACTTCAGAATTTTCTATTAAGAGATTATTAACAAGGCATTTTATTAAAAGTGCAATATACCTCATTCAACTCTAATTTTAAATGGCTCAATATATTGAACCACTGAAAAGAAACACCCCTGGGCCGTAACGCAAAAGTCTTATATTGCTAAAACAAAGCAACTCAACTCGTGATTTTCCAGGATGACACTGAAAAACCACCCCTGTGCCTGGAACCTTAACTTTCCAGTCCTCTCCATCCTGAGAGCACCTAAACGGACTTGAAGTTGGAACACCAGCGACGGCGACTTTTGCTCTGACCGTGTCTCCACCGCAGACCACCTGCAGTCAGAGCAGCCAGACCCAGCGTGGTCTCCCCAAACCACCTTTCCACTCAGCTAACACAATCTCACCCTCCAATTCTGAAGCCCACGATGTCTCTCTAACATCTCTCTATCACCACCTTACCAATCAAGCTTTACAAAATCCCAAACAGGCTTCCCGACCGTCCCTCCCAACCCTGTCTGCCAACATGGCCAACAGCCAGAGGATGAGAAACGTTTTCATGCTGTTCTTCCAGGCTGTGCAACTAGACGGAGCTTGATTTAAAAAACACTTTTCTGCTTTCTGGGCAGACAAGATTCCCATCTAGACCAGAAGCAGCATCTTGTTTGTTGATTGATTATTTTGTTCCACCCCTATTTAATGTTCTCTAACTACAGTGTGAGCCATCATTTAAAATCTGGCATTTGTCAGCAGATACTCCAGAGAACATTTTCTCGATAGAGAAATATGGCTTCACATAAACCAACCAAACCTTAAAACATTCAGTTTTAGCCTACAGGGAGAGGAAAAAAAACTACTCCTTGGGCACCGTGCCTCTGCTCTGCAGCTCCGTACCCAAGGCACAGGGGAAACACACAGCGGCACATCCCACGGCACGCAGAGGAGCCTCCCAAAAGCAGCACCTCCAAAGGTGGGACTGAGTAGGGGCTGCGGAAGCAGGAGGGCTTCCAGCCCTTTGCACATCCATCAATAACCCCTCCATGCGAAGGAGCAGCCTCAGCACGAGTTGGCAGCTCTCTCCGAAGTCAAACTGAACTCTGGTCCAGAAGACCCACCCCAGCGCACGGAAAGGGATGCGGAGGAACAAAGTTGTACGTCTGGTTTTCTTCTTCCATTAGTAGCGTGTTCCTTAAAAATCAGGAGAAAGGCAATTAATTGAAATCTAAGTTGCTTTTGGAAAAAAGCAATTGTTGGAAACAAAGTCTGCAGAAAAATGGTTTCAATTCAGAAACTCTTTTTCGTCTCAAGATGTTTATATGTACAGTAAAAACAAATTAAGCAGGCTAAAATTCTGATGAACCTAACTAAACCCACGGCCTGCTAGTCATACTTTTACCCTCTCAGAATTGGAAAAGATTGAAAATTTTTAAAACTTCTACATTTCAAACTTTGCAGATTTTTAAATTTTAAAAGACTTCCCTAAGAAATAGACTATCTACTAGATTTTCTGATAAGACATTTTTCTCATTAATGGGGAGAGTTGTTGAAAGGAGTACAACAATAACAGAAGTAGTTAATGGGAGGACCATCAAGGAAAAGTTACACGCGCAATGAGAGAAAAGTCAGTTCCAGAAAGTAAGATTTTATTTCCCTTGACACACTAGTAGTTAAAAGTCCAACAAACAAAAATCTTGTATAAATAGCATTAGTTCTAGAAAATGCAGGATATAAAAATCACAGCGCACATATTGTACCAGCAGCTGGTCAGCAAGAGATTCGTTCCCTCTGCAGCAAAATAAATCAGCACCACTACTATTCATCCAAGCTTTTTTTTTTCCCTCCTCCTAACTGTAAAACCAACAACAAAAAAAATCAGTGCTGTCCTGAGGGCCAACTCGGGGATGACTGTATCAGAGGCACAACACACAAACGTAGTAACCAGCATTTACTCAAATTAGCAAACCCTGAGCCAACCAGGGATGGCTTCACGAGCGAGCCCTGTGCTCCCCACCGCAGCTGGCACTGGGAGACTGGCTGCTTCTCTGCAATTCTGCTCCAGTGAGGCCAGAGTCCGACTTCTCCAGCACCATTCAGACCTTCCCCACTTCCCCTTGTTTTAACAGCCTCTGGGGCCTAGAAATGTCATCAGCTGACACAAATTTGATATCCAAATAAAATGCAAGAGCCCAGATATAGGTGACAAAGGAACTCACGACCAACACGTGGCATGGAGAGATGACCCCAATACCAACACACAGTTTAAAAATACTTTGGAAAAGGCCTGAGAGACAGATGGGCATTGACCAGGTGTAGCACGGTACCACCAAGATGACCCCTTGTCATCCCCAAGCACTTCACAGACATACCATTAACTTTCTGATAAACAAAGAGCTGCACGGAGACTTCCAACGAAAAAAAGAGCAGAGAGCTAGGCAAAGCCGATCTGTGGGAGGACAGGCCACCTGCTAGGTTTCCTGTTAGAGAGTCACTTCTAGGAGATGAAAAACACTGACGGCAGCAGGTTCCTGTTGGAAATCAGAGTCACTATGTAAAGAGAGTTTTGAAATGCATTCTTTTTAGCTCCGTCTATCCTCCTAAAGAAATCATACAGGCTGCAGCAGAAAGACATCCCAAGATCGATCTGGACGTGGCTGGTCTTTGAAGTTCTTTAGTTATGGCCTTTGAACAGAAATGCAAAGCTCTACAACATGAGCAGAAAGCCTCCTCTCCCTGTCTTCTGCAGGAACACCAGAAAACGTCCTTTTCTTTCATCCTCAAGATTCTGACTGGTATTAACTCTATCCCAGCCACAACCCGTACAGAGAAGAACGGAAGTCTAGTTGCTGTCAAACCCCCACAACCTGTTACTCTCTTGCTGTGGGACAACATCTCTTGCCAACGGAGCATCCAAGAGAGAACCCCACGCCAACCAGATTATTAACATCAAACTCATTAACACAACCACATTAGACACCTCTTCCCTACCAGAGAGCGCATACAGGAATGTCTGCAACGCAAAGCGGATTAAATTTAAGAGTGCATTATCAGAAAGTAGCGTTACAAGCCCTTTCCGAGTGGGAGAAAGAGACAGGATGTAGGAAAGATAAGATAAAACTCTGTCCAGTCATCCCAGCATCACGCTATAATTTGTCTGCAATCATCTGCCAAAAAAGCAGAGCCTCACAGCTGCCAAGTAAATGGCCCACAATGAGCCAAACATTTTTTCCCCTGAAAAAGGAAAAAAAATAAAATCAAACAACTCACTGGAGCTGTGCTGAGATGAAATTAAGGCTGGCTTCTCTGCTCAAAATCAGGCATACACAATAATTTCCATATAGGAGCTGTGAGCAACAATACATAACAAATGCAGCGTTAGTGTGAAAGAAATGATCTTTCCTCATTTTCTTCCTTACAGTGGAAACCCCCGGAGAACCAGACGGATGCTTTCTGGCACGGATGCCTTGCAGCATTTGAACGCAGACAGCTTCAGGCTTCAGGATGTAAAAGACTCTTGGCAAGCCATAGCCACATGCTACTCTCTCTTAGTAAGCCAGGATATCCTTTTTAATAGAGAAAGAAATAAATAAAGAACACACTGCATTTTAGAAGTTCTTCTTTAAATACACGGACTCTCAGCTTTCACCCATTTGAGCACAGGCTGAATATAACTCCACAGGTAAGAAGGCGAGTTTATTACCACGTTCCTCACCGCTGTATGTGCCCTGTGAAAGAGCCATCAGGATTTCCACTTCAAAATCCCCTTCACCTCATGAGAAGCCCGCAGTCAGCATTCACAGAAGCAAACCCAGTAAAATCTCCAAATATCGCTTTCTAAACAGACGGGTAAACACCAGACATTTCCTAAGCTACAATTCATTGGCATTGCTGCGCATCCCACAGGTATTATTCAGAATAAACCAAGCAGCGGGCTCTCAGCTACCCAAGTCCATCCATGTTTTCTATTCACATATCCACACCTTTTGGGGTCCTTTTCTCCCACGGCACATGACCTTTCCCAAGTCATACTTTCCCTGAGAGAAAAGGGCCAAGGAAGACCTTCCCTTCCAGCCGATGCGTCGCTGCCTAAAAACTCTCTCGCTACATACACACGCAGCAAATACATATTTACATTTGTGTGGGCTAGGGAGAAGAATGACTAATTCAGTCATTTTCGGTATTAATCAATATGAAAAATACACGTGATACAAAAAAAGAAAAAAAAGGCCAAGACAAGGACCGCACCCAAGCCTTACCAGAAGCTGTTATCACAACGCTTACCCGGTGCTTTTTGCCTTTAGGCCAACACGTAGTACAAGGTGAGTTATAACGTAAGCGACCATACACATTTTCCTCTATTTCACCATTTCAAAAACCTGCTTGGTAAGTATAGGAATTAGTTCTGGGTTGACCATGCCACAGTAGGTCTGTATTTTCACGTAATCCCATCTATCACACTTGATTGACTACACAAATATAACTGTGCTACTGATCAGAAAATACTGATAATTTACAAAATACCTACAAAATACACAAGCCAGAAATGGATTTTGCACAAGGCAGCAGAATCCTGCCACTGTAAAATAACCCAGATGGAAAATACTCTAACCTTTCATTCACACTTCAAAAAGGAAAACAAGCACAGTCATTAATAGCATTTACAGGAATGTATTTAAGGAAGAAAGTCTGTATGAGGAAGTTTCAGTGGCTCCTAGGGAAAAAAAAAAAAATCTCATAAAATTTATATATATAAAACATGCAACTCCTTTGAGGGAGTCCAAAAGTTGTACAAGGATTGGATGTACACAGAGAAATCCCCCGGGTTAGAGAGGAGAGAAGGGGGGTACGGTGACTGCTGTCACAAGTGCAGGGTCACGTCCCAGCCCACCGACACAGCCCAAGACGCCGCAGGTTCCCGGAGAGATGCCGAGTAGCTCCCTGCCGACTTGCTGTTCAAACCCTCCAAGGCTCTCCTGCTCTTTTGAAGGCAAGTGAAGGCTACCATTCATTATGTTACTTAACTGTCTGTGTGTCAGGGGAAAAAAAAAAAAAAAAGTTATGAAAATTTATGAGCTAATATAGTTATCTGAAAGACATGAAGTAGGCTAGACTTCCCTTTTAACTGCAGAAGCATGGTATCATTATCCATACTTCATCTCTCCCTGACCTCATCAAATTCATGTTTTGAATCCAAAACTCATCATAAATCTTTTGTAAAGCTCCTTTGTCAAAGCCCAGCCTTTGCCACCGAGCACGTGACTGTTACACTGTTTTTCTCCAGATCTCTGTTTAAATTTAGGAACCCTGATATGCTGATGAAGACTCCAAACTGGATGATTACATCTAAAAGACCTGAATGTTTGCCAGCTCCTCGTGTTTTTTATAACACTACCCTTCTTCCCGCATACATGAATCAATATGTGCAACGAACGGTTATCAACAGAGTAAAGAGCAAGGGAGTAGGCGGGGGAGGAAAATCAACTCCTCAGCTTAGGAAGCCTGTCCCGATAGCTGGGGCCATCCCCCGATAGTACGAAACAGCATCGCTCCACTAACCAGTTATGCTGGTTCGCGGTTAGTCAAAGGCTGGCCGATACAGCTCAATTCTGTTACCGTGGATCCTTTCTAACTTCCTTCCAAAACTATTTTTGGAAGCAGCAGGGGAACACAGGGCTGAGCGTGATCAGCCAGGGGCCATCGTTAGCCCTCTAATTGATCCCCAAATCAACCCAAACCTGTATTTTGGAGCGTCTTCATAGCGAAGTGTTTAATGGAAAGTCTGAATCAAGATTAAGACTAGGAGAATTTCTGTCTTGTGCTGCCTATAGATAATGGGCTGTACATATAGTAAGGGGGAAAAAAAGAAGGAAACCCAGCCGTAACTGTTTGGGAGTAGACAGAGAGCAGCGAGCACAGCACCCGCTACAGCTCTGAAACACCACGGCTACCATTCCTGTAAAGCTGATGGTCCTTCAGTAAGGGGGTTCCTTAAAAAAAAATTAAAAAAATTAAAAATAAAAAAAAAAAAGAAGCAGCAACTTCCTTGGACTTCATTCACTTGCATCACTGTGCAAGTGGCCTGTACTTCCCCGCCTGAGGCTAGCGGGGACTAAACTGAGCGCAGAACGCTGTCCGAAAGGAATCGCCTGGTCAGACTGCCCTGTTACGGATACCCGCTACAGGCACTGCCGATCTGACTCGGAAACGTCACCCTCCCAGTCGCCACCAGCCTCCTCCAGAGCAGGACAGTCACCAAGGGGACGGGACCCGTGCTCTGCTGGGCTTAAAGCGCAGTTGGGGAGCTCTTGGTCACGCCTGACAAAGGAGCACATCGTTTTAGTGGATAAAAAGGAAAGCTGCTATTAGTTTAAGCTACTGGCTGGCTGCATCTTTGACAGGGCTGTGTTTCTACACATCGCTGCTTTTCTCAAAATCTTTGGGCTGGGTTTTCAGTTCCTTTAACGCCAAATCCCCATTAGGGTGGCAGACTCATTTCGCTGTATCCCAGGCCTGTGCAGGGGCTTACCTACAAACACGGAGGCTTTTCCGCAGCTGAAGTGCAGCTTTACAAGGTCCTCTCAAACCCCTGGCCCTGCCGTTTGCACACTCAGTTCACACCTGACGCCATGGAATGCGATACAGGTAAATGCATTTGATTGCACTTCATCAAAAGCCCTTCTGCGATCCCCAAAGCAGTTTCCTTTCTGCTGTCAGAGAGGTAAAGAAGATTTTTAGCACAAGTGAAAACTAATGCCTTTTGTTCCATAATGCCTCGGACAGACTTGGAAAGCTCTAACACTTTAAGTGTCCCTTTAAACAATAGCTGCAATAATCATTAGCCCAATAGCAGCTATACCTCCCTCCATTCTGTAAGGCAGATTTCCACTCCCTGTACCATTCTGTTTAAATAAAAATGTACAACAGTGATCAAAACTGTTTGGCTTGTCAAATAATCTGATCCCATTTATCGTGGCTGTTTAAGGACTGCAAATTGTAAAGAAGGTTCCTTGAGATAGAAAGTCATTAGTTCTAACAAGCTAATGGCTATTATACATTTAAATCACTGCTTTTGAAACAGTAAATCATTTCTTCTTTCTATGGCAGACAATCTTATGTGAACACTGAAACAATCTGATTATTCCATGAAAGGTTTTAGAAATTAAAGTCCCTTGTGCTGCTCAGGCACAAATTGGTTACCCCAGAAGTTTTAAACCCTTAAAGCCGCACAGGGAACAGTTATTCCTCTCTTCCAGCTGAGGCTGTATCTGAGACAAGAAAGGTCTTCCCGGCTCCCCGTGACATTCCTCCCGGGATATTGCTGGTGCCTGTGACCGTGCCGCTACCAGCAAGCTGCCCAGGGTATGCTTCTCCTCCCTCTGTGCCCGCGGCCTTCTGCTCGTGCGAGGACCTGGCAGGCAGACACCAGAAACACCACCTCCGAAGTTCTCACATTAGCCGGCTCTTCTCTTATCTCTCCAGAAAAAGCCCTACCCGCCCCACCCCAGTTAATGCCAGCCCTGCCTGTCCCACGCCAACGGCGCCAGGAGAGGACACGGGGGTTTAAGGGCAGACAACCAAATGAAAGATTTTGAGGGTAAGCATGAGGAGTGAATTAGGAGCTGCCACAAGCAAGATTAGCAATGAGTTTTATCACGCTAACCTACGAGAATTAGCCAGTTCTTCACGATTCAAAAGGAAACATAAATCTTAAAGTTCCCTTCCTGATATGAAATGTCAGGATTACGTGGTCCACTCTCTATCAGTCATCCCAGAGAATTATCCATCGCTTGATAAACCTGCTGTGGTTTAGATCACAGAAACTGCCTATTTCCAGG
This sequence comes from Aramus guarauna, assembly GCA_013400195.1. NCBI lineage: Eukaryota > Metazoa > Chordata > Aves > Gruiformes > Aramidae > Aramus > Aramus guarauna. The sequence continues at coordinate 567,375 of VXBL01001597.1, read as the reverse complement.
CTGTCTGGCCATTTCATAACGCTGCATTAACTAGAACAGAGCGCAGGGAATATCGCAGCAGGGAATACTCGGCTGCAGGCACAGGGACATGCTTTATCTCAGCTGTCAGACACGGGGACCTCCACCCAGGCCAACAACCTCACCTGGGGCTGTCAGGGGGAGAAGGATCGATTGCCAGGCTCCAACTTTGCCCTAACACCACCCAAACCAAACCAAAGCCAGCCCTGCTGTATCAGGGCTGCTTCCCCACACCACATTTCAACACACGAAATGCAAAACTTTGCTGCGTTACTCTCGGCTATTTTGTTTCTCTTGAAAGAAAGAGCAAAACCAAGGCTTTCGTGGGAACCAGCACAACATCTACTTAGAGTCGCCTATGCAGCAGTTTGAGACCAAATACCTGCCACATGCTAACAGGAAAATCAGCTTCGTAAATTGAGGCTGCAATGCATGAACAGTGAGAAAAGAACAGCTTCTCCCAGGGAAAAAAAAAAAAAAAAGCTATCCAGTTCTCGTAAATGCAAATTTGTACTTTCAGCAGACAGGGCTTGCAGATACCCAGGTATGCAGCGTACAACTGTATTTTGTGACATGCTCTCAAGGGCAGTATATTTTTCGAGATGCTATTACACCAGCTTTAAACAGTGACAGCATGTATTTCAGTAATGACCAGGTTGTGATATGTCAGTCTTAGCAGTTTCTAGGCATGCTCTAAGGGAGTGTGTTGCTACTCCCCAGTTCACACGTTTTAGCAGGCTGCAATATATTGCTGCTTCTTTGAAGGCAAAAATAAGCACCGCACCATGAGAGCTGTCGCTTTTCTCCGCAGCTGTTCAAACTTCCCTAGCACCATGTTTTAACAGAGCTTTCCAACAACGCTGTGTGCAAAACTGCCAACAGTGCCTTCTTGCGCATTTACTTGTAACACCCCATCTTGAGAACTTCGCACGCAGCCAAAACCCACCAGATTTGTTGAGAAGAGTTTTTCAGCATGGGAAAACTGTTTCTCCTTTGAGTCAAAGTCTGATTAAAGAACTGAAAGAGGAGTCACACTCTCTCTCACTGGTGTGAATTAGCATAACTCCAAGACTCAGGCCTTTTTTCCCCCCATATGCCAGCAAATATGCAATTCATTTTACCTTTGGCTTTTTTTTTTTCCTGCCTACAGCCCACGGCGGAGACCTACTTTAAAAGAACTTTTATTACAGAGTTCAGAAGCAGCAAACTGTTTCTCTGCTACTCTGTGTACCTGCCTTTCTCCTCCTGCCACAGCCACTTGCAAAGACGCTTCAGTTCAACTCTGCAGAAGTTGCGGCTTTGGCTGTGAATTTAGTGATTAAATTTGTTTTCCGTGATCCCTGCAAAGTGGGTAAAACTGCGTGAAAGATGCCTCTCCACAAGAGATTTAATAGGTATAAGAGAGTATTAACCGTACATTGGTATAACAATACTGTTTGTGGTATCTCTAAGCTGGCTGGTTTTTGGTTTTTTGGGTTTTTTTTTTAATTAAAAAGCGTGTTCTGCTTGCATCTTAGCTGATCTTTTCACAGACTTCATATCATATTCTCATCTCATTCCTCCACTCAAATTAAGAAGCGACAGCAGACACAGCGCCGTAAAAAACGTGTCTGTTCATGGCAGAACTATTTCGGGGTAACTATCTTTGGATATTCTAGAATAAGATACGCCTCGTTACGAGTTCGCTTCATGCTTTACACGCATCATTCATTTACATGCATCATTCACTAGATGCTTCAGACTGCCCTTCCCTTTCTACCACCCAGCTTTTTGACATTCACAAACCCGCCAGCTCAAAATGCAGGGTGTACCAGGAATCTAGACGCTCCAGACACCCTCTGCACGTCGTCGCACACTGTCACGAGGGGACCACAGTCGCGATAGGGGCTGCATGTCGGGG
>VXBL01001597.1:535697-565341 GCA_013400195.1 Aramus guarauna | reverse complement strand
GAGGGAAAGCCGCCCTGTCTGCCGCGGGTAGTGAGGGGGAGGAGATCGCCCTTTCCTCAGGGGAGGCAGGTGACGGGCGTAGGGCGGGAAAGCCCGGGGAGGACAGTGCCAAAGCCCTCAGAGACCGGGAAGAAGGGGTCTCACCGCAGATCCCCCTTCCCTCATTTTTCCCCTCAGGCGAACCGGCCCATCTCCAAAGGAGGATTTCCAGCTTTCCCCCTGAGGAAACCAGGGGCCTGAGCCGCCTTTTGGCTCTGAGGGAGAGTTCCTGCCCCAAGCGGGACCGGGCCGTGGGCCTGCCTTAGCCCAGCGAGCAGGGCCAGCCCTGCCTGCGAGGAGGAGGAGGAGCAGGAGGAAGGCAGCAGCTTGCGAGCCGAGTCCCGCAGCAGCCCGGCCAGTCCCGACTTGTGCCCTGCCATCGGTTTGATGTGTGTTCAGGTTTTACCAGCAGCTTTCCGGGAGAGCAGCCCTGGCTGAGCGCGACACCGTGTTGCAGGCCTGATCCAGAGCACAGGGCAGCTGTAACCATCACCTATCATCCCCCGAATCCTCAGGGGAGGAAGGCGGAGGGGCTTTTCCACAGCCTTGCTAGCTCAAGTTAACTCAAATTTTCCCTTTCATCCATCTCCTAGTTCCCAAAACTCAATCCAGTACCTCCAGTGAGCTCCTACAGCCCAACAGCACGCTTGGAATAATTTCTGCTACGGGTTTGTCTTTACATGAGGGGAACTCTTTCCCCAAACGTGAATTTGATGTCTCCATCGCTGAGCATGTGAGACGACTCACAGGGCTGGGAGATGCGTTTTCTCTCGAGCGCTGCGCGTTGGTATTCATGCGAAAATCAATAACAACATTTGCACTGCGCTGCTGCTAACCGGCATGTAGTACTAGCGTAGTTTGGCCCTGAAATACCTGCTTTAAAAATAAGAACGCAATAGGCGGGAGAGGGAGGGAGCTGAGTGAGAATGGCACAGAACAATAAAGGCTGGTGTTACCCTGGGTACTTAGTTTGGCAAGGTTTTAACGTGTTGGAAAGCCCTTGGGCGGCAGAGCTGCGTGTTCAGAGCAAGTTCGAATAATTTCACTCGACTCCTTGGACTTGTAGTTTCAGCAGAATGCGCTGTGAAGTTGTAACTTACGACATAATTCCTCTCCTATGTGTCTTTTTGTGTGTGAGGCGAATGTGATGGGCGATGCTGAGGTATCGCACTGATAAAGTAGGGTGACAGGACACATCATCAGGCAAGGAACAAAGAACGGGAGTTTGAGCTTCACACCCTACTTGAACGTATAGGAACCCTCTGCCGTTATTTGCCCTATTTTGGTTTCCGTGTATCCGGAGATACCTGCGCGACTGGGATAGCTGCAGGTAACCTTCCATGATCCTGGGAAGAGAAGCCAGCTGCAGGTCCTGCGCCTGGTCCTCCCACTTTCCAAGTGCTTACGGCCACTGAGAGCCCCGTTTAAATGATTTCTGCCCTTCCCTGGGCTTTGTTACTGTCACTACCCTGAGAAAAAGAGTTTTTCTGAACACTTTTGTTCTTTGGGCCGCACAGCTTACAAATAAACCTTCTTACTGATGGCGCACGCATCCTTTTTGAAAACTACTTTCCATGCAGCTCAGCTGGGAGCAGCGATCACTCAGTTTAAGATCAACCAGACCGGTTCGTAAATGGGTTATCGCTGCTCTGTTTGCCCCTTTCCCTGCCGGTAAATGCCCAGTGCTCGTAGTCAGAGGAGATCAAACTGTTGGCAAACATTTCTTTGAGGCCTCACAGCTCAGAACTTCGCACCCACGCGGTATCCGACAAATTGGCTCGCGATCAGCAGTGATTCAGTTTGGCCACACAGGCAATTAGTAACACTGCTGGTTGCCAGCTCTTTTTATGTAACTGGGAATGTTTTGCTATGACGGGCGGTTTCAGACAGAAGCATTTCTCTAAAGCCCTTGCAATTTCTTGATAAGTTTTCTCTTTATCTCTTCCAGGCTGCTAAATGTTAAATAAAACGATGGTAGTTGGGTTTCTTTTGGGTCCTTTAAATTAAAGGCAAATGTCTTACTCGGTAACCTGGTTTTCCTGCTTATTCCTCTAACAATTAAAATTCACAAGAACAGGAAACGTGCATGGATTCTGTTCTTTCCAGATAGAGAAATTTAATGTGAAGCAGCGGTGACTAAACAAGCACTTCACAGAATTATTAGAGAAAATCAGACAAAATTAATAACAAAGGGGTGCTATTTCCTGATATGCTTTTCTTTTTTCTTTTTTTTTTTTTTAAAAAGAGGGCTTGCTCTGCTTTGGGAGGAGTAGCAGGATGTGGTATTTACGTTCCCTGTGACGAGCGTATTTGCATTAGCTGCGATATTGCACCACAATGAAAGCAAATATGTTCTCTCACCTGTTCTCCCCGTGCCCACAGCCAGGAAGGACTATCGGCTGGCAGCGGCTGCCGGCTCGGCATAGCTTCGCTCTTCTCCGGCAAGAAGGAAGAAGTTGCAGCCAACTCGCTCTTTCTCTCTCCTGTTTTTTCCTTTAATTATCCCAGAAAGTTATTTCTTATTCAAATTTTTCTTTAAGTAAGTTGTCTTCAGTTCTTGTGGCTCAGCCGCGGTTTTTCACAAAGTATTAATAGCGTCATTTTTCATCTCACTAATGCAAGCCAAATGAATGTATATCCAACCTCATTAAACTGCTACAAAGGTCTCATGCTAATGCACTCAATCTGCTTTAGTCTTGCTTAACTCAAGCGGTGTGGGTCTGTAAGGACTGGGATAAGCTGATCCCCTGCGCTGGCCTAACTAGTCACACGCATCAGGGAGGATTTGTGTCGCTGGGACACGCGATGTGCCAAATCCGTGACACACGTCAGACTGGCCGGTGGGCCTCCAAAGGGTATTCGTTAGCAATTAGTGATATTTAATGAAAGTAATCAGGCACGGGTATGTCTGAACTGAGTAATGACAAAGGGTCGCAGTGTATTTCCTGTTCTTTCTCATCCCCTCCTTGAGCAAAGTACTGCCTGAACTGCCAAGATTCTTTGAGGAGAGACTTTTTATATGTTTTAAATAGTATCAAGCACGTTGCTTGGCCCTCTACGCAAAAAACCCTTCTAATGGAAATATTCCAGTCTAGTCTAATCTAGTCTAGTCTATGTCTGCACTCAAAGACAGAGCTCACCTCTTGGTGCTTGTCAGTGTAACTCCACTGAGCTCAACAAAACTCGATCAATTTATGCCGATAAGGTATTTAATCCATTGTATGTTTCCTGAACAATAATAATTCTGCTGCATATGCTTATATTTTCTGCACCGGGATTCAATAGCCAGGGGCTAATTAGTTAAGAATAAGAGGAATGAGCAAGGTTGGTTGGAAACCAGTATCGTCTCCTGCCCAAAATGATGTTAAAAAGAAAAGCCCTGATCATTTAGTTATTTATTGCCACTAAGTTTTTGGATTAAAATACATTTTTAATCTAGAAGGTTGCTTCAGATTTTTTTTTTTCAGACCCAGAAAATGTTATTTTCCTGAAAAAAGAACATCGTCAAGGCCAGCAGATCATGACCTGCATTGCTTCTGCCTAGCCAAAACTTCCAGCTGCAATTGCAAGTAATTTGCATCACTCTTTAAAGTCAGATCTGCTCTTTAACTTCCAAATACAGCCATTTTTCCTAATTCCCCGTGTTATGTTTTAAATATTTGACGTGCCCAACCATTCAGAAACAAACCAGGATCGCTTTGACGTTGCAAAGACCGAGTGTCAGCACCTATATCATTGTATGCAGCTGCATTTATTTCTTCATGGTGAAGAAAAAGCGTAGAATAAAGCCTGTGCTGAACTCCGGCAGTTCCTCGATTTGAACTCGGTCTCCCGTGACTCTCACTTGCTGCAGAAGCAGCAATTAGTAAGTGCTGGCCAGTTGGAAATGTAATAATGTTCTTTTTCAGTACCTGGGGCTGTTGTGATAGGAAAAAAAAACCCAAAACACTCTAATTTGAACAGACCTGTCTCATTATCTTAACTTCATTTGAGCCAATTTATAACAGCTTATCACACTGTGTCTGGGTGGGTTCCTTTTCCCTAAGTTTCCTCTGGACATTTTCGTGTTATCTACAGAAACATTATGAAACCAGAACAAAACACAACAGAATAATACATCACGCAGGCCTAAACTTCATTTCTTTTGAGCAAGCTACGCCTTTGTTCCAACAGAGCTAGCTGCGAATTCGCTTTAAAATTATGTGGAATCGCTTTTATAAACTCAGAAAAACAGGCTGAAGGAAAACACCCAGCTTCGTGCAGTTCCCCGTCTCCCGCGGTTGTAGCGGTCGGTGTCATTAATGCCGGATTTTCTATTGATTCGCGCACTGAGTTAATTAGCACCAGTGAGGCAGCGACCGACCCGCAGGGATACAGGAGAAGCAAGAGGGAAGACCAGGCTTTACCCCGGGAGCTGGGATGATGACGGTGTCCTGCGCTTCTGCAGCAGAAGGAAGCGGTGCGAGTATCATTGCCAAAAGCTCTGCTGGAATCAGGGAGGGAAAGAAGCGTCTGGTAATCGTATGCAAAGATATGCGCTGATAAGAGTGGGATAATTCAATTAAAAAAGCCACCCCGTGGAATGGTGGAAATATAAGTGAAAGCCCCTGTTTTCTGAACCAATAGCTGAAAATTGTTTGATCTAGTTAAAAAAAAAACCAAAACATATTTGCTTGGATGAAGAGGTACTGCTGGGCAGGTAGAGGAGGTCTACGCCCAAAATTACCAGCCAAGGTGGCTGCAGAGATCTCTTCCGACCATCTTGCGAGTCCACAGGAGTGATTCAACGAGGGTGACGTCATGACTCAGTCACAGCGGCAGAGGATGGGTAATTTAGGGATGTGGCACCACATCCTCTACAATCTACCAACTGTCAGCACCACCAACCCCACCGACGCAGCTTTCTGCAAGCCATCAGCTCCTTGAAATATATACGTATGCACATACATCCCCCATCCAGAATATCAAACAGAAGACATTTTAGCTGGGAATCACATAAAAAAAAAATCTTTCTTTGCACCTAAAGTGGCTCTTTTCTTATGACACGCAGCGTCGCGAGTGCTCAAAAGCTCTGAATGAAATTAATCCGTAAAACCTGGAAACAGAGTGCTCCTTAATGCGCCGAGTGAGCCTGATTTGCTGGGCGCTGGAAAATAGCGTGGAGTGCTGAGAACGAGGAGTGCTTTATCCCCGCTAAAAATGAATCTTAACAAGATTTCCATAAAATTACGACCCACTGAGAAAAGCTTCTGGCTGCGCTCTGGCTAATTAAACCCTGCAGAGGCAGCGTGCGGTTGGAGGTGCGTGGCCGCCGGCAGCGAGGGAACGCGTGGCAGCGCGGAGCCAGCACCGCTGGGCACCCGGTGGCTCCCCACCTTGCGCCTTTCTTTTTAGAAACTCTCCTTAGGAAGAATAAAACTAAAGCTTGAGCCAAGCGGGAAGCTGGAGCCAAGGGCTGTGTGATGTTCTCCTGGCGGGCATTGCCTGGGGAATGTCCTTGGGTCGACGGGGACGACAGCGGTGACGTGTCTGAAGAAGCACGTGGGGGCAAGACGCAAAAAACGATGGGAACTAAAGCACAGCTGGAGCCTGAGCTCGGGGAACTCAATGGCTTCTCCACATCGGAGCAGAAATACGTGGGAACGTGCGTGCCAGAGGTGCTCCACAAGCACTTCGTACCTAGCTGGGAGAAGGAACAGGGGGTTTGGCCCAGAAGGAACAAATGTGGCCTAAGTGCTCCACAGCTTGGACGAGAAGTGGCTCTTCACATTTAACTGGAAGCGTATGACACAAAATAAATATTCACCGCAGAGGCAATCAGCGGCGCAAATTCAAATCAGACTCATCAAGCCTTGTTAGCTCCTGCTCGGCATTGACCCAGTTGGGTCCCAGGAGGCTTCTGCAGAGCCGTTCGTGTGTGGAGATGCTTCGGTCCAGGGGGGCTGCTGGCCTGGGCATCCAAATGAGCTTGGATAGCCGCTCAGTGCTCCGGTGAGAGTGGGAGACGTGCCGTGCATGCCACGCTGGGGCTGCTGGTAGGCCCTGCACGTGGTCCACCACCACCCTGACCGTGCTCTAGGTGTAACAATCATGGCTTGCTCACGTTCTCCCTAGATTATTTAGTTATTTCCCTCTAACCGTATGCACTGCTATGCAAAGGATGCAAATGGGAGGAAATCGGGCTTTTTCACATCCTTCCCAAGGCTCCGCCATGGTTGTGGTTCTCATTCTGCGTTTTCCTGGCCATCCCACGTCCCTCCGCCGCTGCGGCTGGACTGGCGTGCTCACATCAGGAGCACAGCACAAACCAGTTGGCCTCGATTTTGCGGGTAAACAAAATATCCCTCCGGTGGGAAAATATCGCTGGTTTTCCCTCGGCGTGACGCTGCCCCGCGAACGGTCGCGGGGGTTCGTTCCCCACGAGCAGAACAGCAAGAGCGGGGGGACACCGAGCCTCTGCTCTCCTTTTTCCAAAAAAAATTATTTCACTGTTTGCAATCATTAGAGGAAAAGCAATTTAAAGCTCAGACACTCCAGATACTGACTACTCGTGGATTTTGAATTCCATGGTGAATTGTGACAAGTTGCCACTCAAAAATTAATTGCCTTTGGGTAGTTTAAAGTACATTACTTTGTGTAACTTACCCGAAGACAATTAATTTTGAGGAACAGAAGCTCTAGCATCTGATCCAGGCTAAATTATGGAATACCGAAGAGTCGGGGCAGAATTGGTAATCAGCGGGCCACAGAACAAAACACGTTTCACTGAGTAAGTAACCGATCTAACCAGTTGGAAACTGCATTGAACAGAGAATATCTGCTGGGAAAAAGGTCTTTTTCTGCCCAATTCACACACGAAAGGGAAGCGAGGTTGAGAGCGTGCCCACCCCAAATTTGCCTTCAGTGGGACCCGTGGTCCCTGCAGCTGATGGCCCTGGAAATCCCGTTTTGTCCTGCCTGCCCGCTGTGCGTCACCAGCAGAGGATGAAGCGTGTCAGAAAACGTCACCGACATCCGTCTGTCCTCTCCCGGTCCTTCAGCCAGAGCGGACGTTTAACGCACTTCCCTGCCATCCTCCTTTCCAGCCAGTGCTCGCGTCCCTGAATGCCTCCAGGTCCTGCCTGTGAAGATTATTAAAAGCCCTTTTAGAGAGGAGGATATTTCTGCCTGACTTTGACTGAGATGTTTTTTCGTCCCAGTGGGATGGAGACAGCTATTCTTGTCGAATGTCCTCCCCGCGTCGCCCGTGAGCTGTGTGGTGTGAGTGGAGGGAGGAGACATCATCAGGAACCGCAAGATAGCACCTACCGCGGTGCGCGGTTACAAAAGAGCGGATTTCATCTCGTTTGCCATGTAATCGTCCACCGTGCTCATTAGCCTTCTACTGGAATGAGATAGTTATTTCTGCTCGCTGGACTGCTGCTGCCGACGGCGCGTGAGCAGCAGCAGAGCCGGGTCCAATATCATGCTGAAAAAACCTCCTGCTCTGTCCCATTTGCCCTAACACCTAGAAGGCTTAGAAANGGCAGGGGTGGGACTGGGTGGGCTGGGAGGTCCCTGCCCACCCAAACCAGTGCGGGGTTCTATGATAAAAATAATTCTAGTGTTGAAATTATTCGTGTATAACAGGCTAAGCAACTGAATTGTGGCACGAGCACGGCCACTTCTTCCTACCTAAGATGTGTGCAGCTCCCCAGAAAGCGAGGACTTTAAAATGTCTTCACGTGTGCAGCAGCCCTTGCTGGCAGCGGGGCTGTAGGACATGAAGTCACATTCGCTGTTCCTTCCACCCGGACCTATAAACCCAGCACGCCGCAAAATAACATGGCAGAGAAGCAGCGCCGAGCTCTCCAGACACAGGGAATGGGGAAACACCGAGGACTGGGACCCACTGCGAGTCCCACGGAGGTAATTAGGTGCTTGGTGAGGTTTAGCGAGAGGCACCTTCCCGTCGTGATTAACAGCCCGAACCCTCTGCTCCTGGCAGCTCAGGCAAGCTCATCTCTTGGGGTTCAGGGTTTGCTCCCTCTTTTTTAAAGACAACTGGTGAGGAACTCCTATGGAATTTCTCTGGGCATTTACGGAGGACTTGGGAAAGCTGGTTTCCGTACTGCCTGCTGCTGCAAGTGTTTTTGAACCTGTATTTCCCACCCTCAGGAGACAGCAACGCACAGGAGCGTGCCGGTAGTCAGTCGGCAAGTCGGAACCACGCTTTTCCTACAGAAAAGGTCCATCACAAATAGCTAAGAAAAGGCAGAATATTAGCAGAAGAGGTAAACTCGCTGCAGGGGTGGTCAGGACCTCTGTTAGAAAACGTGATCTGGCATCGCCCCGTAGGTACAACCAGGGTGGCTGTCACAGCAGCCCAGGACCTTCCCCGTGCAGCCATGGCACAGGCATTGACGGCTCTGACAGCTTCTCACCTTGGCGGCTGTAAGCGATTTTTGGTGGTCAGCTGAATTAGTTTGTTGCACTAAAGGTTCTCCTAGACCTTCGGGCAAAGCTGAGGGAGAGACCTGGTGAAACTTGCTCGGTCGTTTGGTTTTGCTGAACCGGTTCACTGCTGCAAGGCAGACCGAGACGTTGGGAGGCACAGACTGTCAAAGGAGAAACATGTCAAACTAGGTGGAAGTCATCTCACCCCTCCGCTGGAAAAGCTGAAGGTGGGTTCCCTTATTGCAGACCTTTCCTCTGCTGAGATCAATCTGTTGCAATTTTTCAACCTCTGTTGCAAAGTGGAGATGCCAGGAAGGACTATTCTAGGTGTTTCAGCCCAGCCCAGGTGTCTCCCCACAAAATGGGAATGGGAAAAAGTCCACGTCACTGATCAAGACCTTTGCATCCTTGTTGAAGTCTGGCTTTCGATGATTTATGAGCTGAGGCCAATCCTGAGCATCATTAGATACCTGTGCATCCTACATCTTCAGCACCCCAGAGCACCAGTTTGTAATTGCTGACCTCCTGGGAGACCACGGACTATTTCTAAGGGACCATGAAGGACGACTGAGAAAAACCGGTCTAGTGGAAGGAAGCAGAAGGTGTTGAAGCAATCTGTTCTCCCAAGGAAACGCTTAGCTGAACGGGTTGGATTCACCCAGTCAAGGGAATGACGTATCTCATCTCGTCTTCGTTACCGGAGCCTCAAAACGGAGTGAAACCAAACAGCTCTGTGCGGTTCCTTCAGCAAGCTAAAAGGATCCTTAAAAAATGCCAAATTATGCTTAAGAATTACTCAGGTTGCTCATGCAGCCGTGCAATACCACCTTCTTGAATGGTGTCATCATTTTAGTTAATATATTAAAGCAGGAAAAATTCTGTTTTCGTAACTGAAAAGAAAAAGATACTTAGAATCTCCGGTAACATCAAAGTAGTAGATCACTTTGTATCTAACATTCATAACTTCAAAATTACTAACAGTGTCAGGGGGCTACTCTACACTTACACAGTGGCTGGCACCGTGGGGTGCCGGGACGCAGCTTGGGTTTCTTACCCACAGAGTAGTCTACATAATCATCTACACATTCTGATCATCCAGAAATACACTGATAATACCCAAACCTTCTTGTATAAGCAAGGGTTCTTATCTTTTACACATTTTGGGGCACACACTAACTTAAGAAATCAACAGTTGCTCTAATGGCACCGAGTTCTTTTAGCTACGTTGTGAAATGCTACCTGGAGTACGGTGCGAAGAACAGGCTGGGGATGCAAACAGGGCTTACCATTTGTATCTAAAAGGATACGGAAGTGCATTAAATTCAAGGCTGTATAATAGGGAACGTACATAATAGCATTGTCTAGAAGAAAAGGGATTGTTTCAAACCAAGTTTTCCGGTTCCACCACCTACACCTATCACTAGTCATCTGCTTACAGAGGCAAGAGATGAAGGCTATTTGTCGCGGCGTTGAGCAGACAGGATAGTCTGCAGCCTCTGGTGAACTGTCTGGGTTATTTTTAAGTGTTACACATCTGAGAATAAGTGATTTAACTGTAACGAAACACAACTGGTTTCGTGCTGCCTCTGTCTTACTGGCGTTTGCCTTGTGATCTGCTCCTCCTTGTTCCCATGAAAATCCAGATAACGTGTTTCAGGTATCGGATTAGCAGTATAGCCCCGTAAGCTACAGGTGCTGGAGTCCCCATCCCTGGAGGTGTTCAAAAAACACGTAGACGTGGCACTTTGGGACATGGTCTAGTAGACATGGTGGTGTTGGGTTGACGGTTGGAGTTGATGACCCTAGAGGTCTTTTCCAACCTTAAAGATTCTGTGATTCTATGATTCAGAGTGGGACCATCCATCCACACAGGAGGCCTGAGCCCACTCCGGCAAAGCAGGGGTGCCCCGTGCGTGCCCTCCTGCTCCCCTTGGCTCCCAGGCAGCACCGGGCTCTCCCGCTCCTCCCCGCTAAATCGGGGTCCCCAGTTGCCCGCTCCCCCAGTCCCATGGGTCCACCCTGGCCAGTGCATCTCGGTGCCTGGCTGCTGGCAGGGGTTATATCTGCCCTGTGAAATAACGGGTCCCTGGGGAAGCATCAGGCAAGAAATATCGATTCCATGAATTATACCCATTTCCTCAGGCGGTTCCTCAGGGGGAAACCTGCGAGATGGAGCTGGGAGATTGCAAAACAGCCTCAATAATTGAAAGAAGCTCCACCATTACGTTTGACGCCCCTCAGTTAGCTACGTTTCCCAAGTTAACCCCATGCGATGCTCTTCGTTCTCGCTGCTCGTTTCTCGGACTCACAAACGCAAAAGTTCTTGCACCGACCTGACTGCAGGGACGCGATCGGCCTGCGCCGCGTCAGGCAAAGCTCTCGCCGTCCCATCGGGTGGATGCTTCTCCTCCGGAGAGAAACAGGAGCTGCTCGAGCTGTGGGAGCACAGGACGGTTTGCGTGGTGGCGGTGCCACCTGCGGAGAAAGCTCGCTCCTGCCTTTCCTCCCCCCGCGCGCTCCCCCCTACACGACTCGAACCCACCGATTTTGGCTTTCCAGCCTCAGGAACCCTCCCTGAGTTGGGTTTAAGTAATAACCAGACCCAATTTATGCTCAGGAGCGTGCTCTGAGCAATATCAGGACCTGTTATTTATTGCCCAGCACTTGTGTGTCAGGAATTTAATGGCTTGGTTTTTTTTGTTTTTTTTTTTTTTGAGGTCTTTGGAGCCTGATGATTTTTTACCTTGGCATCTTTATTTTTCTGCTAAATGAGCCCTCAGTGATGCCAGTTTTTCACTCGCGGGTTGCTGGAGCCGATCTGCGTGTGGAGCAGGGCCACGGGGTCCGTGCAGAGCTGGAGCTTTATGGTGCTGAGCCGGAGTGTTTGAGGATCTTTTTGGATTTTTTTCTTCAATATATGTGAAATTCAAAAGTACTTTTAGCCCAAATAGGATATTTTGAAGAATATGCACTGGGCAGTTTGATAGTAAAGTCTTCACTAGCAATCCAGCTCTTCGGAAAGCCATCCGGATTGCTTTAGACCCCGGGATATCAGCGCCGAAACAAAGAACTAAAAAGAACAAATAACTGCACACCCTGTTAAAACCCACAACAGAACAGTACCCACGACACGGGCACCTTCCAGGCACATCTTGACGCTTTTCACTTCCCGTAGTTATTCCTATCTAACACCTCCATCCGCAGAACCGGGGGGTATGAAGTAATTCCTGAATTTCGATGGCAAGAGCTGCTGTGGGAAGCCCCCCGTGACCACATACTGGTCAGCTTTCCCTCTCCTCCTCAACGAAGGCTGATTTGGAAGAATCGTTGACTTCCAGCAGCGTCGAGACACCGGCAGAAACCCTCTAAGCCAAGTGGAAGGCCAAAGACGTGTAAATCAGGAGCCACATCCTGCACTGACGGTTTCTCTGGAGCTCTGGAGTAGGATATTTAGCTGAAGGCAAAGCCAGGCTGGGGGTGCTCAGCACCCTGGGCAAGGTAGGAGAGCGAGCCCTGCGTGCTCAGCAGCACAGGGGATCATCAAATTCGTTAATCAGGATGAGTCTCCGTGGCGGGAAGGAGACGCGGTGCAGGGACGGCGAGAAAGGCATCTCGGCCGATCATAGAATCACAGAATCATCTCGGTTGGAAAAGACCTTTAAGATCATCAAGTCCAACCACTAACCTAACCTTGCCATCCCACCACTAAACCATGTCCTCAAGTACCTCATCTATCCTTCTTTTAAATCCCTCCAGGGACGGGGACTCAACCCCCTCCCTGGGCAGCCCCTTCCAGAGCCCGACAACCCTTTCTGTGAAGAAGTCTGTGAAGAAGTCCATCGCCATCCGCACGGTGAAGGGATGCAGGATCCCAGGGCAGAACGAGCGACGTTCTTCATTTCAACAGCGATCTCAAGCATAAGCAGCATCCCTTTTCCCTCTCACCGCGCACCATCTGTCTCGACGCAACTGCCGCAAAGAAAGGATTCGTATCTCTTTTTCAAGTATCGAGCGGTTTAACATCTGCTCTCTAGCTCGTCGCCTTCGAGAGAGACGACTCGCATCGCCGCATTTTGCGTTTGCTGCTGGAACAAAGGGCTCGCGCACCGCCGTGCACAAATTAGGTGTTTGCAGAGAGCGGATGCAGAGAGAGCCCCGAAGCGTTTGTTACAAGCTAGTTACAGAAACCCTGGATTTGCAGCCCGGTTTCGAACGGAAGAGCATTTCCCCTTCCAGAGCCCGACAAAAACCAGTTCGTCATGCAAACGAAGAGCCGTATGCGACGGTCTGGCAAAACAGCAAACTTTAGGATTTATCTGCAAACTAAACGAGCATTCGTTATCAAGAACGGTAAATATCTGTTGACAGTGTAAGTAATTTCTCCCTCCCACGCCGGTGCAAACACAGTTGCCTGCAGAGCAGAATAGATGGCCCCGACCGGATCCCTTTATTACTTTCCCCGAGTTTCTGCCTGGAAAGTGCAGGGGAGGAACTTATTATTTGGAAACAAAGCCCAACAGGAGCGATCGCGTTAGATAAATGGCTATTTATCTACCATTTAGCTTTCTGACATGCCATATATGTCTGCCTGGATTATTTCCGACAGTAATTTTCCAGATGTGACCATTAGCCATAAATTTACCCGGACGAGAAAACTCTATTTAGTGCCTTCGATTCCAGCAGCCGTCGCTAACGGGCTCGGGAACGGCCGCTCACTTCACCGAGAGGGGCTCTGGGGTCTCCCCCCGGGAATTGGGGGGTCTCCCCCCGGGAATTGGGGGGTCCCCCCGGTCCCCCTTAGAGACATCCGCCCCGGTGGCACGCGGTCCCTCCTCCCTTGCACCTCGAGACGAGGGGCCGCAGGAGGTCCGCGAGCCAAGCTGAGCTCTTCCCAGGTCAAGCCCGGTTCGTAAAACATCCGTGCTGATGGAGCCGCGCTAAAAAGCTGCACGGAATATCCCGGCTTTGGGAAAAATGTTGCCTTAGCAACTAATTGCCAGCTTGCTTTTGCAGAGGAGGCGGCCGCGGCTGCGGTTACGTGCAGGTTAACTTCATTGCTGCCGCAAAGACCCGACACGGTTTACGTTGAGATGGTGGATACCCGGAGATTTTCAACCCAACGAGGGGACGGCTGATCCCGAGGTGGTGGCTGGAGGACGCGCTGCTGCTGCTGCGGCGAGCGGCCGGACCCGCTGCTTCTCCCATGCAGGAGCAACCGAAAAAAAAAAAAAGAAAAAAAAAAGAAAGAAAATCCCACTTGCCTAAACCTCTGAACCCTGACAGCTTGGATCCTCGCTAATCTGATTTGCATTTGCGTCGTGATTTAGTGAAACTACGGCGTGAAACGTGCTGTCGGAAAGACCTGGGTAAGCAGAGGTGCATCCTCGGACCGCCTGGAGCAAAGATCTCTCCGGGACCCGCGCTCAGAGCTGGGTCGCCCGTAGCGGCAGCAGCACCGAGGCTGAATTTCACACCCGACACGTGCAGTGTCGTTTCCCGCTGACGTCGACACCGCCGCGAATCACCCCGGTAAACCAGAGCTACGTAAACGTGAATTGGGCCAATTTTCGAGCTGCAGCATCGTGGGGAGCAGCGGGGCCGGCCGGTTGCCTTTGCAGAGCTCGCGGGGGCCGTCCCCCCTCCTCTGCCCCTCCGCTCCGCACCCGAGCTCACCGCTCGCGGAACAACCGGAATTACCCGGGCGGGAGCGAGGACTGACGCTGCCCGTGGGGCCGCACGGGTCCGGGCTCAGCAAATATTTAAGATTACACCTAATTTTAAGCAGACGCGCAGTCCCTTTGGCCTGAGATGCTTAAAGCTACGGACAGGATCGCTCAGCACCTCCCGGCTGCGTTGTACGGTCACGTCGTTTCGGTGTCCCGTTAGCAACGTCCTATTGAGATGTTCCTTGAAATGATTCCCGCCTTTAAACGCCGTACAATCCAAACAAATCCCCATTGCAAATGAGGAACGGTGTTGAGAAAAAGGTATTTCTGCCCTCACCTGAGCCACGGAGGATGAATTCAGAGTAATAAGGACCGATAAAACTAGAAGGTAGCTAATTTCTATCGTCAAAGCATTTTACAAAGAAAACGATGCCTGACAGCATACGGGAGGAAAATTCACGCCCCAATATTTGATGGAACAAGTGCCTGCCTAAACAGAGGAAACAGGCAACAAAAATTTAAAATCCCACTTGCAGATGGGTTTGTTTCATGGAATCATCGAATCATCTCGGTTGGAAAAGACCTTTAAGATCATCAAGTCCAACCGCTAACCTTAACCTTGCCATCCCACCACTAACCCATGTCCTTAAACTAAACCATGTCCTTAAACTAAACCATGTCCTTAAACTAAACCATGTCCTTAAACTAAACCATGTCCTTAAACTAAACCATGTCCTTAAAGGTTTCTGCAAACCTTGAAATCTGGTGGCCAAAGAGGTTTGCTAATACTTCCAGCAGGCTTTTAAAAAACCCGATTTATAAATCACTGACGCAAATTGCACTAAAATCTGTGTGGCTTGTAGACGCTCAGATTCTCCGAAGAATCAAATCACTCAAATATTTTGTATGCAAAATTAAAAAAAAAGAGATTAAATCGGTGGAGGAATCACAGCTCTCTAAGATTACGCCTGGGAGGAGGGTGATTAATGAAAGCGGGGTGAGGAGAGGGTGCTGCAGTGGTTGATTTTGCTCAATTACGGCAATAAATCAGGTGCGGTAAAAATGACGCATCCTGGTGGTTCCGTGATAGAGTAAAAGAGGCTGTAATGGTAGATTTAGTAAAGATAGGCTGAGAAAAGTTTCAGAACGGCTCTCCCTGTTTCTTAATTTTAATTAAATTCACGCCCTATTAATGAAAAAGCAGCCTGTAATAATTTTCAAAATTAATACCTCGATAGCTCTTTGTTTCTTTTACATTTTTGAGAAGATTTTCAATCTCCGAACCTGAAACTGGCTGTTTCTACCCAAGATCTCCCTGTTCCTTTCAACGAGTAGACAAGAGGCTCGCAAAAAAGAACCAGGCTGTATGATTAACTGGGCAAACAGGCGGGGGGGGGCAGGCCAGCTTCGGCCCCATTGCCACCCCTCATCCTCCTCATCCTCGCTGAGGACAAGGGGAAGGGACAATTCCACCCTCCCTGCCGAGAGGGACCCCAAAACGCTGCAGAGCGGGCAGATACGCGGGTTTTAGCTCACGCTTGGAGGGATGCTGCCGTGTTATCCCCGGAGAGATGTGTCCGTCCTGGTTAGCTCAGCCGGTGCTCCTAAATATTACGGAGGCTCTCGGGAAGGTGCTGGGTGCCGTCGGAGTCCTCCCGGCTGCAGCCCGGCTGGCATCACCCATGGGAAGGGGAAAAAAGGAACCGAAGAGCCATAAATTATTCCAGCACAGACTGAGGTGGGCAGGAGGTGGCTTCCTGCTGCCCCACAGCGCTTCTGGCTCTGGTCTGGCATCTGGTAGGAGATGCTGAAGGGGTGGCACAGGCTGGGGACGTGCCACGGGGTCGGAGTCCCCGGGACAAGGAGGACATGGAGCTGTTGGAGAGAGTCCAGAGGAGGCCACGGAGATGGTCCGAGGGCTGGAGCACCTCTGCTCTGGAGACAGGCTGAGAGAGTTGGGGTGGTTCAGCCTGGAGCAGAGGAGGCTGCGGGGAGACCTTAGAGCCCCTTCCAGTCCCTGCAGGGGCTCCAGGAAAGCTGGAGAGGGGCTGGTGCCAAGGGCAGGGAGGGACAGGCCAAGGGGAACGGCCTGAAGCTGCTGCTCGTCTCACTGCCTGTCCATTAAATAAATACACGGAAAAGGAGAGCATTCACAGCGCAGGCGCCTGTGCAGCATCCGGCCCTCGCCGGCAGAGCCGCCGCTCACCCAGCACCCCATCGACAGAGCCGCGAGGGGAATGGGAAACACTGGGGACGCGGGCCTTGGGGTGTAAAATCTCCTCCTTCCACTTTTGGGTTGGTTTTTTTGTCCTTTCCAATAGCAAAAACCAAAACCGGTCGTGGAAACGTGCTCCAGCACCCACCCAGTGCTGGGGGTTTTGCAATCAGCTGCTACATTTACATCATTTTACATAGAATTTGTTGGCCTGAATGCCCAATAAACCAAATTGTCCTCCTCAAATGGCTTTAATTACTCCTAATTAATAAGCCTGATTCCTCTTTGTCATTAATAGAGAGGTTTTGCCTCTGAATGGTTTCCTAAGTAAAATTCACCCTGCTCCCCCGGGGCTGGAAATAACAGTTGCGTGTGTAATTGTGGGCGACCGACTCACTCCCTCTGCTCGGAGGTGCGAAGCCGAGGTTTGAGTTCTGCTTCTTTATAGAAAAACTTAGCTCTTTTGAGGGGAAACATAAACTTTCTGAGCTTGGCTTCAAAGCGGCAAGGTCTGCGTCCCGCTTTCCCGCAGCGGTGACCGACGAGGAACCATCGCCCACCTGGACAATCCAGTTCAATTCTCTATTTTTTGAGATTAAATGGGGAAAAAAAAAAAATAAATATTGCTAGTTCCCCGATTACCCTTCCAATTCAATTATATTTGGCAGAAAAAAGACAGACTTAAATAAACCCCGCTGCTCCGGGTTTAGTGAGAGGAGGGATGAGGGTAAGATGCCGCGGGGGATGCCGGCACCCTTGGCACCAGTGCTGCTCCACTGCGCTTTGCAGCGGGGGGTGACAGAGAAAATAGGTTCGGAAATTCATGAGAAAAATCGTGATTCAGGCTCACATTCCCTGCTTTGGGAGAAAGATGCTATTTTAAAACCAACTGAGTACGTCAGCCGTGCTCATTTTTATCCTGATGCTTCTGGAGGAGTCTGATAACGTGAATTACCTTACCGCTTCTCTCTCGCGCAGCACGGGATTACAGGATCATTTCAGTGGCAAGGGACGCTTCTGAGCATCGTGTCAGGTTTAAAAAAGTCAATATATCCTTTTGTTTTGTTGTTTTTTTCTGGACTGTAAGTCCCCAAGTGCACAGAACCACGTTGCGAGCGGCAGGAGGACGCACGAAGCCGCAGCAGGCAGCAACCCCCGCGGCTCATCCTCGAGGTTTCGGGTCCCGTCTCCGTACCGAGCTACCCCCGGCCGGGTCGGGGATCCCGGTGTCCCGCTGACTCCCTGACCTGAATCAGCAGGTTCCCATCCTTGGCATGGGGTTTTTTTGGGGGGAACAACTGTGGAAAAATAGGTGCTGGTTTGGGTGAGTGAGTGACGCGGCCAGGAACGCAAAGAGCGGACCGCCTACAACCCAAAAAACACCCCGTGCAGCCCACCCAGCACATCCCTCGCCCCCGCAAACGTTCACTCTGTCTCCTGGCATCACATTTCTAACACGAGCGGGATGCGTTTAAAACTACCTCTCACACGGCGGAATAGAAACCAAGGTTAAACATCGTAAATCACCCAGCCAAATTTACTAGAACTTTTCCCTGTTTGTCTTTCTGCGATAAGAAAGTCCATAGTAATCCAAACTAATAAATGAAGTATTAAAGCCTACCATCAGGAAATAGAAGGAATGAACTCACCGGAGATCTAGCTCAAGTTTAATCCTTCTGCTGCCTTCTGCTGGTTCCCAACTTCTCAGCAATAATTTATTACTCCTATATCAAACATTAAAGCCAGCGCCTGCAGCGTCGCCCTATTTTTTTAAGGTCTTCAACGTACCATTTCCCAATTCCTGCCCGGTTATGAATTTCTGCAGACTCCCGTTAAATTGTATCCCATTAGTACCGCTCACCCTCCGCACCGCAAAGGCGCAAACCACCCGAATTACGGCATCGCGCGAGGAAGACGCGTCTCCCACCTACGCCGCGCGCGTACAGCCGGAGCTGGTGCCCGTGCATTCCCGTACGGAGCCCGGGGCGGCCGGGAGATCGCGGCATTCCTGTTCCCTCCCCGCCGGAGCTCCTGTGCTGGCAGTTTCCCTTTCTTGTAAAGAAATACGCCAACGACAGAAGACAAGCATCGTCTTGTCCCTCGAAGGGCAGGATGCAGCTCGTCGGAGGCATCCCAGGAGATTCCGTTTTAACGCTGCGTTAGCGCATCAGACGGTGCCGCTGATTTCTCGTTTCGAGGGGCTAATTGATAATTTTTGCTTAGGGGAGAGAAGGGTTAAACAGGCTCTAATATCTTCACGTCACCCGGGAGGAAGATATAGCAAACCCTGCTGTGACTTTCTGCCAGAAGGATTTTAAACCCTGCGTGAGAGAAGCAGGGAGGGGGTAATAAAAAAAAAAAAGAAAAAAAGAAAAAAAAATTAAAAAAAAAATCCCTTTTCTTCCTCAGGTTCATCTATTTGCTGTCGTCTGGCAGGAGCCAGGTATCAGGCAGCAGGAAGGATGCAGAGCCCCAGGGACCCGACGGGGAGGGCTGGGGGAACTGGGTCCTGCTCCCTCCCCAAACCGGTCTCTGGGCGTCAGGCCGGAGAGCGAGTTGAATAAAGCAGATTTTGGGGGTGGGGGGGCCAAAGCCAAGTTTGCCTTCGCCCCGGGAGGAGCAGCCCCTTCCTGCGGCCAGAGTATCTCCCCTATTGCAAATATCCCATATTTGCAAATATGGGATTTCCCCAAAATTTACCATTTCTTCCTCTTAAAATAGGAGGCAGAGAAGCACCCGGGGGGTGATGATGTCCCTTGTGTTTTCCACCCTTCTCCTTAACCAGGCTTTTTGGTTCTCACCCCCAAGGACACGATTTTTTTGCCCAGGCTCCGCTACTGCGGGTCCCCCCTCCTGCAGCACGTTTCTTCCCACGGGCGCGCAGGGGGACCCCGAGAGTTTAAAGGCAATTTTTCACCGCAGGCAAAACGTCGGCGGATTGAGCAGATGGAGCGGATCCGGGTTCCAGCTACAGCAGCGAGAGCATCTCCCACCAAAAGACGGGGAGCTGGTACGAAAATAACAGCTTCGTTCTTTTCTTTAGAAAAGGGAAATCCTAAAATAACCGCCCGTTTGTCGGATGAGAGGATTCAGCGATATCCCAGGGAAAAATCTGCCGAGGGAGTGGGACCGATGGAGCTGGGGACCAGCTTCTCGTGCGAGCTCCCGGCGAGAGCTGCACCGGGTCCCCGAGAACCCAACGCCATCGGTCCCGGAGCCGAGCGTTAGGGACGTGCAAGGCTCCGGAGACTTTTTACTTTACCGTATTCCAGCCTTCGGAGAAGAGCGTTTGCCTGATCGGCTCGTCTGGCACAATCGAGATTTCCCCCAAGATATCTTGAGGGAAAGATGCAATCTGCTCCTCCCTGGCATCTATTCGCTTCTGTAAACTCCATCAAATTCCTGTTAGCACTGCCTTTTGTTTCCGTCAATGAAAAATTAATCTCAAAGGGAACGTATTCTTCATCAGCTGCTTGTTTTTTATTTCGTGAAATGCCTTAGAGCCAAAATTCTGCATGTTTTTAACATTTCCCACTTGCGAGCTCCCAGCCCACTTTCTCAACTCATGGGAC
The DNA here is from genome assembly GCA_013400195.1 of Aramus guarauna. Lineage (NCBI taxonomy): Eukaryota > Metazoa > Chordata > Aves > Gruiformes > Aramidae > Aramus > Aramus guarauna. The sequence continues at coordinate 545,413 of VXBL01001597.1, read as the reverse complement.
AGCCGTGATTGCCAGAGCAGAATACTCAAACCCTCGCACTGTTTTTTGGCGTTATCCATAGACAGGGGCAGCTTCTGACGGATGTAGAAGGACGCTGGCGTGGCGATGGACGAGCTAAAGGAGATTCACAGCTCGCAGAGCCGGCTGCAATCCCCCTCCCTCGGTCCGCACTCACCTGCAGGTCGCCGGCAGCTTCGGAGACCTTCGCGTGTCCATCTCGAGCGGCGCAGCCGTCGCCTTCAACCGCAGACTCCACCGCTCATCCTTTACGTTACTGCGAAATAGTCTCAGGGTTTACGGCGGCATATTTTTACCCATCAAATCAAAAGGCCGCGTTTCGGTGAGAGGCGTTCGTCTCCCAACAGCCCTCCTTTCCCCACGGCGAGCGTGCTGTAGCTGACAGCCCCGCACGGTTGTTTATTTTCAATGAAAAGGATCCCTTTAATTAGCCAATTCACAAGAAAGAGGATCTCACGCGGTATCTCTTAGGGACTTTCTGACATTTCTTGAGGATTAGCAGCACCTTAATTATTTAAAACCTGCCATTTACTCTGTGTCCTACATCTCCCGAGTCAATTAAAATGCACAGAAATGTCGACAAGGGCGTTTCAAACCGCCGCTGCACATCGAGTCACCGAGGACGATCGCAGAAAACGCTTTTGAACCAAACTGGAATATATATGGCTAGATCCCAGCATAGGAGAATTGCATTAAGGAGGGTGGAAAGGATGACTGGGAGAACATCTGTCCAGGTTTCCTGCCTCCATCTAGGATGGATGTAGGTACATCCCACCAGACAGATGTTCTTAACATAAACCAGCCTCCATTTCCAGCCTGGGCTGTAGGAGACAGCCAGCACCCCCGGTATCCCCAGTCAGAGGGCAAAGACCATCTCTTCTGGAGGGCCCAGGCAGGTGGAGCTGGAGAGAAGCAGAGCAGATCACCAAACAACTAGGTTTTGGTAGAGGAGCAGAGCTACAGCTTAGAATTGTAGAAAAGGTTGGAAAAGACCTCTAAGACCATCAAGTCCAACCATCAACCCAACACCACCATGTCTACTAGACCATGTCCCGAAGTGCCACGTCTACATGTTTTTTGAACACCTCCAAGGACGGGGACTCCACCAAGCTTACCACCTGCTTGTTTAATCTATACTTAAAACCAGCAAAAACCCCCTTCAAAACCATTTTATGAGTAAAGAGTTGCCCAAGAGCGCAGGTAGCGCTCACCGAGCGGTTTGAATAACGCCCGCGTTCAGGAACATCGCGGTGTCTTACCTACTCCTATGTGAGAGAAAGGAAAGACCTGGGGGAGTCCCGTAAACACTATCTCTGCTCTCTGATGCAAGAATAACCATCAAACACAGGTCTGTCAGCTTAAGGAAGGGAAAAATATACTATTTTTTTATTTTTTTTTTAATAATTCCAGCCTTGGGAAACTCTCAAACAGGTTCCCTAGGAAGGCTTGGGATATCTAAGAAGATTTTGAGCAAACGTGGTAGAGCAAGTAACAGCGGTCTCACGTACGTCAGTCCCCAGAGCCCTTGCGGTGCCTGCTCCAAGCCAGCGCTGAAGATCATCCGGGGACACCCGCTGCCGCTCGCCTACGGCTAATTCAGCAGCTCGGCCCCGCTGCACAGCGTGCGTCTTCAGAAGTACCTCCTGGCTCTCTGGAAACAGCCACACAGAAATTATTTCCCTGGGGAATCCTTATTTTCCTTCCTGTCACCGCAGATTTGGTCTATAACTTGTGCAGAGCTAAGCGCACAGAGAATATTTACTCCAGACCTATCCTTTTTTGCTGCTACAGAAGCATAAAACCATTAAAATTAAATTTTAATTAGCAAAATAGACGGTGGAGAACAATCCCGCAGCAGTGGAGCAACTAGGTCCAGGATGTGACCTGTGGGCATTGGTCATTTCCCAGCCCTGATACCAGGCGTCCCGTAAGGATCCACGCGAGAAAACATCTGACCAGTCTATTTTTTCACTCGGTGATGCGCGAGGGCAACATTTTAATCGCCAGCGTAGGGAAAAGTTGATGAGAGGTTTGAAAACGGCCTCTTCGGCGGAGGTAGCGAGACGTTCCCCCGTGCCCGGGGCGAAGCTGCTCCCCGTCACCCACGCTTGCGGTCGGCTCCCTGCACCCATTTTCTTCTCTCGCTCCTTCCCAACACCAGTTTGCTCCATCTCACTGGCAAACACCGAGGAAGAGTTTTATCGAGCAGCGCAGGAAAGTCGCTTCACGGCAGACTTGGGAGCTCCGTGGTCTCCTTTAACCTTTTCCTCAAAGGCACATTAATATTTCATCCTCCCTCGCAGCCGGTTCCGCATTCATTTTAATACTGATTTTCACTTTTCCCGGTACGCTCCCTTGCCTTCCCTCTCCTGACGACTCGGGCCGGAGGACGGCCAGCTAGTCACGTCTCTCCAGGGTTTTTATTGCACTTATTTTGCCTTTATTACCCCCAAACTACCTCTTCTCCCTCCGTCCAGGCTTGCAGGGAGGCGCGATGCATTGCACAGGCAGCAAGCAAACCCAATAATCCCAATTTTCCTGGGCTGGCAGGTCGGGACATGCGGCACAGAGACTCTTGGCTCCTTCCCGGGCAGGAGCTCGTTAAACACAGGCATTAATTGATGAGCACAATTTCCCCAGCCAAAGGACGATGACCCGGCCCAAGAACAAGCCAGGCTGGAACTGCGATTCGTATTATCCTGTTTAGTCCCTGTTTAGTGTTAGGAAAATGTTTAAGTGTAAAGGAAATAGGAACCAAGGTTTATATGTGAGCCCCGTTGCTCAAAGCAAATAATTTACAGACTTAACGATCTAAAAGGTAAAAAAAAAAAAAAAGACCAGATTTAATTTATTAACCTTATCGCTCATGTCACACATCTAACAGATTTTCATCCAGGCAGCCCTTCACTGCAAACGAGCCTGAGTCGGGTTTAAGCAAAGCTTTAGGACAGCGCCTTCCACTGGGATTTATTTAAAGATATTAATAATCTTGAGAGTTTTCCAAAGGGTTACCCGACCTCGCTGCCACAAATCAATGGGAGCGATACTTTATTCATCTCCCGATTTATTTTTCCCAGCTCTCGCCAGTCTCTCCCCAGCAGCGGTACCTCGCATCCCCCGCCCCGAGGATGCGGAGCGGGCGGGAGGAGGTGGTTGATCTCAAGCCCCGCTCACAGGGGACACGTGTCCCGGTGTCGGTTTGGGGTTTTCAACTGCATCAGCTCACCTGATTAAAAAAAGAAACAAAAAAAACCAAACCAAAACCCACCTTTCTTACAAACCCCAGCTTCTTCCTGCGATGTGCGTCACGCTCCTATTCTCAGCCCAGCCCGGTCACCGTGACGGCGGGAGCAGCTCTTGCGTCCGTCCTCTCCTGACCACCATCATCCTCTTCCATTGGGTCTTCTACTAAGAATTTCGTCAGCAAGATTTCCAGGCATAATTAACTAATTATCACCGTGTCCCGGACAGGCCGCGTGCAAAAAGCATCCCACGTGCACAGCTAAATACGGTGTGTTTTCTGCTGCTTAGTCGCCCCGATCTCTGCAGCTTTATAGGCATAATATACAGATGGATAATATATATAATATTAATTAGAATAATCAATGCAATATGAACGAATGGAAGAACAGATGTTGCTGGTGGAGCTGGAGCTAGTCCCCGTGCCCAGAACAGAAGTGGTCGCTTGTTTTAACGACCAGCTAAGAAAAAAATCACTTTAATGCAAGGTGCTCGTCGATGAAAGAGGCTGAGAAAGAGCGAGATGGGAGGGAAGCACATGCAGAATTGAGGTGCAAAGGAAATAATTTCTTTTAAACTAGATTAAATCAAGGCAATAACGTCACAGTACTGCGTGTCACTCTTCGTATCGTCCTCCGCCAGCGTACGCGGGGACCGCCTTTGGTTGTGCAACAAGAGCACCCAAACCGGGACGCCGCCGATGACGACGCAGCCCATGGACCCCACTTTTCCATGTCCGAAACAAACGCACCCCCGTGGCGTGGGTTTCCGCATCTGCCCTTTTTTAAGCCGTTCCACCAGGAGGGATGGCGTTTGGTGAAGGGTTTTTCCCCAGGTGAGGGCACCAGCCGGGACCTCGCCCGGCTTCGAGAGCTCTGCCACGAGGTAAAAGCTCACCGGTAGCACGTGAGGAGCACAGCATGGAAATAAATGTATAGAGCCAAAGGAGGAACAACACACGTCTGAAAGAGGAGTCTCCTCAAAGCAGACTTGTTTAGATGTGCTGAATTCCACAAGGCAAAACCAGAGGTGAATCTCCAGCCCAGTTACGGAGGAGGCAGGGATGAGGAATGATGGATTTCTGCCTCTGGAACGGACACAGGCAACGGCCCGGGGTGCTGCTGGAGGGGACGGTGGCATCAGTGAGCCCCAGCAGCCCCACGCTGGTAAATCCAGTGGAAGAAAGCCTTCAGACACCCCAAACCCCCTGACACACGCACCCCTTCACCGTCACCCCATACCTATGGGGTACGCTACTCACACCAGCTCCGGCTTCTCTCTTGTAACGGGCCGGCTGCGCCAAGAAAAACTTGATGATGCTGCAGAAGTCCACTGGCTTCATGTGCAAACATGAAAAAAAAAAAATAACCCCCTGCGCATTAATTCCATGTGAAAATTCCTCCCTACTCTTTTATTTTCCCACCAAAAAAGCGAGGAGGGAGCGGCGGAGGATGATGGCCGGGCTTGCACCCGCTGGGCACTGCCCAAACCTGCTCCTCCCGTCCTTCAGCTGGCACCCAGGGAGAAGCATAGAGCAGGGCGANAAGGCCAGGTTGGATGGGGCTTTGGGCAACCTGGGCTAGTGGAGGGTGTCCCTGGCCATGGCAGGGGTGGGACTGGGGGGGCTGGGAGATCTTTCCAACCCAACCCATTCGATGACTCTCTGATTCTACATCTCACTAATTACCTGCCTCCCCCAGGGCACGGCGGATGCTGATGGAGAAAACCTGTCCCGGAGAGAACCAGCTTGTTCGGCGGTTGTTGCCCAAGGGCCCCCAGGAGTCGATTAGTAGGAATATTTTAAATTCCCAGAGGATGCACCCACGGCTGGGCGGGAGTAGCGGTGATGAGCTACTAGTAGTAGCGATGAGTAGTGGCTTTGTCCATAACGCTGCAGGGGTTTCAGGGGATCCCCGTTGCCTGAAGCCTCCCCCGTAACTATCGTCACCTCCCAAAAAGTCTTGCACAATTTAAGTGGCTTCACAACAATTTTTTCCCCAACTTACCTTTTACCTTTCAGTCTGGGCAGAATATCAAAATAAGTAAGAGTTACTATTATTTAAGGGGCTTTTAAAGTAGCTTTTTTACCACCTTACGTTGCTGTACCGATGAGTCGGAGCCAGGCACGGGGCTACTAGAGCAAAGGCATTTTCTCCAGAAACCTCTCATCTTGTCTTTTGGTCCTCTCCCCACACATCCCTCGCGTGGAGACCCCCAGTCCCTGTCCCAGACGCCCACCCAGCACCCTCCCCTGCACCCCAATTCTCTCATCACTCACCAAACTAAGTCATTATCCTCAAAATAAAGAAATCTTTTCATGCCTTCCAAAGCCAGGTCTCCCACGGGGTTGCACAGAGCTGGGAGCAAGTATAGAAAACAGTAACTTCAGTAAATAAATTATGAAAACTAGAAGGAAATTAAATATTCTGAGTTTTTATCTTTTTTTTTAAAGAAAAAAAAAAAAAAAGGAAGAAATACCAATTTCTGAATTCAATTCACCGCCAAGGAAAGGCCAAACTCGCAGGGGTACAGGTTGAAGAGGATTTCGAGTTATTACATCCCCACAGCACCAGGGAAATCATTTTGATTTTACTGTATCCTGTCTACACAAAATACTGTCTCATGAATTTTTATTACCGAGTAGCACACTGTAATCTGAATTTTATCTAGCCAGTAAATGAAGTCATATGGAAATCAATTCGCTGTGTTTAACAGGGGTCTAAAGTATATTAGAAGAGTCGCAAATCCTCGGGTCTGTATATCCCAACACAGCCCTCCACTGACAATTTGCTCAAGAAAAGAAAAAAAAAAAAGAAATTATATATTGATGTTATAACACACAGCCTCTTGCCAGGGATGTCTAACTCACAGGCAAACCTTCTGCCAAGAAAAAGGAGTAAGTGCTGATGGTTTTAAGGAGAACATCTGAATTGATCTATCTTAATGCAGGAAGTGCTATTATTTATATATTGCCCCAATGAAATCAGAACGCGTGCTGCAAATTAAAGCGCAAGATTATCACGTGGATCCCACTGTGAATTCCCTGCTTTACCGTGAGCTTTAGTCTTTAAAATTAAAAAAAAAAAAAAAAAAAAAAAAATCAAATTGCTGGCATTTCATACTAATCACTTCTAAATAATAAAATTAGATTTCCTTCAAGGCCACAACAGCAGCATTCAAACCGCAAACTTGCACCAGGGGTTTGGGTTTCGTTGTACCGGGACCCTTGTGACGCCGAGGCGATGTCATCGCATCTGGATAAATCTTGCGTGATCTGGCGTGGTCGCATGTGGCTTCAGCGTGCTCCTGGATGTGCACAACGTGTGCCAGGAGTTGGGGGCAGCGGTGGGTGCTGTGCTCAGCTCCAGCTCGTTTCCTGATGGGGAAAAAAAAACCAAAACCGAACTCAAAACCTCAATGATTTTATTTACGGTGTTTGAAAGTCAGCATTTGCCTGGGTGTTTGCATGGGAAACCACGCTACTGTCGGTATTTATTGATCTCCTGTTGAAAAGATTTCAGCGGTCTCTTGAGGAAGCAGAAACAAATCTGTGGGATGCCGAAAGGACTCAAGACTTGACCTACAGCCCTTGCTCTGAAGAACGTTTTGTCCAAACAACACGTGAAATACCTGAAAAATAATTCAAAAGCAGCCGCAGAAGGGAGGGAAGCACCAAATTATCATTATTTCTTCCCATCACCTTTCCCATGGTCCTTGGTTTGCGACGGCTCATCTGTCCCCTGGACGGAACACCACTGCGAGCGCTACTTGCCGGAAAGAAGGAGGAATACAGACAAGATTATCAAGGATTGGCACTAAGTGACTCCCGGACTCGGGAACGCATCCCGTCACCTCGGCGCGGTGACCTCAAACCTCCATTCAGCCAGTTTAAGACTGAGCGGGGGGCCGGGACCAGGACCCCCTTATTGCTAAATCATCAGTGTACAGGGACGTTAGGTGGCAACTGAGTTTAAATCCAAAATATTTCAGTGCCTTTATAACCCGGGATGGGGGGAGAAAAACCACAAAAGGAAAATTCTGCCCGAGAAGCTGATGCGTCACTAAAGAATAAAATATTTTGGGGTCATTTTTCGAAGGCAGAAAATTGGGTTTTACCTGCAGCGGGCTCACTCTTGGAAAATATAGGCCATGTCTACAAATTTTCTAGGTATTTTTTTTATAATGGGCTTGAGCTGAAGGGTTTCGAATTGAAGTGGTCCAATTAATTGGTAGCTGGAGAGCCAGGCTCTCTCTCCTTTTATAACCTCGCTCAGCCACCGAGGCTTGATTTCTCTTCAGTAAAAAGACTCCAACTGACCTAATAATGATAACGATAATATTCTGGAAAATAAAGTATTTCTGGGAAGAAATTTACCATTCCAACATTTTCTCTTTGATCCAAAGTGAATCCAAATCCCAAACTTTCAATTTGCCCACTGAAGAGCTGATTTGAATGCTCATTTTAATTCTGGCACGTCCACGATACCTGCTCAGAAGATCGGTGTCTGCCTCGAGATTTTTATTGCATTTCCACGCTGTTGCAAAGCGGAGGGGGGGTGTCCTGTTGCTGACTCATCCTTTCTGCTGCAGGCTGGAACAGCTATTGAGAAGAAAAAGAATAAAATTGGGGGTTTGGGTGTTTATTTTACCAGCGGGAGCCCGCTGAAATGCGGCGATGCTGCTGCCGGCTCAGCCCCTGCCAGGCAGCTTGGTCACCCTCCAGGAAGAGGAAAAGGTGATGGAGGTGGGAGCAGAAGAGGAAAAAAAAATGAGTGTCAGGGGGCTGGGGGGGGATATTTGCCAATGGATGAAAGGAATCGAGCGCTGGAGATGGAACATCCCACGGGGGGATGGAGAAGAGCGGGCTCGGGTAGGGGACAGAGCTGAGGGCGGGGAGGAGCGGTGAAGAGGAGAGAAGGGCAGAAAAGAAAATCAGACGGGGAACTTCAACGAGACCCTCAGAAGTCAAGCCCAAATAAATGAAAACACCGCAGTCTTCCCTGCTAAAAGGGGTTTTTGCCCAATTCTGCCTTTTGTACAGCCGCGCTCCCAGCGACCACTTTATCACGGCTACAGGGGACAGTGACAGACTCAGGGGACGGAGATGGTCCAGCATGAAACGAGGGATTTGTGACTAACGAGCTGAAAAATCGGGCGAGGGGCCGTCGTTCCCGGTGCAGGAAACGTGGCCGGGCACCGCATGTCCGGTGAGCGGGGTGGGGGTACCCTCACCTCGCGGCGCAGCCCTCACCCCTTTTAAAACACAAGCCCAGTGCTCTCTGTTAATTGCAAACTAATTTGATCAGCCCGTGACAGTGACACGTGGCTCCAATAACGCCGATGGGGCGGACTGGGGATGTTCAAATCCCTGTTTCAAAATGCAAATGCTGCCGGTACGCACCTCTGTCTATTTAAAATGCATCTATTTAATTTAAAATGCATCTATTTAATTTAAAATGCATCTATTTAATTTAAAATGCATCTATTTAATTTAAAATGCATCATACAGGTAACTAAATTGTATCTGCTACCAGGGGAGAGCTGACACGGACTGATGCTCCCCCCTCCGGAGGCAGGACCTGCGCAAAGGGCTCCAGGGAAGCGTTTCCACCCCTGTTTGGCTGCAGACTGTATTTGCAAATAAAAGCGTTGGCTCTTTCCTGGTTTTGTAACCTCCTCGGTCAAACCTCTGCGCCACACGAGGTGCTGCTGGGCGTCCCCGGGACGGCAGCGGGGCTGGAGGTCAAAAGTGAGATACAGATGTGCCATTTCCAAAGGGAAAAGTTCTATCCTCAGTTGAAACATCTCGAGTTTTATCCTAAATTACCTTCTCCTTCGGGAGCACGTCCCCACGCCCTCGTGCCGGGTCCCCGAGCGTGGCGCACAGAGCATCCGCAGCATCCGCAGCTCTGCCTCCAGCCAGCCTGGGAGAGCGGCGGGAGCAAGGCTGGGCTTTCCCTCCTGCTTTCCAGCCCTCGGTGGTGCAATTCTTTCCCGTAAGGGCATACTGTATTTTTTCTAACTCCATCGTGCTTCTCCGATCCCAGTGTGGCACCTTCCAGGGAGCAGAAAAGGCTCCAATTCCTTGAGCTTTTATTATTATTTAGAATACATCCTTACAGGGTATTTGGTATTTCTCTCACGCTGTTTTCTGGTGCTGGTACAGCCATATCGCTGTGTTCCCAAAACTCAGGAGTACCGTTGTATGAAACCTGGAGTCCGAGCTTTGAGACAAGGAAGAGGAGCAGTAAGTGACCTCCCTCCTCCCTCGCCCGGCAGCGCACGCTGATGCTGCCTTGTGCCCAACGGAGATATCATTCTCTGTAATTAAAGTCAATGAGAGGAAAACAAGTTTCTCAGCAGGACGGACCTCACCATCGCTGTGGGATCTCCCAGCATCTCCCACTTGGGGTGACCTCCCACCAGAGCTGCTTTGGGGGACACCCTTTCTTTTTTTC
>VXBL01001597.1:504646-535644 GCA_013400195.1 Aramus guarauna | reverse complement strand
TTTTTTTTTTTTTTTTCAACGTACCAATCACCTACTCACTGCCAGCAAACACAGACAACAGTCCAGTGAGCCAGAAAAGTGCAAAATGGGTAAAGAAATAAAGTGCAAAGCTGTAGGGCCGGGGAACCCGCAGGCACTGGTGCATTTAGAAGACACCCACCGAGGTTATCGTAAGCCACGGGGGAAGGTGAATTTGCTGCGTGTGAACTGTTGCGCAGGGTCCAGACCCTCCTTGGGGTAGGAGAGAGGGGGTAACGCGCATCGTCACAGGGCGCCACACACGTGTGCAAGGCTTCAGGCGGAGGACGGGAACGGCAGCAAACTCTGCACGTGCAGAAGTAGAACCTCACGGCTCCATTCACACCTCCAGCAGGTCTCTCCACATAACCCCATCGCTGCTACTACCGACCCGGACAAACAGCTCTGCTTGTGCGCTGCCAACTGTTCCCCTAGGAGAAAATCAACTCACCCTTTGCACTAAGGAGATCGTTATCAATTTGGGGCAGGCGCTGCATCACACTTCCATCTTCTCAAACAGAGCTTCCGCCGCAAGGTCCGTTTGGTGGAAGAAGACTTGAACGTCCTCTTTTCATCCAGAAACTTTCAACTGCAGCACATTTCTGAACTACTAAAAGTAGCTGGATTTCAAAATGTATATATAATTGCATAGATATTTATATCTATATTAAAAATGTGTAGGTATATACACACATACCGCAGGAAACGCTCCGTTTCAGAGATGTCCACTGTGATAAGCGTAGGTCAGCACGGCTGAAGAAGCTAGAAAAAAAAAAATTAAAAGGCTTTTGGCAGGATAAGCAACATCTGCTTATAAAACACAGTGCAAAGGAGGATGAGTTTGTGAACATCTGGCACTCCTGAGAAACACCGTTTGGGCCGGTGCCACCTGCATCGCCCCACTCATCTTTTCCGTAGATCTGCCACCAGGCCGGGGGGGAGCCGCGTGCCACCTGCGCTCACCTTGAACATCTCCTGTTTGCCCAGGTCAACGACAGCCCCTAAAACCCACAAAATACTTGGCAGGTACCTTTGAGGGTGCTGGGAAGTCCCTGGCTTGGGGGAATGGATAACCCTGGCCTATAAATGGATGCCACCCCTATAATTAGCAATATTCTATAAACTGAGGTAAGCTATTTCCAGCGACGCAGCCCTCAAAAATTAACTTGGGTCCAACAAACCTTGGCTTGCCTTCAAAAGATCCCTCAGCTTCTGAGATGAGGCATTACGGTGCGGGTTGTTTGGGGTCAGGGCGTGGACTGGATTTTCCGTTTGGCTGTGTTTGTATTGGCAGAGAAAGATAAAGATTTCTCAACATTTCTAACCGGGCTGTGATCAAGAACATCCAATAAAATGCAGGAAATTTCCTTTTGTCCTTTTGAGATCTATAAAACTCACCCGGGGTGTGACGGCTCATTGTCGTGAGAAGGAAGATGTGGGACTGAGATGTACAGAACAGGTTTAATTATTAAACTGTCCCATATCGAGACCCCTTGAGAGATCCTACCAAGCTCTGAAATGGCTTCTTAGCTGGTGGGATCTCAAGAGAAAAAGTTGTAGGAGATGTTTGTGTGTGTATGTTCATAGAACACAATGCAGGCTCAGGAGAACAGCACGCTGCAGAAGAAGAGGGCAGGTTACTCATTGTAACAGCAGTATTAGTAAGATAAGACTATTTAGCTGCTAAACATCAGAAAACAGACAAAAAGGGGGCTACGGCACAGCGACACGACTACATGTGAATTCTGAGACTTCTTTAAGAATTAGCAAAAAAAGTTCCAATAGAATAAAAAACCCCATAAATCAGTTGGAGTGTGGGGTTTTTGTTGCTTTGGGTTGGTTTTGGGGTTTTTTGGGGGTTTTTTTTAGCCACATTACAATGGGTTCCTATGTTTCACCTCCATCACATCATGCTGAGAGCAACAAGGTGGGATCTTGGGCGGTTCCTCAAGCCCTTGGTGGGAACAACCCCCGGGGCCGAGATGTCGTCCCGGAGCAGCTTCCCAAACCACATGCTGGCTCAGGAAGTCGCATCTCCCCGTTGGGCAGCTCTGCTAACCCCAGCAAAGCTCTTGCACAACCAGAAAGGAGCGTGTGGGCAGTGAGCTGTGGCACCCAGCCACCTACGGTCGGCAGATTCAAGGAGCTTAAAAGCCTCTGAATAATCCCGTGCTAATCTCTCACCATTGTCAAATTCTTACAAATAATTTTCTGTATGAGGAAACTGGTCAAACGCCATCGGGGCTAAAGCCTTGTCGAGCTGTAAAACATGGGTCTTTAAGGGCAACGCGCGGTGCCAGGCCTGGAAAAGGATAAACCTTCCCAAGCAAAACCTGCCGCGGAGCGTTTTATGGGGTACATGAACCCTCTGGTTTATGGCAGCTGGTTACAGAAACCCTGTTGCATCCTCTGCTATAAAACCTGCTTAGCATGACATTGGCCACCTCCGGGAAATGGCTTGGCATGGAAAAGGGGCACAAAAGGGGATTTCCCCAAAAAGGGAAGTGAGGCACAGCCCGGATGCCAAACCAACCCAAGTGCTCGCCCGTCAGGGCTCAGGCTGCCCCAGGAAACCCGTGACGGCCGGGTGCTGGCTCAGCAAGTGTCCCCAAACGCGTCAGGGACAGCTGTCACCTCGGGGGAAGCAGCGTGGAGCATCGCAACTGCTGCTGGGGGGGAAATTAGGGGGGTCACAGGTAGAATCCACCCAAGTCCGGGGCTAGCGCCCACCCTAGTGCAGTTACACTTGACCAAAGCTGGGACGTTACATCCAACAAGTGACTATCAGATGAAGAAACAACGTTTGGTGAAGGGTTTACATTTGGGGAACAGGAAAGCAGCTGGGTCACGTTCACCACGTGAAGGACAGCAGACAGCCCTGAAACACAGACGGGAATCAGCCGGAGGAGGTTTCTCCTTGGTGACCCCAACAACCAGGAGTTGTAGGGCTGACAGCTGTCCAGTGCTTACAACATATAGCAACAACCATACGTTGTCAGAGCTACTTTATAACCTCGTATCTTGATAGCTCCTAGCACCTAACAACACATCTTACTTTTCTATTGCACATACAAGTAGCAGTTTCAGACCCTAAAAGCAGGACTAAATCAGAGGGTGTCTGGCTCTTTATCTTTAGACAAGGTTCTGGGCTTAACATTAATGAGACTCCACCGGTTTAGGCAATTTAAGACAAAATGGGGATCTGACCACTTGTTTGGATCCCGAATCCAAGGAGTAGGACAAGAAATGTGATTCAGCACAGTATTAAATCCCTCTGTGGACAGGCTTGATGCCAGCCCGAAGGCTGGACTGACTGACATCTAAAGAAGCTATGGTGAGAACAACTGTGTTATCAGTATTAGTAAAAATTAGCAAAAGTTTAACAAGAATTAAAATCGGTGCATCTGTAAATGGATATTGAAGTCAGTCTGCCTGCATACACACTTACAGCTAAACAGAAAGCACTTCACTCTGCTGAAGGATTGGTCTGCAATTAGTAGACCAAAATTTAATAAAAAAAAGTCTGAAAACACACTAGCTAGTTAGTAAAAACCAAACAAAAGTAAAGCATTCACAAACGCTAGCCAGCTTTTGAAGCGCAAGGGCACGGTTGCAGCAGCTGCCGGGGCAGTAATTGCTTTCGGAAAGTGCATTTCACAGGCTGTTAACCTGATTGATTTGGACACGCGAGGCAATGATCATTTCATTACGGCATGACAAATGACAGCAACGCACTTCCCTTCGCCGTCCTTCCAGAAGGCATTCGCCCTACTCGCAGAGTAAAGCGCGCACACTAATCGCACCCTTCCGTGGCCTCGCAGGGTCTGAGGACTCACAAAGATCAGATGGCAAAATACAAATGGGAAATTACAGGCTTTTAACACTTTTATAATTAATGCAATCGCCCCCTTTTACTGACAGTCTGTGTCCTACTCTACACTGTTAATATTAGCATCCACCTGTATGAAGGGCCTGAATCCATCAAAATATGTTTTAAAGAGTAGTTCACAGTCAAATACAACATGGAATAAAAGCAAGAAGTAAAAAAAAAAAAAAAAAGACACAAGAGATAAATCAAAGCTCTCCAACAGCAGGTCATGGGTCAAACCCAGCCCTAGGAGCACAAAATTGAGAAGACGGGCACTGAAATATTTGGTGGGTGCCCAAAAATGAGGGAAAAGGAGTTAGTTTTCTTAAATTCTAACACATAGAAGGGGCTGCAGTTAGGGGAAGGAGAGCGAATACGACCTGAACGTGCGACGAGTTCATTCCTGCCGTCACTGGTACGTGGTCTGGGGACAGACGGAGCTGTGCAAACACGCTGTGCTTGTGTATAGACGTCGCTAGAGAAGAGCGCTGTCTGCACGACAGAAAATCAATGTAAACTTCAGTGGTGCGAGGGAAGAGATGGAGGGAGAAATTGGACATAATACAGAGCAAAAGGCAATTGTAATGGTAAAAATTACTTTAATATACAAATCAATCAAATTACACTGCACTGTAAATAAAACATGATAAAAATACAAAAAGAAAATACATTTTTAGAATTAATAACCCCAAATTCTTCTTGTTTCTGAACATTTCCTCTGGACAAGTAGCAAAAAAGGTACCAAAAAGTACTGCTAGAAACATGGTGATCGCAACAAAATTCCTGGAGCCATTAACTGCTGAGAGGGGCTCATTTCTTGGCAGCTTTTGGGAACTTCTTAAACTCAGCCTGTTTCTTGAAAAAAAGCTGAGCAAGGATATGATCTGCTGTTGCGTGGAAGTAGTCTTTCATACGAAGAGTTTCCAGCTATGAAGAAGACGACAATATTTAAAAAAAAAAAAGAATAATCATAGCTACCTGATCATTTTTACAATATTAATAATAGGGAATATCAAAGTGCACCTCAACTCCAAGATGAAAATGAATTAATATAAAAGCCCATAACTAATGACAAGGCTTACGCTGGGCTATGAAGATCACTGGATACGTGTAACCTGAGATAAACACACCCTTGCTCTGGCTCTAGGATATAGACTTGTTCAAGGCTTCTAACGATCTCTCACAATCTGAATTCCATCTCTCTTACACACACGTATCCCTGCGCACACACACGAGCATGTCACACCCTACCACAGCCCTCTTTGTCTTCCCCGCCTCGTGTTTCCGTGTACAGAGTTTTGCTAGCTGTTGTGTGCCAACCATTCACACCAGAAGGGAATCTGCACTGTCAGTCTACTTGACGTATTCTTAGAATTTCTTTTAAAAGATGTGCACCAAAGCATAAAGCTTACGTGCAGGAGGAAAGTACAAAATCATGTACAGGTGAACATTTTTTCACTCCCCTTGCCCATATGAATTCTCACCTGGTTTCCTGTACTGTAGGCCAGAATCAAAAACAAATCCTCATCACATACACTCTTGATGTAATGTTGGGTTCCAACAGGGAAAAATATGACATCTCCAATGCCGATATTGAAGTTGGCAGTGACACCGGAGAGAATAACTCCAACCTATAGCAAGTAAAGCAGCAATATTGAACAAGAAGAATTTTCAGTGTGCTGTTAGTGGATAACCACGCAGTGACAGTCCCAGCACTGTGCTGAAATCAGCTCGCATAGCATCAGTGCTTTCACGGCAACTCCAGAAAGGTAGAGGGGTCTCAGGAAAATTCCTGAGTAAGAACATAGTAAGTCCTTACACTATGAAGTCTCATCATTCAGTCTCATTCATCTTTGCACTGAGTGGAAAACATATAATAAAATCCTGTCCTCTAAATCTTAATACCCACTAAATTTTCTCTACTTATTTGTTCCTCAGAGACACGTAAATCGAAAGTATTGCCTTTTTATTTTGTACTCCCCCGTCATAAGCATGTGTGATTTTGCTGAGCTAGACAAGCTTCCACAAATGTAACTGAGATGAAAATTTTGTATGGAGAAGGAAAGTGTGGACATGGAAAGTTTGGCAATACTACTAATTATAGTATTACTAATTGGGGCTGGGAATCAGTTATTAGGTAATTGTTTTACAGTCAAAACTCCACTGCCTTATCCCTCATGGATGTAACAAGTTACCTGTCCGCAGCCGCTAATGACATAACCCATCTCATTAGCATTGAAGTGGAAATGAGGTTGCCCCAGTTCATTGCTGGATATTCTGAGAGTCGCTAAGGTAAGGGTATTTTCATGCTGAAAAGCAGAACAAAAACTTTCAGAAAATCATCCAAGTTTGCGATACCCCTGTTAGACACGACAAAGCAGTGATGGACTCACACAAGTTGCATATTATGCCTTGCGTTTAAATAGCTACAGTATCCAATTGAAAGCACATACCTTGTTCAGCGATTCACTAAAAATTTTTTCCGTTTCATTCAGTCCTGTGCCATTTATGCGGTAGCGAGCCCACTGGAAGATCCCTCCTGGAAAAGGATATTGTGCCGACCCTAAAACAAAGACAGCTAATGAGCATTTCCAGTAAGGTTTGTTTAACATTGCTTGTTAGTGTATCGGCCAACTTCAAGTCATTACTGCACACTAAACTTGAGTAGACTATATACTACTTGGAATTAAGTTTTGCCATCTATGTTTGTTAGGTGCTCACTGATAATCACTAGATCCAGGCTGCACAGAGGGTTGTTTAATGTAATTGTTGATAAACCGAACAGTGAACATAGTTCAATACTGTTCATGAAGCTGTATTTGTAAAAGAAGAGGAGGACATAATTAGGTATACGGTAAGGTATTTATTCATACGCAAACGCAAGATATTCTAAGCGGCTCAGCACCAGTCACTCTCCAGCTAATCTGCTGCAGGGCAGATGTTAATTTCCAAATGAAAAGTTTAGGTTTAGGTTCTTGCTTAACTTAACCATAGCAGGGAACACACCAGCCCTAGTTACATACATCAGTAGAGAACCTTGAGCTGGGAAGTATTTAGTATGTGCCCTGCTGCTTACTGGCATTCTGCTCTCCTATCTACTGTTGCAGATAAAAACATTCGACTCAAAAGAGTAAACCACTTTGAGATAAGAACTAGGTTATACATCTTCAAAGGGCAGTAGCTAGCTGTGTTATCAATCTATTTTTTATTTTATCTGCTTAAATTCTTATGATTTCTCTGTATACTTTTTAACTCCTGTTTCAGTGAATCTATTATGGATCCACTCCTCTCCCTCTCTAGAAACACAGAGAGCTCTTACAAACAAAGTTCTTAGATGTATACCTTTGAGGTTGTAGAAATACTGCCATACAAGGTTGTCCGGAGACTGCACATAGGTGGCATTTTGTACAAGCTCATTTAAGTTTGGTGGGAGGTTAATTGCTTGATCTTCTACTTGTCTCTTGAATGTTCTGATGAAGTTAACTCCACCTTGTGGCTGCGGGACACACAATGCACATTAAATTGACATACACACAGCAAACTGCAGAATTCAAGTTTTGCTTCATCGAATATCCCACCTGAGCACCTGGTGGTAGACAAATTCTGCCTTGTGAATGTAACCTCATCTCTATAATTGCCTCACCCTGTCAATACTTTATTTTGCTCCTTTGCCCTTCCTTCTCTGTTACCACAGAGACTTGGAGCAGAAAAGAAACTTGATCCAGCTCCCATTAAACTGTTTCAGGGTGGGAAGGTCTATCACAATTCTGTGGTTTGAACATGCAGATTCCTCAGACTCAGCAGAAACTCTGTGGCCGTATTTTTGCTCATGGTACATTGTCAAGTAGTCAGTTCAATAAGATCCATTTTAACAAGCAGATGGACTTATCTATAGTTTCCTATGAGATCTTCTCATACCCCATCAAGGGGCTATTGGGAAATTAGTTTTGGGCTTCACTATGTTATTTTCCCTTGCACCCTTGGAAACATGGAGGATCCTCCATGAACTGAGGATAAATGTGAAGGAGAAAAAGTTTCTTGGAGAGATCATCAGCATTTATTTCTCCCTGCGTGTAAAGGAACACACAGGGTGGCACAGTGTTACCCAAAGGACATGTGTACATCCTTCCACACCGATGGGACTAAAGAGGATCTCTCCCAGAAATACAGAGAGAGCCCAGACTGCCACGTTAATGTGCAGAAGACTAGATAGAGGGGGGCTCTCCTATCATACAGACCTTTAATGCTCTAGCTGCTATATCCTCTGGGGTAGAGAAAAAGGCATCATCCACATCCAAGGTCTGAAGTTCTTCATGCGTTGTAAAAAACAGCAAGAACACACAGTCTTCTGATCCTACGTTCTTTATCCAATGCACAGTGTTTCTAGGGAAGAAGACCACTTGACCAGCCGTGACATTGTATGTGGTGACCACGCTGTCATCCGCACCAATTACTCCAATCCAGGCAGTACCCTGTAACATCATATCAGAACTGAACGATCATAATGAAAGTTTTCTCATTTAATCCATACACAGCAATTCAGTAATTTAAATAACCTGCAGGCTGTTAAGAGAAAACAGATCCTGATGCGCTCTCTAACAAGCCTTTGTGAACTTAAATCCAGAATAGCATTTTAAGTGACAACAGTTTAGGTTTAAGGAACACATGACAAATATACATTGCTCATACTTAAACTATTTCTTACTAAAGAGGCTGTGAACAGCTCTGAAGGAGGCATCTTTGGCCAAAAACTACTGGAGACAGGATCAGGTTGGCTGTGGAATGCTTTACTCCAAGGATGACCACCCATCCAGCTGGAGCTGTTCAGTTTATGCTGATCAAAATATGAATGATACTCTTAGAAAT
Source organism: Aramus guarauna (assembly GCA_013400195.1). NCBI lineage: Eukaryota > Metazoa > Chordata > Aves > Gruiformes > Aramidae > Aramus > Aramus guarauna. The sequence goes on along the minus strand of VXBL01001597.1, from coordinate 526,892 downwards.
AAATTAATGACTGAGATATATCTAAGTACGTATGCTTCCACAGAAAGAGCATTTTGTTTTCAAATATGCTATCTTGAATTCCTCACGGTGAGTTTCTATTTACCTCTTATTTCCTTTATTTCTACAGATTTGAAATTTGACACTCAGGTGAGTGTCAGGTGAGGGCAAACTTTTTCAAAGAAGATTTATTTGGGGGTGGAAAGGGAGGGTTATTGGGTCTAGGAAAGAGAAGACTTTACAGGAACAAAACAGTCTTCCACATATAAAAAGTTGTGAGAAAGAAAGTCTGTCTGAGGGCCTCCACAGCCAGTGGAGATAGAGAAGGAGAAATTAGGATAATTTTTTGCATGTGTGCAAAAACCAAAAGTGTGGTTTGTGTACCAGCACAAACTTTCTAATGGCTTGTGTGATGAAAGATGGGAAACAACTATATTTTGATCTTGTAAGAGCTCCTTTGTTGAAGATTTGTTGGATATGCTTTAGGCATTCTTACTCTGCATCAATACAGGCGATGAAGCCAGAGGCTTTCTTAAGAACCTTAACGGCCCTTCATCTCTGTGATTTCGTGATGGCTCTATCATATAATTACTTTAATCATTGTAAGCACTTGGATAAGTACATAAAATTCTGTAACTTTCAGGTACCCAGAGTCTCCTCTGACCTGACTTTTTATACTTCATTGGAAGTTACAGGTGTTTGGTCCTCTTGCAAGTAACAACATTGAACAGCCTATTTCAAGCATCTCCATTTGAAAATGTTATTTCAAGCAAGAAAATTAATGTCATAAATAAATCAATGGTAATTCTACTTCTATTACCTGTCAATATTTGTGTGTAATATATCTGTAAATTTTTTATTTTTTTTTTTTTTTACATATATACATGATGCTTTAAATTGCAAAACCGACTGGGAAAGCTGAAATAACCAGTTAATACCTGCAGCAGGTAGCCGTGTTCATTGGCATTAAAATGCCAGTGGGGAGCCCGAAGCCCTTTGCTCTTGATCCGCAAGGTTCCAAAAGTCATTTTGGAGCGATGGCTATTGATACTTTTTCCAAATTCCATTTCTTCATCACTTTGATATTCATTTACATCATTCCTGAATCTTGCCCACTGAATTTCACCACCTGGGTAGTTATGTACCTGTAAAGTTAGTGAGAGTGGAGAATTGTATTAATTGTGGATAGTGGTAAACAAACATTCCAAAAATACTTTAGAAAATTCTTGGTCTGGGCAATACAGGAGGGGCCTATTCTTTTTCTCAGTGAGGATTTTCTCTATGTATTTTAGTCGCTTTTCACAATCATTTATATACTTCCTCATGTTGTGATGCAATATTATTTTTTTCTACAAATGAGAGATAAATAGTGATATCAAGAACAAAATTATCTGCTCCTCCTCTTTTTACATCATGGACTTGGATTTAGGAATTCAGTTACATATATGCTTAAACTTGTAGATTCAAAACATTTAGAACACTTCCTGAGTAAGAAATTTTCCTGAATTTCTATGGTTGCAAACTATATACAAGTGCAAAACAAACTATATATAAATGCACTACTATCTAATCTATCCTTTTCCCCTCTTATCCTGAAAAGCAAAAATTAATCAGGAATTATTTTTTATATAAAGATATATTTAGAAGATGGAGTATGCCTTTAGAGTTTGCTCAAAGCATACATTTCTCTAAGTATCAAAATACACCTAAACAAAAACTACATAATTCCTAGGGCTCCATGACATTGTCGATTAATTCATTTTAGCTCACTAAATAAGATCATGGAGTTCATTTTTTCTTGCAATGTAAGAAGAATTTGCTTGAATCCAGTCCTAAGAACAAAAACGTTAGTGTGCTACTCAGCTTACATTAAGATTTGATCTTTCTAGTTTTGTTTCTCAGAATTTCATACTCTGTAATTTCGGAATCACACATCAAACGGTCGCCTTGTCTTGCAAGTCCAATTTGTTGGAGCAATTATTTAGCTCTCCGAGAGGCACTCCGGAGAGCCATACCACCTCCAACATCTGTTACAAATTGGAGTGTAGCACTGTCAGGAAGTTTGTGTGTCTCCCCACGGATTATAAAAGAAGCCTGGATAACAGGGTTAGACTGATCACCTAATGCTTAAAAAAAAAGAGTTAGGTGAAATTAATTCATTAAACTTCTATACATTATGCTAGAATATTATTGCACAAGATGAACAATTTACCTTTGATTTCCCCAGATGGTTCAGGAACTGGTATTTGATATCCACACTTGTTTCATCTGGTTCTGGGAAAGGTGTACCATCGTCTTTAACATCCGTGCCTTTGATAAAGGCAGTGTTCTTTACATAGACCAAGGACAGGGTCAGCACTCCTATTGCGGTGGTGATAACACAGGCCAATAGACAAACTAGAAAGACTTTCATTAGGGACCAGCTGCCCTTTCTCTCCTGAAATTAATAAAAAGCCCCCCAAATTAAAAAAAAAAAGAAAAAAAGAAAAGAAAAAAAAGAAAGCTTTATTAGATCTAACACAGAAGAGAAGGTTTGTGATAGTTCTTTCCTAATCAAAACAGTATGCCTTTCAGTGACACAGGTACAGCCAAATTACTGGGCCTGGTACAGGGAAATCTTACACATTATGTTATCAGATTGTTGCTGTCCTTTCATTATTTCACCAAGTAAAAGCCCATCTTCATCATCCTGGGCTCTTACAAACAAAGATTTTTCCATTACTGTTTCTAATCTAGATCACAAAGCACTGAAGACCTGGAGAGGGACTGTTTAGAAGGGCACGGAGTGACAGAACAAGAAGGAATGGGTTTAAACTGAAGGAGGGGAGATGGAGCTGAGATCTGAGGCAGAACTTCTTCCCTGTGAGGGTGCTGAGGCCCTGGCCCAGGGTGCCCAGAGAAGCTGTGGCTGCCCCTGGCTCCCTGGCAGTGTTCTCGGCCAGGTTGGATGGGGCTTTGGGCAACCTGGGCTAGTGGAGGGTGTCCCTGGGCTAGTGGAGGGTGGAACTGGATGGGCTTTGAGGTCCCTTTGACCCAAACCAGTGCGTGATTCTATGATCTCATAGCAAACCTTCATCTCGGGGGCAGAAATGCTGCCTCCGCTTTATGTCAACATCTCACATGGCCCAGCTCCCTGGCAGTGGAGAAGACAGGTCAGAATGGGGAAATTTCCTCTGTACTAACTGCTCTGGGTATCGCTTCTTTACTGAAAATTTCCTTTGTGGACATTCAGGCCTCTGGAGGAGGGTGAAGGGGAGAAGCAGCTGGGCACACAGAAGCACACAAGTTCTTTATAGAAGGCCAAGGCATTTCTGGCACCATGAAGCATCACCTCGGTGAGGATTTTCAGTGTTTCTTGTCCCTTAACTTTTTTTGCTGCTGAAGTCACAGCTTCAGTTGAATAGAGACTGCATTCTCTGTCCCAAATTTTAAAATCTTTCACTGATTGTGGGTGCACAGCTTGATCTATCTTTAGAAGCCTGATTTTTCAGATGGTGAGTGCCTGAGAATAAACTATAAATGTTGATTTCTTAAGCTGGACAATCAGAAATGAAAAAAAAAATTGAAGATTACTTGCTGATTTTAACAAAATTACTTTTTTCATGAATCTATTTGACAAAAGCTCTTTACAAATATATTTTTCTTGCCAGCAGAAAAGCACTCAAAACATCACCCTGTTCTATTTGGTCAGAATCTTTTCTTCCGTTTAAATGACTCCCTTTTTAAAGCTTACATTCAATTAAATATCACAACAGCAGCACTCAGACGACAGAGTCTCATCGGAGAACAAGGCTTTGTAGTTAAATGCATTCAAAATCCTCATTTTCCAGATTTGAAGGACCTCTCATTTACAGCATTTTCACAGCAGTGGCACCAATTCAATGATTATTTTTAAAGGCAAAAGAATGCTGTACATATTACATAATAATAACTAATACAGGACACTCAACCTCAGCACAACTGTGTAGAGTTACATTGTAAGGAAATCACTAGCCTTGGTATATTTATAGCCAAGAAGCAGCACTGTGCTGACTGCAAACAAATGTAACGGCTGATGAGCGATATGCCAACTCTTATTGCATGAAGTTAATTCAAATCCCAAGCAGCCAAAACTTTAATGGGAAAATTACAGAGAATTACTTTTCTCAAGGGCAAAAAAGAAAAAAAAAAAAGATGAAACAGTACTCTTAATGTGTAACTCAGTGGAGATACTAAACATTACCACAAGATGAGCTTTTAAGTAGCTCTTTCTGTTAAAATCTGTGGGGAATCCTCCAAAGATAATTACTTTGTCCAGTAGTTACAGGATAAAGAATTTAGCTATTAACTTAAGTGGGGCCAGGGAATTCTGTCTCAGTTCAGATCCTAGCTAGTGCACATGAAGTTACGCATTTTAGGACCTCAGCAATCGTAACCCTTTAGAGCTTTTGTTTTCTTCAGGACCTTCTGAATAGTACAGGATTAGGTCATATCACAAAATAAGGGTTTAATCTTCAGACTGACTTCATTAATAATGTTTTGATAGGACCATACAAGAAAATGACTTGTACCTCTTTCCTTGGCCACTCTTTTCCTTTTGAAGAACTTTGTATGATCTCTCCATGCATTTCAAATGCCTGGTTATCCATTTAGTAAAACTGAAACAGATTAGTCCACATAAGACAAGAAAAAAATTGAAACAAAAGAATGTTAATTCCAATATGTGCTCAGTTATGTTACAGAGTCCAGGGAAGTGACTCATCATCTTCTGCATAGTAACACTAATGTTATTTAGCGCAGTACCATTGTGCAGAAATGTGATGCAATACAAAAACCTCTTCTTCACTACACTACAACCAAAAGTTCTGAGAATTTCCACATTCAGACTTAACATCATTCATGTATCACATGAACCCTAAGACACAACATGACAATGAGATAGAGTCTGAACCATCAAATACTTGGGGAAAAAAAAAACAGAGGTCATCTAGTTCCTTTACCTATGCTAAAGACCTAATGTATTTAAATTACAGTTTTGGCTGGTTGTGTAATCTACTTTTACAACCACAAAAACAGTTGAGGTTCCAGAACTTCTTTGGCAACCCATTTCCCTGCTTACATGTTATTATCTAGAAGTTGTTATGGAAAAGGCTCCGAGGAGACCTTAGAGCCCCTTCCAGTCTCTGAAGGGGCTCCAGGAAAGCTGGAGAGGGGCTGGTGCCAAGGGCAGGGAGGGACAGGCCAAGGGGAATGGCCTGAAGCTGCAGGAGGGGAGATGGAGCTGGGATGTGAGGCAGCAATCCTTCCCTGGGAGGGTGCTGAGGCCCTGGCCCAGGGTGCCCAGAGAAGCTGTGGCTGCCCCTGGCTCCCTGGCAGTGTTGAAGGCCAGGTTGGATGGGGCTTTGGGCAACCTGGGCTAGTGGAGGGTGTCCCTGCCCATGGCAGGGGGTGAAACTGGATGGGCTTTGAGGTCCCTTCCCACCCAAACTGTTCCATGATTACTGTTAAAAAGGTTATCACAAGCCTAAATCTCTTTGCTGCAACTGTTACATTTTACCCTCCCACAACGGACCCAACTACGCAGGAAGTGCCCTACTAGGCGAGACCAACAGTACATTCAGCCCAGCATTTTTTCTCCAACAAGACTTTAAGAAAGGCTAAGGGAGAGCATAGCCTGGCTACTGTTTCCAGGTTACACCTCTCATACTTGACAAGCACACGTAACTGTTGGATGAGAGACGCTAGAGGGAATAGCCTCTTCCCTGTAGACTTCAGTCTATGAAAAGCCTCATGACTTTGTCTAAGTCTTTTCTGAACCTGCTGATACTCCCTCACCTCTAAGTTTACTGCTTGCAGGTTAAAGCAAAGATCACTTCTCAGTCCTAAACAGATCTCCTCCTAGCTACTTTAGGTCTCCTACGTTTCTGTATTGTCAGATTTGAGCAACGTCAAACACACATTCCCCTCTCCAAGCTGAAGGTCCGAGCCTTTTCAGCCTCTCCCTATTAGGCAGCTCTTCTATCTCCACAATCATTTCAGTCACTCTCCTCTGGATCTTCTCTAACTCCATCACATTATGGAAATAAAGAATAGCAATAGACTTCATTGTTAACTACTCTCCAAGTACTGTTTTCCACCCACGTTTAGACTTCCCTAAAAATAACTTAATATAGATTATGATTCTTTGTTCAGAGGAATTCAAGTGTAAATGTTGCTACCCAGTCATCAAAAGGAAACCAGGTTTGTGTAAGACACAGCGTTTGTAATGATCTCTCTTCCCTCCCCCCCACCCCCAACATTTCCTTGACAGATTTCATGTTTGATAACGTATTTCTGAACTTCTAGGAAACAGAAGTTAAGCTCATTGCCCTAGAATTCTTTGGTATCATTTAGCTGACTTTTTGTTAAAAGTTCCTTTGGTAGTCCCATTTCTAGACCATTATGGGACTACACTAAGTTCTAAATATTACTGATAACTCAAAGATAGCTTCAGCCATTTCCCCAAGAGCTTAGTGTTCATGCTGGCAGGCGTAGTTTACTGAACACAGGCAGCTTGCATTAAGACCTATCATGTTTCCTCTGTCCTAACCTGAGCTTTATCCACCACCCATTGCTGTTGATGTTTTAAACAAACATTATACCTTCACTGATACCATTTATTACTCTCTGCAGTGAGGTCATGGACTAATGTTTTCCTCGGTCCTCCTTTATATCATTAAGACACTTACTGTTTACTATCATAAGCAATAAGGAAATTTTTGGTTGTTTTATTATCTTTGACAGCTCTTCCTCCCTGTGTCTCATTTTTGTGCTTTGGACTTTCCAAAAAGCACAGAAGTCCAAGATGACTCATCTTTAGAGACAATCCTAACTATTTCCATTATGCTTCCTTCTTGAAGACCTTTGAGGACTACAAGATATATTACATTTATTTTCACTGTACCATATTAGGATATCCTGCAACCATATCTTAAATATATGTATTTTTACGAACTGCCAAACTCCTGAGCCCGTTTTTCCTTGGACTTTTTTCATAGGATTTTGCAAACAGATCTTTGAATTTATTATAGTTGCTTTTCTCTACTCTTCCTCTTTCCCATTCTAAAAATCTTGAAAACCTTCTAAGACAACTCTTGTATTAACCTTTACCTTCTGCATCAAAACCTGACATCACCCTAGTCTAAAAATACTCTTGTTACTCTGTATTCAATTTATTTTCCCCAACAAATATTTCGTTAACTATTGTCTCTCCTCAAGGCAAATTACTGTCAGTTGTTCAAACCTGTTCTTTCCATCTTATCCTTCTTGGTTTGGTGGCCTTAATGGTAGGTCCTCAACATAACAGCACTCAGGCTGGATTTCCCTTTTACTATCATAAAGAGACTTTTAACAAATTATGTCCCCCTATATTCTAGACTTCAGTACAAAAGTAAACATTCATAGAGAAACATACGTTCCCTCCCCTTTTCTTCAGGAGCCACCTCCACTTTTTTCTGTATTAATTCATTAATAAATGAAACATCTCACCAAGTAAACATTTATGTTGCCTAAATCTGTATAAAATCTTGTACATTGTTCCATTTAGTTTCCATACAGCTTGCACTAGTATAGACCTCTTAAGTGTTTAGCAGACATACTCACTATCCTGTTTCCCAAATTGCTTTAATCTTTTCTAAAAACTCTATATCCACAGTTACTATGCCTCTGGTCACCTTTGATAATACTTTCTTGTCATCAGTCCCCATTAATTCTAGTTTAAAGCTTTCCTTCCTAGGGTGGTAAGCCTAAACTTAAAGAAGCACTTATTTTCCTTATGAGATAGAGCCCATCTCTGCTTAGCAGTCTCTTCTTTTCTGTTCTGGAAGAGCTGTGAAAGCTCAGCCATTCAAGTTTGCAACAGCAGGATCAGGTCAATTAAAATTAATGAAAAGTTCTTCTCATTTCCCTTTGATCAGCAATTCTCTCTGCACAGTGAGAGACCTACCAACTGTAAAATTGATCAAGTGTTTTGAGTAAGGACACAAAAATTAAAAACCATGGCAGATCACAGAATCCATGATCAACAAGAATGAAAATATCCATCATCATTTTCAAAGGTTTCCTCAATTGCAGATACTTTTTTTTATATATATATATATATACACACACACGAGAATCCATACAGCATCTCTTGGAAAACAAAATACAACTGCTCTGGCAGTGTCAGAGTTACATAAGAAAAGAATTAATAGTTTGATAATGAGTGACTATGGGGTCTGCAGTTTTTCAGATCCTCCTTTTCAGACTAACCCAGGTATAAACTCTCGCCCAATTAACCCTCTGCTGTCAGCACTGTTAGCCTTCACAATATCCGGAGCCTGAAATTAAGTTATTCTCTATCAGCACTTTTTTATATCAGTATGAATACAGTGATGCAAAGATTTGCTTATGCTATGGACTGTTACAGAGGAAGAGATAACTGCAGCATAGAGCCATTCCATTTCAAGACCAGTATCACAACAGACTCTCATTAAATCTTTAAAGGGCAAAAATTTTGTCCCCGAGACAAAAATCCCATCTATTTTCCTCCCACCATGCCAAGTCAGTGTCTTACCACAGACAGGATCTTCACAAGATTTAAGAGCACAATACTTATTTTCAAAGCCTTTACTTCCCTCAGCTCCGTTTTACTGATATATATACACACTGTAATTCAGGAAGTGCCCTTCTCAAAATATTTCCTGTATATGCAAATACATAGGATCACAAATACTTCTGTACATCCTTAGCAAACAATTCTTGTAACTTGCTGAGAAACGGTGACTCTCCTTCTATCTAGTCCTGCTATTTTATTTTAGTATTTCCTCCAAATCCTTGTCTCTGTCTTTCTGCCTGCCCTTTTGTTTTTTCCCACTGTCACCAGGCAAGACTGTAGTTCAATAAAATTCCTTTTTTCTGATCTAGCCTCAAGGACAAGAGTATCACTGACATCTTGGATATGGCAATTACTTTTGTCTACTGCTTGATTTACATATTGCATTATTTTTCCTGAGTGGCAACTTCTTTATTCTAAGTAAACTAAACTCCAGCTATAACTGCAAGAATTGACCAGTGTATGAAACCAAAAAGTTACCTTTTTCTATTGATCCATACAGGATCAAATCCCTCTTTAAAATACTGTTTAACAGCCGTAAAAATCTTGATAGCATTTAAAAATATATTTTTATGCTAAACCAGTTGTCTCCACTTACTGACTAATGGTGTTTTATTGTGGGTTTTTTTAATTCTATTCTTATTTGAATTTCTATTGTTTACAACTAAAACACGTCCCTCATTTGTTGCTTAGTTTCATAGAATTAAGGTACTTTTGTGCAGTACAGCACTTCACACAGTGGGCCTTATCCAAGGTCCAGGATCAAAGTCTTTCATACCTGGCCAATATAAAGTTAATAAATATGAATACTCAATGTCAACAATACTTGTCATTGTTACCTAGGTCTGTGTGCCAAAAAAAAATCTGAAAAAAGTTGTGCTGAAATTTTCCAAAGTATATTAAACTGATGAAGGAGAAATATCTGGAGGCCAATTAAAAAATAACCCAAAGAAGGAGGAATCTCACAAATATGGACAGATATAAGGATTCTCCAAGGTGGAATTAATGAAAAAGACTTTCTAAATAGTGAACAAACTCTGCCCTAACATCAAAAGAAGTTGCAAGGAATTTGTCTTGTGTACCCTGCAAGCAGGATACAAGCAGACCATGGTATAACCTCTAAGTACCCTCAGGGCATCAAGTCTTGCTTTGAGTCCACCTCGCTTGCGCTACCAGTACTCCAAGGAGTACCTGTACACCTGGATGAGTACATCCACCTTTCTACAGTGAGCTACACAGCCACAAGCCCCTTCAGGAACAAGGGAGAAAATCCAAGGTGTACCAGCTCAAACAATGCAGCATATACACACTACGTGTAACTACCTACATGTAGCATCCAGAGTAATGCAAAAGTTGAGCAAATTAATTGTGACCCATACTCAGATATGAGTGATACCAGGAAAAAACCTCATCTTTCCTTGCCCGTCTGAACTCCTTTGATAAAAATGACCTCTGGCAAATAGTGTCTCAACACCGACAACAGTTATACCCACAGTATCGGTTGTACATTCACATCTCAGCAATGCAATGCTTTATAAAAGCTTCTACAACAAAGTTTTCTAGAAAAGTAATTTAATTTTCTGTAATCTGATTTCAGATCTAGCTTTCAGCATTTGAGAAAGACCAATAAAATCTGTCTGAAATACATTACTACATACGGCTTATGACCTATCTATGTTCTCATTATGCCATGACAGTCATAAAATGAAGTCATTTACTATCTCTCTACTTAGTAGCTCTTAACACAAGGATGAGAAAAAAAGATAGTGAATCTTCCTTCTATTTTTTCTTCTGGTTTCTATTTCTCAGAATCAGTACATGCTCAGGTACCTGCTTTCTCATGTGTACCTATAAATACCCAGATTAAAACAAAACAGCTCACTAGAAAGGCATCTTGCCATACATATTTTCCTTACTGACAACATAAAATGCTAGGCTACATTATATAAGCCTCAGAAGAGGTACAAAAGGCTTCTTTCAAAATGTTCTGTCAGTATATTTAAATTCACAACTCAAATTGCTACTTACAGCTTTTCTCTTTGTCTCTCAATTTGCTGTTGCCAAATGGGATAAGTCCTACTCCTCTCTCCCCTGCACAAGTTCCAGTGCTTATCAGTGGCTTTCATGAGCTAATTCTATTCAATTATGCTGAAAAAAAAAAATAAATCTGTTACTTCTCTGCTTGTTTAGGCCCACCGAAGGATTTTATATGCTCTAAAGCTAAGAACAAAGCCAAGGCAAGTGGAAGGGAGATTAGGACTTCCCAGTATAGCGGTGCCAACCAGCTGCTGGATCGGTTCAGCTGTAACATTCTGTGCTCCTGAGCAGGATGCCTCTGAACAAGGACCTTCTCTCCCCAAAACCACCAGGCTTTACTAGGATGTGAAAGGAGGACAATTCAGAAAGACTTCAGACACTTCTTGATACAATACAGTTGGTAAGTTTGTGGTCAGGGAACAAAGAGCATACAATTACATCAACTCAAGCCCTGTTAGAAAGAACAGCACCGAAAATATTACGTAATTATATTATTGCTAAACCTTACTGCTGAACTTGACACATGATCTTGAGCTCCCCCTGTTTTTAACAGGCCCTGTAATGAAGCGATGACTAGAATTGGCTGAAGAGTTTAGGTTTTTTTGTGAAGTTATAAACACACGGAGATTCTTCCATGCAAATGTTCACATTATTTTAATTAAATATTCTTTAAAAAGTGGTATCACTTGTCACATATTGTTAGATCCTACTGGCAGCACTAATACTCGATTAAGCTTTGAAGTACTGAAGGAAAAGAATGAATATGTACAGAAATACTGAATACAACATTTCTGAGAGCATGCACTGGTTCAGACTTAAAATTGTGACCAGTGATCAGGCTGACAAAGTATTTAAATTACACAATATTAAAATATTCTTAGAGATCAGCTTCACAGATTATTCTTTTTATTTCTTGTTTATCTTCATGATCATCAGTCTGCTCTTGTTGGTTACTGTTATCTTCCACAAGACTTCCAAGACGTGACAAATTATGTAAAGCCCTAGATTAGGAAAAATGAAGACTTTAACAACAGTGTATATATTACTATTTACATTTAACACAAAATGTTGACTTTTTCCAAACAGCTTAACAGTTTGAATGGTATTATATACAGTTTACATCTCTACATCTAACCGTTCCACTTATTCTGTTTTAGAGATTATAAAATAGACTTTTTTTTTAAAAATTAAACACTTTCTGGAACTGACATTTAAAATATGTCTTCTCAAATCAGGTGCTCACACAAACACACAGTTTCTATGAAATTATTACAGAATAGGTATTTAACACAGAATGTTAAATGCTGCAAAACATCATGTCATAAAATAGCATATCAATACTGAAAGTTACTGTGTGGAAATATTTTTTTTTAATTTTACATATAAAACTACACTGCAACTCTGATTTTTGTTGAAACAAATGTTCTGCATAATAAAACGCTGTTTCCCATTCTGCCATTTCTCAAACTTATTTCTTTAGTCACTTATAGCTGTTCAGTAGGACTCTGCTGGTTTCATTAATGAAATATGTTTTCTAGCAATTATTTTCTCCACTGTAGTGAAAAAAGAAAATATTTTGTCCCATATTACAAACTTCTCCAAGTCTGATTATTTTAAAGTCCATGTATGTGTAGCAATATTTAATCTATTGATATAGATGAAATAAAAATATTTATTTACAGAGTACATCTCTGCAGCCATTCACTAGATATTTCTCTGCTCTGTGTTTTTAATTTTTCATTACTGGTTTATTCTTAGTTTTCAGATCACATGACAACTCTCACATTGTTTCTTTTCTGTACTTTCTGAAAACAGTGAAAATTTAGAAAATTAATGGTCACTTACTTCTGAATAGAATTAGTAAGAGGGATTATCTCACTGTCACACAGTTTTAATTCAGCCTCTGCTTTTTCAGAAAGCTTAAAAAAACAAAAAAAATTGTTAAGGAAGGAAAAGTAGCTGAATATGACAGAAAACATGGAACTTTTACAGCACATTGCCTTGGAAAGTATTGCCAACAGCTTTATAGCATGATGAAGTCATTCAGGTGAGAAGGGACCTCAGGAGGCAGGCTCCTGCTCAAAGCAGAGGCAGCTATGAGGTTACAGCAGGGTGCCCAGGGCTTTATCCAGTCAAATTTTGAAAACCTCCAAGGATGGAGACTGCACAACCACTCTTGAACAACTTGTTCCAGTGCTTGGCCATCTTCAGGATTAAAAAGCTTCTCCCAGTGTCCAGTGTGAACCTCCTGTTTCAATTTCCACCTGTTTCTCATCCTTCCACCATGCACTGCTATGAAGACCCTGACTCCATATTCTTGATACCCTCCTCGTAGGTGCAGGAAGATTTCAGTTCCCTAAAACTTCTCCAGCCTGAACAAACCCAGTTCTCTCAGCTCCCCCCTCTGCCATAAACAAGTGCTGCAGCCCCCAACCACCTAGGTGTCCCTCCACCAGCTTACTGATGTCTCTCCTGCAGTGAGGGACCTAAACCTGGATGCAGTATTACAGATGAGCTCGGGGGATGCCGAGGGACAAACACTTCTCTTTATGCACTGTGCTCCTATCCATATAGCCCAGGTCCTGCTGTCCTCCTCCGCTGCCAGCGCACACAGATGTTCAGCTTGTACCTACCAAGACCTCTTGGGCATTTGCAATAGCGAGGGTTCCTTCCCAGGTGCGAGGCCTCGCATTTGCCCTTGTTGAATTTCACGTTGGCCTATTCCCCCTAGCCTGCCTGAACCAGACATATATAGAGCATTTCATTCACTACTGAGGATAGGACGTAGGGTTTAAGAATGCAAGCAACATCATAGAAAAAGTAAAAAGAGATAATAATGACATAATTTTGAAACAGAAGTGCCGCAAAATACCAACTCGCTGATGCCAAAGGAGGCAAGGATAGAGCATTTGAGAACGTCTGGCTTTTGAAAAAATTCATACACGCCCCTGAAAGCCTGGAATGAACGGGGACACTATCAGAAGACAACTTTTTCCAGAGCAGAACAGCACAGGCAGGACTGCCTTGAATGTCGCCATCTCCTGGCTTACAAGTACTGTGTTCTGCAGCACCGCGGGGGCCACTGGCGAGTGACTGACTACCTGCTGCCAGGAACAGCAGAGCCTCCAAGCTTGCAGCAGCACAGCAAGGCACAGGGGATTCGGGGCACAGCAGTCCTGAGCATGCGCTCCTGATACAAACTGGATTGAATCTGCTGACAGCAATGACTGGTAAACTAGTCTATAAAAGGACTACCAATTTTTCTCAGAAATGTACACAAGCACATCAATTTTGACAAGATACAACATAAGGCAAATGACTACTCACTTTTTCAAAGTCTTCCTTTTGCTCAGCAGTTTGATTTTGGCTTAAACGTCCCTGAATTGCTTGAAGTTTAAACAACATTAATTTCAAAGCTTCAAGGGGCCTGTGGTGATGACCGCCACAAAAAGCATTTCCCTAAACCAAAACCCAAAGAATTTGTTCATCTTGCAGTGTACTGCGGTGCACATAAACCAAAACAAAACCCAAACAACTTTAGAAGTTTCCCTGAAGCAATGTAAAGGCTAATTTCTATGAGTGTTTCCCCTCTACCTATTCTTCAAAGGTCTATTTATAAATTGTACATGTATGGTGCTACACCGGTTCATCTTAATTTATGCCACTATATGGTCAGTAAAAATCACTGACTACAGACATTGTTAGGAAGATGTGAAGCAACACAGAAAGGACTCAGCCCCGGCTTGTGTAAAATAATTCAAGAACATTAAGACCGTCAGTCCTTGCCACACTACAACAGCAGTGCTGGAACATGTTTCAACATTTCATAACTGACAGAGCAAGTAAGTATTTATTCATATAATTAGCATCTATATGATATCTGCTTGTTCTATAATCAAAAGAGTAAAGTAACTTGAGGTGACAAAAATTTGTGGATAATCTAGAAATACTTATGCCTAGAAATATCTGACGATCTAGCAAAACCAAGAGAATGGGAAGCATGAAGGATGAAATACAGTGAAGCACCATTCATCAGACAGAATAATGTGAATTACTCATTCACATCGTTAGGTTCTGTGTCAATTAACTCCTTAGGGAAACAGAAGTATGTGCCACAGTGGAAGACCTTAAAGGGTAACGCTCTGTTTACTACAAGATGGGAAAACAGAATCTTAAGAGCAGTTAAGATTTAAGGCAGAAAGTAAAGGAAACATGCCAGTCCATAAATTAATAGTATGCCTATCAACTAGAATACCGGGCTCACTGCTCATCTCCCTAGCTGAGGAAAGAATAAAGGGTTCTTATAATCAAAATGAAAGACTGAACAAGATTAAGATGGCCGAGAAGTTGATTAATATGGAATAAAATAATAAGGATAAAAATAATGACTTTTCAAAATAATAAACTCAATCCATGACCCAATTTGTGTACAACAGCTTAAATAATAATATACTACTGAACTTGACTCATATGCAACAGTACACCAGCCAGGCTAGGAAATCTGGAGTATTTAACCCACCAATAACAAAAACATTTCTTCCTCTACTCACAGCAGGAAAATTATTATTTAAACAAAACATGGAGTGTGAAAGTCAAAATATTACTAAGCAAAGTATTTAATAGTTAGATGCTTTCTTAATCATAGCCTTGACCAAGGGTTAGACTATAGGATTTAATAACTGTATCAATTCATTGTGCTCAAATATGACTAAACTACTGCAGTTAGACCTCCTACTTTGTATTTTATAGAAGAAGCAAAACCAGTGTACAGGTATTCCCCTTCTAACATAAATAGGGAAATAAATACTCAATTCTACTGACCTTATTTTTGTCATTTAAACAGTCTTCCAAGAATTTATGTATGATATCTGCCTTGGGGAACAGTAGAGCATTCTCCATGTCCTCACAGCACACAGGCACTGGTGGTTTGCTAAACCAACATTAAACACAATGGAGAATAACAACAGGTTTATAAACTAAAAGAATTGTTTTAGGATATAGTTATTATGATGCAACCAGATATATCGCATCAACGTAACACCAAGGGGGCAATGAGTAGTCCTGTCAGCACTTTGGTGTACATGAGAGACACAGAACTATTGCTTCCAGTTTTGCCAGCATAATCAAAACCTGGGTAGCCATAAAAAGCAACTAAATAAAAAAGGCAAGGTAAGGACTTCTTAGCCATAATTTATTCGACATGGGTATTTTTCTTACACCTGCTATTCCTCAACTAATATTCAACATCCAAACAAAAATAGTTACCTTCTGCTTACTGACTTCTAATTCTTCTACAGTCTCTAAGGTATTTTAATTCAAAAGCTAGAGGTCTCATATAAACAGAGATTAATGAACCTGATTTCCAGTGATGTTCTCCTATGTGGGTACCCTGGTGGCTAGCAGGAATGCTGCAGTTTGAGACTTACCTGTTAAACATGGCTAAAATTAACCTATAGCTCAAAATCTTCTAGGGTAAAAGGGAAACAACCAGAACAACATATACCTAGCTGCTTCTTAAAACCTATAGGAAATCAAGAAATTCTAGTATTGATTTTTAGTATTCTTTAGTCCTGTGAAATAACCTTTCAGTTCCCAAACAACTGGTATTTAACTCCCAAGACTGCTCAAAAACTTCCCAAGATCACGCTGCTTTATTTTTTTTTAAGAAATGGACTTCCCACTATTAATTTGTTTTTCAGAAGCTATTAATCACAAACAAGTAAATCTGTCAATTTAAGTTCTAGTAAATATTTTTTCTCTTGAAATAAGTATTTCTTCTATATCATTGCTATAAAAAGATCTTATTAGAAGGCAACAATAAGTAATACTGATAGCACTCTCTGCAAGTCAGTGAAAAAGGGAAAGCAGTGCACTAATATCCTGACCTCAAAATATCAAACATTTAGCAAGAAATCAAATAGTAAGCCCTTTCTTTATGTACATGCCACAGCACCATACTCATAATCTATATACAAAAGCAATTAAATACACTATGCATTTTCATGAATTAGTCCAAAATACATGTTTACTTACAAAGCACCTGAAGCATTTTCCCATGATCTTTCTGCTCCTAGTATATCTGTTGTAGAAGGACTACCATCATTTTCCAGAGCATTTGACAAATCTTCAGTTAAACTCTCCAGACCTCCGTCAGCCTTCAAGGTATGTAGCTCAAGCTGGTCTTCTAAAAAATAAGGGTAAAATGTGTCCAACTCTCTTCAAGGGCATTAACTCCACATTACTTTCAGTATTACATAAAATTAAAAGTAAATTACTACGGATGAATTATTTTACAGAGAATACAGCCCCAGTACAACTCTTTTGGTTATCTTGGTATGGCAGCATGGCATCAGTACCGAATAGGATCTGCAAGGTTCTAGCCAGGAGAGTATTTAAAGTAGTCAAGCGTTTCTTTTCCTAACTTATATAAGACAAGTATCATAAGTAGTATTCTAGATTTAATGTTTTTAATGTTCTTTCATGCTACAGAAAACATAATAAATTCACAAGACAATGATAATATTGCTTATTAATACTGCAAGTTCTTAGATTAGTTTTCTTATTATTTTGTACAGGTTCTTCTAATAGCTGCTTTTACAGACACCCGGGAGAGAAATCATGCAAATCACATGTACAATCACATACAGGACTCACATTTAAAAATAGGTTGAGACAAGTACTCCAAATGACAAAGATATTTAAAGTTCATCATGCACACACACTAGAAAGGTTTTCACAGATATTTGTATATCTGGCTTTTTGTTGCTTTGAATACACAACATAAACAACATTTTAACTTAGTATTTATATATAACCTCTTGGAAAAAGGGAGAGATCAGTATTTATGCTTTGTGTAACAGAGAAAAATATTTTTCTTTTTAAATTAATAAACTTAGACAGAAGTGAAGGGAATTAACACTTCAGAAATGTTAATCTCTCATATCAAAGCAAATCTTGCTGATATTTCATAACACAAAGATAGTGCTTCACCACAGGAGGACCTCTCTGCTTCTGAAGAGCGATGGCTTGCTACGAAGAGTAGCTACACAAGAGATGCCCAAGGAAAGTCTTTACATAAACGGCGGGCACTGGATAACCTAAATATATAGGTTATGAATATCCTGCTGACTGTGTAAAGTAGAGGAAAAGACTGCATGACAAATGGTAATTTTTAACCAATTTGACAGGTTCATTTACACTATGTTTAGGAATCTGTCCCCCTCCCCAGGTTACACTTCATGTAATTTAATTTAATGCTTGAAATTTATTAAAATATTTATGAAATTACTGTCAATATCTTGCAGTAAGGTACCAAATATGCCACTGTAATAAATACTTTGCTGTAAAAGGAATGCTTAAATATTGCTTTATATATGAAAGCTTACAGTATAAAAACTGTTTAACTTTGTCAACTACTAGTAAGTGCTTTGAGTCATTTGTCAAAGATAGAAGTGAATAAATCTACTGTATGGAGCAGTCAGACTAACAGAGCTAAGAGTGTTGGTTTAAAAAATACATACATGTCTTTATACACAGATCCTCAAAAATATACAACAAATTTTTATGGTATATAGTTACCTCTGAACAGCTTTTCAGTGTGTCTCGAAAACGAATTACCAAATGGGAAGCACGCATCTGGATGGTCATAGCTGCAACTTTCTTCTACTTTGTTATCATCTCTCAGATCCAGGCAATCATTTTGTTCAAAAAAATTAGAACCGTCTTTATCTACAGAATATCTTTTTTTAAGGATCTCAAAAGTTTGTGGAGTGGAAGCTTTGCTTTGTATATTAGAATATTGACCATCGCCTTCCTCAGTTGTATCAGAAAAAAGGTTGCAACTCTTAAGCCAGACCGGGTAGTGAAAATTGGGAATACTACTTATTCCTGATACACTTAAGTCAGACTTCTGACTGGTAAGCCACCTTGGGTAATTCTTAAAAGGAAAAGTGCTAGCGTTCTCTTCAAAAGACAAGGCTCTCTGACTTCCTTTAGAGGAGACAGAATCATATCTAATAGGCATATACCCATCGCGTGTCTTTTTGCTGAAGTCTTTGCATGGATTCTGGTGAGCAACAGCTTTCCCATTCTCCTGGAGACTGAAACCACTTTCAGTATCGAGTGATGAGGTTTGGCAAGGGCAAAAAGATGCTTTAAGTGACCTTCTGTTCCGCTCACTACTTTGATTCCTTGATGTAAAAGGGCTATGCTGGACAAAGGGCAGTGATCCATCTGCTGGAAAGGCTAACAGATCATCCGTCGCAAGACTAACCAAGTCCGGGTCACACTCAGTCTGCCTTCTAGAGGGTGAAGCAGGAGAACCCAATCCTACACCCTGATTAAAATCATCCAATGCTGAAAAACAAAGATATTTTACATAAATTGATAAACTTCAAAAGCATACATTTACAAGATCCAACATGAAGTAGTAATTTAAAGCTGAAATATGCTATTTACTAAGGGCTCCTGAATTACAGTTCTTGCAAAGAGCAGTTCCATTTCTAATCAGAAGCTTGCTAAAAACCTTACCAGTCAAAAGTTACACCTCCTTTCATGGCACACCACATTTACAGCTTTGAGTATTTAGGGTTTTTTATTTAAGAGAAACAAGAAATCAATACTCTACAGCCCATTTTTAGTTTCACACTCAGAAATGTATATTTTGCAGATACGTCCTTAGTGTTTCAGTCTTAGCAGCGACACTTTCTCCACACAGTAATGTTAGGGATGACTGTCCCCATATTGAAACTGAGCACATTTACTAGAGAAAAAGATGGCTAAAAGCAACAGTGTGGCAAGGCAAGTAGCCAGATAATGGGCCTACGGACCTGTTTCGTGATTCTACAGAAGTGTACATGCTGTATAAGATTTGACAGTTTTTCATGGAAGAATTATAGCATTAACTCCTTTTTTTACTGAAACTACGTAGCACTGATACACAAAAATAGGTTTTCTTTAGCTAGAACCTGGAAGTTATTTTTTCCCTCACTTTCACTATAATAAGTGAAGTCTGTGTGTTACAGACTGTTGTAACACACAAGACAAACACAGACTAGCTAACGTGAACAGAGCTAATGAGACTTCTGCAACGGAAAAACTTCAGAGTAAAATGTGAGGAGATGACATCTTTCATAGAAAAGTGTCTCATTTTTAGTGATAATCAGAATGTTTATTTTTGGGAAATCAATTAAACAAAAGTAGAAGGTGGTTTGTATTAGGAAAAATATAAACCAAAAGCTAAACATGGCTAAAAAGCATCTGTTTTGATAAGAGAAAGGGAAGGTGTGAAGCTAGAGGAAGGTTATAGGCTACATTGAAGAAAAAAACAGTCCTGAATAATACAATATGTTACCATAACTGCCCATGCCAAGGCGACCCAGGCAAGCATCCTTTTTCAGGTATGAAGTTTCCCTGTACTTAGGACTTTGTTGGTTTAGATGTAATGGATAAAGCATTTGCAATATAAATTAGCTCAAGCACAGTTATCTACTCAAGATCTTCTTGTGAAAGCTCATATAATCAAGTATTTATTTATTCAAGCTATCTAATAATTACAAAAGCCAGTTCAAACCCATATTTGTAACCCAGGTGGGTTAGACTTCAGGCCCAAAAGTACATTCCATATAAAGCAATGGATAAGAGACAAATTCTTTTCTAAGACAAAGCAGCATTTTAGAGAGCTCCTTCAATTAATTAGATTCTGATGTTACTTACTCTGAAAAGGAAACTGAGATTTTTTTTTCAAATCTCAAGTTTAAGCAATGATTTAGGCTGTCTTTAGCTTATATTCACATATAGAACATACAATTTCTATTCCATACTCTGAAATTTGTTACTGCATCTACGTGCGTGGTTATGAATTCTCACCAACCCACCAAACATTTACAAAAAAACATTACAGAGAATGACAAATATTGTTAGCCATGACGAAGCATCATTTACTATACCATAAAGACTTGCACACAGTTGTGTGGGGAATATTCCTTCAACAAAACACACCTGGTGTGAGACAAGGAGTTGCAATATCATTGACAACGAACGCAAAGCAAGGCAAAAAGAACAGCAAACACATTAAACAACATATTTGCAGAGACATACCATGTTTTTCTTTGCCATAATGCTTTGAAGACTTAACTTGTTTGGGAGTGCTTTGACATATGCAGATTTTTCCAGTGCTTATTTCTGAAGATGTCAGACTTAAATCAAAATCTTCAATATAAGCCTCCAAAGCCTCAGATGCAGAGCTGTAAAGCTTGTCCTTGTAGTGAATAAAGCTGTTTGAGTATGGATTATTGCTGTCAATGCTACAGCTCGTTAAAAGAGAAGATACTGTTGAATCAGGAGAGCAGACACTGCTATCTTTTATTGAGCTTGTCATGGTTTTTATCCAGGTTCCTCTTAGAATCTTCACTCATCTTTTTAATCAATCTAAATGGAAAAGAGAAACAAAACCCAAGTGATAATCTGCACTGAAATGTTTTCTCATAACTTGTAAGCTATCTGGGATTTTTACTTTTCTTCTGCAATTCTTATTTTTTCCTAAAAACTACTCTTCAGCTATTCAACTTGCTGCTTTTCAAATAAGTTTGTCATACATATGTGCCGCTCCTAGACAAGTCGAAGGCAGAAAATAAAGCCTCTGGGAAAAAAATATAGGGAAAACTTCTTGTATATTGAAACTTTAGAGGTGGAAAAAAATATAATGAGAGCAGGAAAGTCTAGCTCACAGCACTAGTTCTAGAAGAACCTTAGTGCGCTGCTTTTGCAGAACAGGATTTCATCTAACAATTGCTGACATTTGTCACCAAACACACAGCTCAGCAACGACACGCAGAAGTATCATAACTTGTGATTTCAGAACCAGCACAAGAGAGCAGCATTCATGGACAAAACCAGATGTAAAAGTAGCTTAGTATGAAAAAACCTAACCAACTCAGTGTAAGAAGACTAGGAAGCTGTCCCTTGCAGGTATTTTCACATAACCTGAATGGATAAACACACCAGTAGAATTTTGCAAGGCACATAGGAGCACTTTGAATCATCCTGTCTCTGCGATTTAGTCAGCCCAACCCCAGGTGCCTTCACAACCCCATGAACTGTAAATTGAAGAGTTGGAAGTGTGGGCTTGTTCCAAATGCTGTCATCGGGATGGTCACAGCCACCAAAAGAAACCTAACAGTTCATTTCATCCCTGTATCTAAATACCACTTGTAAAAAAAATCCGTTAAGGAAACAGGCACTGTAACAAGGAACAAAGATTAACAACTTTGTTATATCGCATGCGTACAAAGACCACCGTGCAATAGCAGCATAACGATTTATATGAAAAAGGCACAGCGGGCACCAGCTCTTCCAAGGCCGAAGCGGTTTTCCCCACAGCGCCCAGCAGCCGGCCTAGGCCCCGGCACAGACTCCCGGGCCCACCCTCACACAGCGCCCCGGGAGAGGCCGGGCGGGCCCGCACGGGCAAAGACCCAACCGCGGCGGGCACCCCCGACCCCCTTTCCCTCACAAGAATCAACCAGAAGTAACTCCACAACACCGCGGAGGTGCTCTGCTCTGCTCCGACCCGCCCTGCCCAGGAGCGCCGGGCGTTTTCGT